>KK118628.1:381807-410239 GCA_000611955.2 Stegodyphus mimosarum
TCCTTGCAAAAACTGTGCTCAGTTGCAGCTGTATAAGTAACCTGTACGGTTTGTTCTGTGTCTTTAAAATGTTCAAAATTATCAAATCTCCCACCCTGTGCAAGGTGGTCAGTCATACATTTTTGTTCAGCAAGAAACCTGTCTACTGCAGACATTCACTGGCAGATTTGTGAAGTTTACTGAGCGAATGCAAAGTGTGTAAGTTTGTCAGTCGTCAAAGCTGCCCATGTCAATGTCCATGATGAGCCCCACTCAAGTCACCCATGTGTGATTACAGACACTATATAGTGGGTTCAGTTGAAGCAAAAATTCAAATTTCCTGAAGTGTTTAGTCTAGGATGTGAAAATGGTCATGACCTCTTGGTTATCGGAGCTGGCGTCAAGTTTCTATGAAAAGAGTATTCAAAATGTAGTTCAAAGGTATGGTAAGTGTTTAAACAAACTTGGCAACTATCTTGAAAATTGAGGAATGTATGTAGAATCTGAAAATAAATTTGTTTTTTGAAAATTTTCTTTCGTTTGCTTTTATATTTTCAAACGGCCCTTACTTAAAAAACACCCCTTATACTCTCCCCCTTTTAAAGGGCAACTGGTGATTAGGGGACCCAATCGCCAAATCCTGCTGGTGGAGAATTAACACCCACCACCTTTTTTTTTTTTTAGTTTCGACACCACTGTAGTCATTACGTATTTTTTTATGTTGGGGAAACTGGAAATTTTTTGTACTGTGGTATTTTTTGAAGCAAGAGAAGAGACAAATGTGCAATGCCCTCGCTGGGACTTGAACCATGGACCTCTCGAATACGTGCCAAGCATGCTGAGGCTGAGCACTACTCCACAAAGGCATGCCAAAGAAGGTGGGAAAAATATCCTACATATGTTTAAGTAGCCCTTCCAAAAATAATTTCTTGTATTTACACAAAAACTTTAAACTTGAGAAAAACCTTTACACCAACCTACAATACTAAAAAATCTGGAGTTTTTTTTTAAGAAATCATGAGAATTTTCTCAACGACAAAACGATGTGTCATTGAGAAGCATGCTAAGAAGGCAGGAGAAATACTTTATATACTCACCCTTTTAAAGGGGGATTGAGGGACCCAGTCCCCAAATCCTGCTGTTGGAGAATAATCATCTACCACCTTTTTTAGTTCTGGTGCTTCTGTAGAGACATTAGGCATTTTTAAAAATAGTCATGAAAAATGAGCAGTGCTGTCACCGGGTCTCGGACCTCTTGAATATGTGCCGTGCGTGCTGACCATTACACCACGAATTCATGTTAAGAAGGTGGGAGAAATACCTTATAAAGCTATTGGCTAAAATTCCCTTCATCTGAAAGTAATAGGCCTGTGACTAATCTTTCAAGAGAGATTTTTGTATGAATGTGAACTCCCTGTAAATATTTGTTATACTTTTACTTATTTGCATATATGTATAAGTATACACTGACGAGACATATCATGAAAAGCAGGACACTGCACTGAAATACAGGAGTATCTCATACAATCTGGTATTCCTGGTCACTTTATGTTCAGCACAGTTCTAAAAGTGAAAAGCTACAATGGGCTTTTTCTTCTTCGTTTGCATAGCCACAAAGTAGCTGGTAGTTTTAAAAAAGAGATGTTGCTTAATTATTTGACTATTGCAGAGCACACAAGGGTTATTTGCATAAGAGAACGGATGGCTTTGTGGAGGAGTTAAGCGAAACTGACTTGTATACACATGGATAAAACCACGGTAATCAAAGAAGCAGTCAACCCATTCAAACTACCAATATTCAGCTGTCTTAAGCACTCGACCAGTGGTGGGGCTAGGAAAGATAAAGTTATTTGAGGTACAAGAAATGAATTTGATTTGATTACCATTATGCAGTAAGTACATATTAAATGCTATAGGAAATAAAGCAACTACTGGAGTAACGTTCTAATTCCTCTGATAGCATAGTCAGCTTCAGAAAAAGGAACATTTATTGGAAGGAAATAAATACCACAAAACGTTATTAAGTTCGACAAAGAACGAAATGAAATGTTGTATGTATGTATGTAATGTATCGCATAATAAGCAGACTGCAGGTTTTGGAAGCAGAACAATTCGTACGTTGACTATAGAACATGTATCAAATGCCTTAATCTGTACAAATTTAACTTTCTTAATTTTCAAAGGCTTTAATAATCTCACTGGTAGTAATTAAAATAACATTACTTACTTTTTAATATTATACTAATTTCAGACGCATAAAGGAATCTTTTTATTTAAATGTGGTTAACGTTGTTTTTCGTTTACTTAGAATACGATTAGTATATTAAAAACAAACTAATTTGTAAAAATTTGTGTTTT
Source organism: Stegodyphus mimosarum (assembly GCA_000611955.2). Taxonomy (NCBI): domain Eukaryota; kingdom Metazoa; phylum Arthropoda; class Arachnida; order Araneae; family Eresidae; genus Stegodyphus; species Stegodyphus mimosarum. The sequence goes on from KK118628.1 coordinate 384,145, forward strand.
TAAAAGTTTGAAAAAAATGCTAAATTGAGTAAGATATAATTATCTATGAATAACTCCGAAAGTATTGAACCTCCTAGTGAATTATAACATAAACCATTAAAAATAACTCGTAATCTGAAACTTTGCATTAGTTCAGTACCTTAAAAAGAATTTAATGTTAAAATATAATAATATAAAATATGCTGCTCTTCATCTTAAATAAAGTTTTGTTTATTGTCACCAACTCATAAAATTAAACATCGACTGCGGAATGAAGTTCAACGTCGAAAAACATTTAAATTTTAAAATAAGATCTTTCTTTCTATCTTGGCATAAAAGTGCTTACCAATGAAATCATGATCTAAGCAGTTAGTTTGTTCCTGGAACCGCATTAAACTACTGTATTTGATGGGATATGTCTCAGAAGATCTTATAATTTCATTTTCCGAAATCCTGCATCGTTTTTAGGAAACAGATATATACACTTTTCCGCCAAGTTTCCCTTATCTTGATAACAGGATCTGCTCAAATGTGAATGCATACGGAAGCAAGTAACTGTACCTCGATTTATGTTAATTTCTTTTTTCTCAACTTTGTAATTTCAGTTTCTGGTCATTTCACTTTTAAATTTAGCTGATGTTTGTTCGCTTCAATGTCAGGAAGAGTGAATTATACACGTACCTCCTGGACGAAATACTCGCCTCATTTGTGAAGAACCTGTTTAACGATGTCGCAACGTATATCTGTTTCATTCTTGTGCAGAGCAAAATTTGTACTTCGGTTTAAATACGACCATGAATGAAAGGCAAACTTTGATGTTTGACATTCCTATACAGGTCATACAACGCTCATGCTTATTTTTGCCAAATCAGTAAACGAATCCCTGCACATTTAATGTCATCGGAATGATTTCTTAAAGTTTCAAATTTTTGAAATCGTGATTATACTTCATTTGTATCATTTGCTCAGGTGTCATGCATTTGTGAGAGGGTGAACTCTTGCATCTTTCCTTTTGAGAACTGTGAGCTAAATTCTGCAAATATGAAGCTTTTTGGCCACCGTAAATGCAACACCCTGAAGGAAGCATGCAAATAACAGGAAATTTACAACATGCATTAGAGGAGGTGAGATATAAAAATGATTAGAATTTCAGTGCAGATGTACATCATGCGCGCCTGTGGCGCCACTTCAAAGAACTGTTTCAGGCTTGGAGTTTTTGATGATTTCAAGTTCGGCAATTGTGCTTTTCTTGTGGTTTTTTCAAAAAAAAGATCAATTATGCCTTGTAGTAAACAGCAATCATCCTTTGATCAAGTATCCGAATTCGACAGAAGAAGGGCCTACCGAGAGTGCGGATTATCTTTCAGAAAAATCGGTAGTCATGTCGGATGAAACCAAACAACTGCAATGCGGGACCGTTGGATGCAGGAGGGTACGACGGACCGACGTGTTCGATCGCATCCATCTAAGTGCACCACTTCACGTGATGACAGGAGCATTGTGCGCATGGCAGTGACAGATCGCTCAGTCACATCACGAACCATAGCACAGCACGTTCAGTCTGTAACGCATCATCCAGTGTCTGCGTGTACCATTCGATGCCGTTTACAGCAGAGTGATCTGTCATTGCTTCGTCTACCCTTAACGTAGAACCACAGACGTCTCCGCCGCCAATGGTGTGATGAAAGAAGAATGTGGACGGCAGAATGGAATGAAATTGTCTTTACTGACGAGTCACGCTTCTGTCTGCAACATCATGATGGTCAGATTCGAGTCTGGAGACACTGTGGAGAGAGAATGCTGAACAGCTGCGTTATGCACCACCACACTGGTCCTGCACCGGGTGTTATGGTATGAGGTGGTATTGGATATCACTCCTCTAGTATGCATTGCCGGTACTTTAAACAGCCAACGCTACATCTCCGAGGTGTTGGAGTGAGTTTTCCTTCCTTACCTTCAGGGCTTGTCCACAGCCATATTTCAACAGGATAATGCGCGACCACACGTGGCACGCATTGTCCAAGGGGTCTTCGTCAATCGCCAGATTGAATTGCTTCCCTGGCCGGCTCACTGTCCAGATCTTTCGCCGATAAAAAACATATGGTCCACGGTTGCTGAACGATTGACACAGATTACATCCCAAATTGCCACACCAGATCAAGTTTGGTAACGTTTGGAAGCTGCTTTGTCTGCTGTACCCCAAGAACACACCCGAAGTCTCTTTGAATAAATGCCGAGGTGTGTGGCAGCGGTGATCTCAAACAATGGCAGCTACTCTGGGTATTATTCTAGAAGGAACCACACTTCACAGAAGTCTATAAATTTAATCATTTAATACTTGGCCAACATGTTATCTACTAAATAAATTTTATTGTGATATCTCTTGTCTTGGTGTTGCAATTTTTTTAGCCAGCAGTGTATATAGAGATAGATGAAATATTTTTGTCAGTTGTTTGTGATAATGTATAGCCAGTTTTTATATTTATTTCACGATGTTGAAGATTATTTCATATTATAAATTAATTGTCAGCACTTAAATATTTTCAATTCATTAAATATTTTTATTTCGAGATTTGTGATAGTTCATGATTAGAGATTATAGAAGTACCCACCAGCAGCCATCCCTGAACATTGATAGTTCCACCTAGATTCAGTTCTCAGTGACTGAGCTCATTGCATGGAAATTTTCACGGATTTTTCCATGTGTAACTTGGACAAACCAGTTTTCTTTTAAAGTCTCCCTACATACCTAACAAAGGCATAGATTCCCTTGTAGCCCACACCATAGTGGAAAGTAATTAAATAAGATATGAATACTTTGTTCTCTGCTTATAAGAAAATATGGAAAGTGTAATTTTGTATTTTCTTTGAAAACTGATTATCAATATCTAAGAATTTTCGCTTCTGTAGGTGTTTTGGTTGCGAAGAAGTTCTTATTTAAAAATCAAGTTCCTTGTGAGCCAGGTGGAGGCACTGTATTCTTCGTGAGTATTAAGTGTTTTCTGTTTACCAAATTCTGTTTAAATTACAGCTAGACTGGAGATTTTATGTTTTATGCATTTGTTTGTCTCTAACTTATTAAGTTATGCAAGTCTTCTAAATGACTATGTACATGCAGTTTTATTTTGATAATACTAATGTGTATTTTCCTAAGTTGGAAAGACATAATTTTAAAGAATATTTTTTAAACTGCAAATGTAAGAAACTGAGCTAACTTTTGTTTATTTTTCTTTTAAATTTTATGGTAAATAATATTGATTTCACTTTTTTAATTTATATTAATTGTAGTTAAAGAATAGGATTTGTGTGCTTGTGATATTTTCTTAGAGCCTTATCTTTAAATTAATCCCTGTGTGCCATGTTGGCATAATGTTTAAGAGGGCATATGTTGCAATTGTTTCAAGTAAAAGGATTTCTCTGCATGAGTAGCCTACTCAAATTTGCTACAAGGGTTCTTATTATTCTGACATCAAAGATAAGACTATAGCTTAGAAATGTTTAATGTTTTAGAAGTTTTGAATGGTTGCAGATATTTTGAACTAAAGTAACAAGTTGTTAAGTAATGGATAGATTAACTAAATGGTTAATTTTCATGTTCATATTATTAGAGAATAACTAACTGGAAAGCCCTGTGTCGAAAGTTCAGCTCCTTTTGTAAATATTTAAAAATATTTTTATACCAAACTTCCCTCCAATGAAATTATTTTCTATTAATTTCTGCTGGAAATGTAAGCAAAAGACAACTGAAAATTTAGATATTCGGTCTTTGTTTGCTTGGATGAGTGATTTTCATAGAGAATGATTATGTACAGTGTACTGTAGTGAGAATCAGTCCTCTTCCTGCAGGATGTAGATATTGGAAAATATGGATATCAGTAATTAGTAATCAGAATATCTAGTGAATTATCAATATCGTTGAAATGTCAAGGACCTCTTTATATGCAACATTCAGAATTTCAAAGTGCCCACATGATTAGAATGGCACAATCAGAAATATTGATACAACAAAATACTACATGCACAGTTTGTAATATAAGGATTTGTAGAAAAAACTGGAAGCAAAGACAAATAGAAGATTTATTGCGCTTTAGTAGCTAGCTTGTAAGGAATTAAAAACTGTACTTTTTATGATTTGTCAGTCCGTTCATTTTTTACTTCAAAAATCCTGAATTTCGAGCAGTGTTTGCATGGTCATAAATTCCACTTTCTCCTGTCAGTTTCAAGAGCAAGCTGAAGGATGACTCCAAGAGAGATCCTGTTCTGTTACAGCCCTTTGATTCCTATCAGGTCCTGTATCTACTCTTAACTACCCAGTGCTGTGCACTCAAATACTCAATGTTGATTATTATCACTAAACTCCATCACCACATCAAAGTTTCTGGTGAACCGAATGATGTGTTTCTTCTCACATGGAAGCATGTCACAGACAATTCAACATGTATCCTAAAGAGCCTTGATAAGGTTTATGAAAATTATCATATTTAAGTGCTATTCTGACTGGCAGAAGTTGCCAGCTCTCTCATCAAAATCATGTTCAAATATTCAAGTCATGCAAGAACTAATAAACCATATTTTAAGTGCCATGTAATTTCTTGTTACAAAAAAAAGCAGTAACAAAGATCTAAAAATATAGCTATTGCAGTTAACTTCGTGTACCGTGTCTGTACGGCAGAGCATATGTTCTGTGGTACTTTTGTAGTAGTGATGCATTTCATGGCATTCAATGATACATGGATTGTGATGGAGATTTGTTAATAGGAGCTGCAGCTGGCAAAATAATGAAAGAATTTCGAGATAAAGGAAGGAAAAAAGAGATATATTTTCATGTTTGAAGTTACTTCTGCCAAGTATTCAGTTACATACTATGTAAATTTTATGTTAAAGTAATATTACATGCTAATTGCAAATTTTTGCGCTCTAACAACTGCATCTTTTATACTGTGAGATATTTTTAATAGATTTTCAATTTTATTTTCTTAGTTTTCTTTTACCAAGATACTGATGTTGCAGCAGATAAACTGGAATTGCAGTTTCTTAATTTAGGAATAGGAAACAACTGGGATAAGTTTATAGAATCAGTAACAACTGATACTCAGTGGAATCTAACTGGTAAACTGACAAGTGTTGAACTCTATAACTAATAATTTTCATCGTGACAATTCGTCATAGCAGTGCCAACTGTGAGAGAATTTTCTGTATTATTATTAAAACATGGACCAAATTTAGATCCAGTATAAATGGTGATAGATGGAAAAACTCTTATTAGCAAAAAATAAATCTATGTAGCAAAATTTATGAGTAAGATGCTTCTTTCTTAAAAGAAAGCAAAATTTTCTACTTGTGCGAACAATTACTAGAAAAAAAGATTAAAACTATTATTTTTCTATAAAATGTTTCAACTATTAAAAATTTCAACATGTGATCATTTTCATACTTGCTGTATTTAAAATTTAGTTTGCGCTTTCAGATATTAATTACATAGTATTTTTGGCATGTTATTTTTTAAAAAATTGCCCTTTTATATTTTTTATTGTTTAAATATATTTATTGGTGAAAAAGTTTTCTTGATTTCTTAAAGAAATCTGATTTTTGAGTTTGACAGGTTGGCATGTCTGTCTTTCAGAAGAAATATATTTGCTCATATAATTCAAGTAAAAACTTGTGAATCTGTAAAGTAATTTAACTTAATTAATTTAGGCATTTTTAGTTTGTTGGGGAAAAAAAAGTTAAAAATACCTTAATTTCAGGAATTTTGAATTTCTAACTACAATTTTTTTATTTTGAACATCTTGGACTTATCTACAAAGATCATAATTTTTTTTAACCCTTAATTTACTCGTCGCAAAATTTTGACAAAATGTATTCAAAAATCATCAATTTTTGTATTAATGTTTTTAATTTTATGAAATTTAAAATAAATGTATCAAAAAACTATTCAAAAATCATCAATATTTTAATGTTAGGAAATTTAAAATAAATTGATATAAAAAACAATTTTTCCTTAAATTTAAGTTTAATTTAAACATGTAAAATTGTTTAACTTACCTTATCTTACTTTATATTTGGCTTTCCTCTTACACCCGAGCTAGGCAGAAAAGCTTCAGTGTAGGCCTTTAAGATTATATGTAAATTTTGGAGTGAGAAAAATCAGGTACGTTTAAATAATGCACACTATTATCTCCAAATAGTAATGCTTTTATTCAACATCAATAATAGCTGTAATATTTTTTCAAAAATTTAATAATTTTTGTGGGTATGGTAAAGTTTGAAACATGGTATGCACAGTCCTACATTGCAATCTTTACAATAATACCTCATTTCTGTCCTAATTCTTTTTCCATTTGCATTCTTCTTTGTTGAACACACTTTACATTCTCTTGAAGGGTTTTCTTTTTTTTTCCGTAGGTGGTATAGGTTCCAAAAAATGTCGTTCAAATAAACAATTTGATGGCGCTTCACTCGATGGACGACCTCGTCTTGAAAAATTATAAAAGTGTGATATTTGTCAATTATTTCATCGATTAAATCCAGTCTAAACTTTAAATGTGACATTTTCCCACCTACTTTTTTATGAACTTGAAAAGCGTTGAAAACGGCATGGTCTAAAAGTTGAAAGAATATTTTTTTATAATATTTTTCCCACCATTTCTTGTTACTTGATAACTAGAAAGGTATTGATCAACAAGATCCACACCTCCCATTGTTTTATTGTAGTCAAGTATTACCTTTGGTTTTGTTTTCAGTTTTTTACTTTGCATTGTTACTTCCTTTTTGTCCTTCCATTTAAGAGCGAGGATTTTGCCTCGTCTAAATGGTATAACTTCGTCAGTTTTTAATTTGCTATTTTTCAATGCTAAAGGTAAATCCTTTTTGTTTTGCCTAACAGTTTCAACCACATCTCTTTGATAAGTCAAAAGGATATCACAAAATTCTGGTGAAGTATAATAATTATCTGAGGTGATGCAGTAGCCTTGTTTCAGTAATGGCATTATCAGAGTCATAATCTTGCGGAAGAAAGGAGTTTCTATTGATGCTTTCTTAGTCCATTACATGCTTTCTCCAGGTTTTTTTTATAATACCTTCTAAAACAAATTACCAACAACATTACCTGATTGCTCAGCATAACGATTACTCTCTTTTAGAATTATATCACTATTTCATAATATTGTAAAATGCATGCACTGGCTTGAAATGAAATATTAAGTAGGCGATAATTTGAATTGAAAACGTGGAGGACAAATATCTGGGACATCCAGCATCCCTGGTAAAAGTTGCGTGTGATCATCACTATCTTCTGAATCCGATATTTCAGAAACAAAAGCATCTGAAAAAAGACTGCCTGAATCACTTCCCGATTCTTCAAGACTTAAATCCTCTTGTTCTTTTGAACTACTCATTTTACAAACATTAAACACTAAAAAGGAATGAGCACTAAAACTGCATCTTTTCAAAATATATTCTAATGGAAGAAATATTCTACATATTACTATTATGTAATTAACTTACAAGTACTGTGCTACCATCTTTGAGCCATCTGTGTAAATAGAATTCTTACAGACGCGATAAAAATTGGTAATTCCTTGACTTCTTATTGCAAAAGCAAAGCCCATGTGATATACAGGCGTGACAAAATTTATTCGTATTGGTTGCCTGTATGAGACACGGGCATTACGAGTAAGGGCTTAATTTAATGTAAGTTTTAAATAGTGTTCCTGCTACAATACTGGGGTGGGGGAATTCATCATCCAGATATTAACTTGCTTATTTCCTGCCCTGTATGGGTCAAAGTGACCCATTTATTTTTCTGTACTTTTCTTCCCTTTTTTCTTTCTCCCCTCCCCAGTATCTCATTCAAGTGTTAATGCAAGCCTGTGATATTTCATGTTGCCTTAAAGAGACATGTTTCTGTAATTTGTAGCATACTGGGGATCTTGATTCCCACTTTTCTGTAGCATTTAGAAGAAAAATGAAATTTTCGTAAATAAGATTATTTGATTGATATAATGAACATTCATCAAAATCAGAGTAAATATTTTCAAAATTGTGGAAAAGTGCATTGAAGAAATAGATTATAAAAAACCAAGTAGATATGTATTGATAATAAAGAATGTACCAAATCTACGAAGAAATAAAAAAAATTGCTGAATTCAAGAGGTGAAACATTGGAAGTGTAAAATGTCAAGAAGACAGATCCCAAACCTTGTGATAAGTGTTATGTCCTGCAGTCATTCATATGCTAGAAACACACTCATATTTTCTTAATTCAATAATTGGTAAATAATCTGTGACAAAGTATGAAAAATAATCAAAATCAGTTGTACATTTTAAAACCTATGAGTAAGGAGGGTAATCTATGAATATTAATGTAATTAAAAACTTGTCTTTTTATTTGCTTCTCTGATTTTCAGTTATATGAAAATTTGGTCTCAGCTCAAAAAATATGTAAGGAAGGCTGTTCGCAAAAGCAGGTAAAATGTTGGAACGTTATGAAATATATGTAGAGTTATATTATCTAAATTTAAAAAAAAAATCTAGGATACCTGAATTATGTATACAAATAAGCTGAACTGACTAAGTGGTTGTCATTCTATGGTGGAGTATGTGAAGAAATTATCGGTAATGTCTGAAAATAACAAAGCATTGTAATAAATGCTGATAAAAATCAAAAAATTCAAACTCAATATTAAAAAGAAAATCGGCTTATTCCAATGTGAATGTTACTATCCGAAATGTGTTTAAATACAATGTAGTAAGTTGTAGCTATTCCTACCCACATTTGTCATATTACTTGTTCCTGTATGCATCATATCAAGTCACTTTTGTCCTTGTAATTTCGCATCATGTCGTATATGGTGACTATATTTTCAGCATTTAGTGAATAATCAAGTCATGTAGTTATCTTTTTTTTTTTTTTTTTAAGAACTTTTTTTTCATGTTAACCAGTTTGATTGGGGAGCTTTGTTTTAAGTTTGTTTTCTTTTAACTCTAGGTTTATGGACATTTTTCTTTACCAATATTTACTGACACCTGTCAAATTGACAGGTATGGGAAACCATGTATTTTTCTTTAAAAAAGGATTAATTTTATTTAAAAACACCTACATTCTTAACACTAGAATTACCAATAACCATCAATTTGACTAATTTATACACTCACGTTTGTGAAAATTGCAACACCATGAAGGACTTACGCGAGTGAGCTGAAATTTTCAGGAAATGCAAAGTAGCGCATGATATGCAAATGATTAGAATTGCAAATCCGTAGCGCATGCGTATGCTGAGCAGCGCCCTCTGAACGGCTGATGGATCCGAATAAATAGACGGCTGTAGCGAGGCGTGTATGGTTATCGGTGGTTATCTGCTAGTGGTAAACGTTAACTCAATCTGTACTTATGCCTCGTCGACGAAAGAGAGCGAGATTTGAACAACTTACAGAGTTTGAACGAGGGAGAATCATCGGCCTTCGTGAAGCTGGATTGTCGTATCGTGCAGTAGCCTCTCGTGTGCAGCGTAACAGCAGCACAGTGATGCGCGTTTGGAAGCAGTGGACGGACGAGTGTCGGACAACTCGGAAATCCGGGAGTGGACCCCGAAATGTGACGTCAGCTCGCGATGATAGACACCTGGTCCGCATGGCGCGGACGGACCGTACAGCTTCCTCTAGACAATTGGCAGCACTGTGGTCAATAGCTACAGGTGTTTCATTGTGTGCTTCATCAATTCGTAGACGTCTGCTGCAGTGTGGACTGCGCGCACGGACTCCTTTATACAGGATCCCCCTAACGCACGACCATCGCCGCCTGCGGCTACAATGGGCCAATCAGCATAGAGACTGGCGTGCTGATTGGCAGCATGTCGTGTTTTCTGACGAATCCCGCTTTAATTTGTGGTACCATGATGGCCGCATTCGTGTCAGACGCTATGCCGGTGAACGCCACCTTCCGGAGTGCATTATCGAACGCCACAGTGGACGAACACCCGGAGTTATGGTCTGGGGCGCCATAGCATATCATAGACGATCTCAATTGCTACGAATTGTGGGCAATCTGAACAGCAACCGGTATATCCGTGAAGTTCTACAGCCCGAAGCTGTTCCCTTCCTTCAAAGCTTGCCAGGCGCTGTATTTCAACAGGACAATGCCCGCCCTCATACTGCTCGGATTGTTAAATCCTTCTTTGCAGCGCAGCAGGTACAGCTTCTTCCTTGGCCTGCGTGTTCCCTGGATATGTCGCCAATTGAACATGTGTGGGATGTCAGTGGTCGGCGTCTTGCTCGTGATCCTCGTCCTGTTGCGTCTGCAGACGAACTTTGGGTACGCGTACAAACGATATGGAATGCTCTTCCTCAGTCAGACATTCAAACTTTGTTTGACTCCATGCCACGTCGTGTAGCAGCACTTATTGCGGTGCGTGGTGGCCACACAAAATACTGATTCTGATCTCTTGTTCTTGTTTGTTTGCTTTGAACATTTAATCATTTATTTGTACCTATACCACTCAACTGTGTATTAAATTGCATTCAATTATGACGATTCCTTCTTGGTGTTGCAATTTTCCCAAACGTGAGTGTAGTTGTTTTTATCTGTGTAAAAAGAAGTTATGGTAGCTTTATTGTAGCTTTACCAGAGCAATCTCTGCTGATACTAACTATTCTCTCTAGTAATTCAGTGTCTCTTCTTGAATTTCTCATGAAGACTAAAGAAGAGTATTTGGGCAGAATAACGTAAAACTAGTACTTTCCTCTAGTTCTATGCTGATAATCATAATAATCTAATACTTTGTTCTTGATTATCTGTATTTGCACTAACTGAAACCTTTTCTAAAATGTCTTGACACATTGACTGGAACTGAAAGACTGCAGATCATTCCTTAGTCTCCTTAGTCTAGCGTTTTATGCTTATGCTTTAGGCATATTTGAATCACAGATGATACTGACATACCCCTTACTCTAGCGAACTGCAATGCTTTGATATTGGGTTTGAAGTTATCAAAAAATATTTCTGTTGAATTATGATTTTTATTTGGGATCCACATTCTAACTACTTTTATGTTTGCCACCAGAAAAATAATTTCATAAAAAAAGCAGGTTTATTATGATTAACTATGAAACTAGCTTACCTGTCATTTTAATAGGCATCCGTAGAGATAGGTCTACATCATACGGAACTCTGAATTAAAGGGCTGAAGGGGAAATAAATTTGGATATGTATTCATCTCATTACATCAGTAAATGTCAGCGTAAGTTTTAGAACTATAAAAATAATGTTTTCTTTTTTTATTATTATAATTATTTTGCTCGTGAAATCCATCAAAACAATGGGTTCTGTAAATCTGGTATTACAGCTGTGAATTTTTAAGTGTTCTTTATATAAAAATTGATAAATAATTAAGGAGATCTTTGTGCAGGACAGAAACTATTTGTTGCAAATAGTTTCAATTTTGCCACTTGCGCCAAACAAGTATTGGAAGACCTCGTGTTTAAAATGTGTTTGAAATTCACAGTGATGAATAGCTTCAAGAACTATCTGTAATTTTTTTAAAGTTAAATAAACTGAGCATAGAATTACTGAAGTATTCCCAACTGCTTTCAAAGTGTCTGTTAAAACTGATTCTATGCTCATTATGCCCAAAAAGTTAGATTTCTAGAAATCATTCATTGATAAAAAAATTAGACCAAAACCTTCGAATTTTTGCTTGGAAAATTAGCTTCAGTTTACAAACAAATTAAAAGAGAGAATAAGAATCCACTTAAAAGGATTGCAAGGGCCATTCAAAAAACGAAGTGAGAAGGACCATTGGATTTCGTATCCTGTTAATGAAAATTGCTTTAAAACAAAATTAGCATTCTCTGAAAAAGAACAACTTACGCTTTTCTGAATTTGTTCATTGCAGCTTATTAATTTATTTAATTTATGGTATTAGACTAAAAGTGTTATAAGATATAGTGCATGAATACTGAAGGAGTATCAGAATGTTATAGATTCTTGAGAAGGTTAGGCATACTTTATAATTACAGTCTCTCTCATTAAGGGGTACATGAAGTAATTGTCTCATTAAAAAGGATACATAAAAGAAAAAAAATGTTGGGAACCACCAACTTATACAGGAAAAACAAACAGGGCAGAAAAACTAACAAACTTAATAAAGAAACTTATTAAGTCTCAAAGGAAAGGTCTGGTTTATAATTTTATTATCTTATATGATAAGCTTTCATTGTCAGGGTAAATTTAAAGTCTGAAAGAGAAAAATGTCGGATTGCTTAATTGTTTGATCAAAATGGAATTATTTGAAATTTATTCTTTAAAATCCCCCCCGGCCCAAAATAAACTTCACTTTGCCTAGATTTTGAACAAAAACGTGAAAGTGTGATCTGTCAAGTTTTACTTCAGAACGAAATTCAGGTTGCCTTCAAAATCCGTTTCCCTTGAACGTTGCATCTTTACTTAGTTTTTGATATTACATGCCTACAGTAAAATTAAAATTGTTAATTTTAAAATTAGGTAAAAAAGCTTGCTTCAAAAGAAGCAAAATCTATCTCAGATAGTTTTTGAAATCGTTGAGGGTGTTTTTCAAAATTCATGAGTCTAATGTTGCTTTTTTTTTCCTCATTTAAAATTTGTATTGGTATGATTTTCTTCTAATACTTTGTTCTGAAAATGTTTGTAATATTCCATGTTATAAAGCTACTCCATATTCCATGGTTTCAGATATTAAGTAGTCTTTGCTCCAAACTGTGTGTAATCTGGCAGCAAAACAGTGAATGATTTTAGTGCATCAAAATCTCATCCTATGAGTAAATTAGTGATGAAATAACACATTTTGCTGCTTGTCATCTGAAGCTTAAAAGTTAGTCTTAGTTTGCTCTAACTTAAAAGAATATTTATTTTGTAGACTATACTAATGTGTATGACAATATTTCTAGTTGAAAATATTTTACTTAATGTCATCGGACTTTTTTGTTGTTTGAGTGCTGATATAAAGATTTGGGAAATATTTGCAATCTTGTAAATATTCATTTGAATCATTTTTCACAATGGCAATGTATTTCTGTCACTGTTATCAGTTAATGAAAGCTTTGATGCACTGAATGGAGACAACTTTTGAATCTGACAGCATTAAAATTGCTGTATAAACAGGTTTCCACCTTATTTCTAAAATTATCATTAGTAAACATTTGTGTTTTATGGGAACTCTTCACTTTGGTATAGCAGATTTAATCCTCTTTCCGTTATGCAATATTGTATTTTCTGGTCCCATTTCATTTTTAATTAATTAATATTTGCCTTCACATAAATGAATTGACTCTAATTTGTCCAAATGTTATTTTCAAAAATTAAAGAAATTATGTTTTCTTAAGAAATAAATTTTCCCCTTGAATGATGCAGCTAACATCATATAAAAGTAAAACACGTCATAATATGGGCAAAAATGATATCTAAAATTATGAAATAATGGCTGATAAAAATTAAGAAAGTGGACATTCAGATCAGGTTTCGTTTCATGCTGGAAGGGGATAGTTATCTATTTGCATCTTCAAAGTTTTTCAAACCAAGTGTGTCCATATGTATTTTTGTGTAACCAATTTTAATTAAATTATTTGATAAATGTTCTTACTGTTTTAATGTAAATTTATGCTGAGAAATAAAAAAAATCTTCATTCATTAAGTACTATATGTAAAAGAATTGTAGTTATTATTCAGAAATTTTTTCTTTGCAGTAATGTATCTTATTGAAGACAATTGTGACAAAAAGAGGGGGGCGAAGTACAATTTGATCTTTTGTGACTTACTTGCAATTGTTTTCATGCATTTAATTTTTGTTAATGCCATTTGTCTTTAATTTTAAATTTTTATTAAAATATGAGGAGTTATAAATTGCATAATTATGTTCTTTAGTTTAATTTTTTTTTCAATAAAGTATTTTATGATCTTTTATTTAAAGGTAAGTCGTAATACTCGCAGATACTTAAAAGATATAGAAATGCGTGAAGAAGGAGGAACTCCATCTATTATAGGTGCTATAAGAGCTGGTATGGCTTTTCAATTGAAAGAAGCTGTTGGTGTTGAAACTATATCTAAAAGAGAGCATGATATTTGCAGGCAAGCTTTATATTCTTACTAAGAATAGTTTACTAATGAACTTCAGTTTCTAATAATTTATCTTACATTAAAATATGCTGTTTTAAATCCTCCAAATGACAACAGTCTACAAATGGCTTGTTGCTTTTAAGTGGGGTGAAATAGGAAGTTTAGTATATTTCAACTTAATTAGCATGAAAATAGTATTAGATAAGTAAATCAAATTTATTTAAAGCTGAAAATTAATCGTCTTATTTTATCTTCTTCAGTTCTCCATAGGGTAACTTTAAGGATGTAAAACTTGTGTTGCACTTAGTTTTCTTAATTAGACTATTTTCAGCGGCATTATAAATACAGTATGGAATAACTATTTGCTTAAGATTCTTTTAAATAGTTTTAGGAAGTTATTTAACTGTTAAACAATTTTTAAGTTTTCATGTACTCTGCACAACATGCCATGCAAATTTTACATTTTCGAAATTTAACTTCTCAGATCTTAAATCTTATGTTTTCTCATGGGCATCAGATTAATTATTGTTTGAGCTGATGTTAATCATTGTTTGGTCTGATGTACCTTTCACTCTTTCATATTCTGTTTGGAGTGAGATGTTTCCTAAGCAAGGTCAGCAGTTGGGGAGGAGAAGCTCTGGATTTAGCAAATATTCTTGCTTGTTAAACAGTTATCTGCATAAAAGCATTTTTCAGCTGCTATACAATTTTCACAGGATTTTCTTCACTGCTTCCATTCAAAGTGGATTACACAAAACACCAAAAATGACTCTACAATGTCGGAAGTGATAGTTAATAAACCATCAGATCTGCACAGCAAAAATTGTAGATTATCTCTGAGATGAATGCTGATTTGTATAAAGCCTTATGAGTGTCAGACATAACTCTAGTTTGCTTCATTCGAAATTTATTAAGAATTGGATGAATTAATTCATTCTTTTTTTAACCCGGTCGTTAAGACTAGATGCTCCTTTCTGCTTTGCTGAAGCATCGAAAACAAGTCTAATTTTTGTGGTGGTGTTTTTCTTTTATAACATGCCTGCCCTAAAGCTAGAAATCAGAAACCTCCTGTCATTATGTTACCCACTGTATTAGCCCCTATTAAGACTCCAGTAGGACCAGAATTTTGCGATAATAATTTTAATCATTATGGCTAATACCATTTTTCGCTAATTCATCTATCCATTCCCCAGTAATGACTGTAGGCACAGTACTGCAAATAATATCTTGACCAAGAGCTTTGAAATTGCAAAGATAACTTCCATGAGTTTTGTATATAAATACTGTGAAAATATCGTGCTCTGTTATATCCATAGATGTTCCGCCAAATAGCAAGTGATAAGAGTTTTTTTTTACTGCCTTTTTCAAAATGCATTTTTGTTGCTGTGCTGTGTAAAATATATGATTGTTGGGTAGCAGAATCTACCCAACAATCATATATTATCATTATAGCCTGAGTGTGATGTTTACAACCATGCCATCTTATAGTAACCAGTAAAGTTTAGAGTAGAACATTTGGGGACTTTTTCATCTTTACGAGGAACTTGATTGCTCTCATCTTTTGCAATAGTAGAGATACTGTTATGTTTATTATCAGTGTGGCTATTTCTACACAAAAGTTTGTGATTTTTTTTTAATCCACGAGTAATACATAATGCTTTTTCCGGCATTTAGTCATCTTGTGACCCTGATCTAAGTAAAGGAAACAACTCTGATTATTTTGTATAATATTTTGTCTCTTCTGCCATTTTGTAGCTTTATGGCAGTTGCCTGATTTATGAAAACCTGAACAAAATGTTTATAAAAGCTGTGTACATAAATGCCGACTCGATTAAACTAGCTTTCATTACACATATACTATTCAAAGTAGACAAATCGTGTGGTATTTCTTTGAGTGTATGGTCAGCTAATCTAGTTTGTTTTTGACACCAGACGAACATTAGTGCCACCAGTGACCAAGCAGCTAAGACTGTTGAATGCTGGTAGTTCAAGCCCAGGTGAATGGTTTGGCTTCATGGTTTTCCCCATGTGCGGCATGAATATGAACCAGTTTCCCTTCAAAATTCCTCTGTGAATGCATCTCTCCTATTAAGCATATAAACCCTCATGTGTTTTGTCTCAGTTCTTTTATACACCTTAAGCTAAAAATGGCATGCTAAACATATTAATGAGATGGTGTCATAGATTAAAAGAAAGAAAATGAAGGAGATAAGTGTCTTGAACATTTTATCTGTGAAATCAAGAAATTACTGAAATCTGCATAGTTCAAGCATCACTTTTGACTGTTTAACAAATACTAATAAAAACAGTTAGAAAACTATTTGCCACTTATCATGATTTTTCTTTTTAATTTCTATCTAAGATCAAAATTTTCTAAGTATTAATTTGAAAGAGGGACTGATGATGTGTATTGAGTGTAATTTTAGCAATTTTCCATGTGAATTTTTTGTAGTTATTTGAATTTTTATTTCACTTTATTTTAAAATGCTTCAACTGAAGATTTTCTGTTCAAATGTATTTTACTGTATAATGTTTCAGAATAGCCTTAAGAAGATGGCAAAATACTCCAGGTCTTCATATCTTAGGCAATGTAAATGTAGCAAGATTGCCTATTTTTTCCTTTGTAATATTTCATCAGAAGTCAGGATTGTACTTGCATCACAACTTCATTTGTGCTTTACTAAATGACATATTTGGAATTCAGACACGCAGCGGATGTGCATGTGCTGGACCATATGCACTTGATCTTTTAGGAATAGAAGAATCTTTAGCTGAGCAGTTTGATGCACTTCTTGCAGAAAACAGGTAAATAAAATTGCATTCATTTTCTTTAAATGTATCAATCTATAAAATTAGTTTATTTGGCAAAGGAAAAAAATACATGCTCATATAATAAATTTCATTTGTATATTCAGATTTTCCCTCTTTTTTAAGTTTCAATTTAAGTCAAATTTAAAAAAAAAATTGATATAATTGCTGTTGTGGGTATTTTTAATGCTGAAAATTGCATTTTCTAGCTTATGTATGGCAAAAAAGGATATTGTCCCTATTTTCCTTTGCCTTTTAAATTCAGTAAATATTTTGGAAATAGACTGAAAATAATTTGTGATCATTTTCATTTTTTGTTATTAAATAAGTTTACTTTAAAAAGTATTGGTATATGTTCTTCCGTTATATGATTACTGCATTACTATGATTTAACTTTATAGGAATGTTTCTTAAAATGCGTTTTATTCAAATATTAGTTACGCATCTTTGAATTCCTAAGTTTTGCTCCTAAATGCATTTAAAAATGTGCTTAACATTTTTTTTATCCTGCTTTAGTTAATTATTTATAACTGGGGTGGAGTTTACGCATGCAAGATAAATTTATTTAGCAGTTTTAATTTTTCCTATGGCGTTTTCAATGAATCCTGCTTGGAGGAAAACTATATTTCAAAGTTTGTGACTATGAGGACAAGACAAAATATATATATATATATATATAAATCAGTACTGTTCATGTTTCATGGAATAATTTATTCTTTGTTTCCATTAAATGCAGAAAATAATTTTAGAAATATTATTATTTTATCCAGAAGTCGATCTATTATTTTCTTCAGTTTTTGTTTCTGGATATTTAATAGCTGGAGGATTTCTGGAAAAAAAATAAATAAATTACATTTGCCATCAGTTTTGCTTCCTGCTAATCAGGGGTGGCTAAACTTCATGCCACTAACAGCTTCAACTAGATCTTCCAAAAGCTCCAAGTCCATATTTGCATCATTTTAGAAGTACTGAAACAAGTTTCAGATTGAAACATTTGATGACTTTTGAAAAAGCGATGAAATAAATCAATTACTTTCTTTTGGACTTTGGGTAGTTTTAGTTTACCATATTTCATGAACATATTTTATTTGTGTAAGCGCCGCATCACTCACCTGCGAAGAGCCACACAGGCTTATGAGCCCTGCCAATGTGCGTAAGTAAGAAAGGTAATGTTTTCGGTCCAAAAACTCAACAGTGAGTTTTCAGTGAATAGGCATGAAAGCATCCCCACAACACATTTTTACTATTTTTAGAATGATGTCTGTCTGTGTTTATATGTGTGATGACTTTTTTGCCCACTGTAACTCTTATATGAAACTTCTAAAAACTACTATTTCCACATTTAAGCTTTCTACATTTATATAAGAAGTTGATTAGATTTTGAGTAAAATTGGACAACCAAAAGTGATACTTTGCTTGAAGCGCATAAAAGTCTTTAGTGTACAGCTGGAAGTGGTATATTTGAGGGCCATAACAGTTTTTGATGAAAGACTGTATTAAGATATAATCCAAAACTTTTCAAATTTAGTATTTAAGATTTTTATATCAATGGAAACAGTGTATTAGATTTTGGCTGAAATTGATAAACGAGAAATGGTAATTTACTTAAAGCTCTGCACAGATATTTGTAAGAAAATATAAGGCAATCCAAGTGTTTTAAAATTTGGTATTTTTGGACAGGTGTTTAATTGAGAACAACATAATAACTTTTATTAGCATTAAATGTATTCTTGAAATTATGCTAAATGCAATGAGAATAGGTTTATTATAAAGACAAGTTCTCACTATGAAACAATTAAATGTACTACCTTCAATCCTCAATTTTGTATCCATTTCACGTTTATTTTGAATCACTTTCCAGATAAAAGGATGTGCCGTCAAATGTTATCGCTATGTATTATTTCCAAAGAAATAATATAGCAAAAGCAAATAGTATAGTAAATATTAGGAAAATTTAACTTAACACTGTATTGGGAACTCTAAAGATATAACTTTTGTGTGTGGGTGTGTGATTTTGTTGTTGAATTTTATGTGACATAAGTGCAAAGAAAGTAATTTTTAATAAATAAAGCTAGTATGATAAACAAAACAATTGGTCATCTTATTAAGAAAACTAAACATTGATATCATGAACTGGGAAAAAACGAGAAAAGAAATGTATGGCGACACTTTATCAGAAATTCTAAAGACATGCTGTTTTTAAAATTTTCATCATTATTAAGTCAATAAAAATTAATAAAGCCACTCATACCAACATTTATTAAGTTTTATTTGTGAATCCAAAGCACTGTATGACCAAAGATGATCAATGCAGTATTATCAAATCAAAGCATGAGAATGAATGTGTACATCAGCAGGTGTAGTTTCATTATTCATTTTGTGGGAGACTAGAATAATAAAAAGTGAGTAGTGTTTATAATTAACATTCAGCCATAAAGTTTGTGAGCAAATTAGATTTTATATACAAATATGAACTGGAAGTGATAGTTTAGGTAATGCTCATTGACGCAGTTTTATGTAAAGACATGGAATTGACAGGAGGTTATGGGCTGGGCTACATCATTATTATTATTTTTTTTAAGAGCAGATATAGGAAACCAACAGTTCAGTCATTTGAAGTATATTACAGCAGGGTTGGATTATACAATTCTTTAATTTAATTCTTAGAATGAAATTGTTATAAATAGATATGCAAGATATTTTCAAATCAGCTGGGGACTAGTAGTTCAAATGCTAGATTTTAAACAATGTTGTCATGAATTGACCGCTTAAAAATAAGCTAATGAAGTATAAGGTTAAATACTACACATAGGCTAATATTCTGGAATTTGAAACCCTTATGTTGCCTTTTCTGTGTTGAATTAATATAAACAAAACATTATTTAACATTTTATGTTAGAATTTGCTGCTAGTAATATGTAAAAAAATTATCATGCTGTATTACAGGCTACATTTGCTTCCTTTACTGTGTGATGAACTAACTGTAATAATCATTTACAAATCTTGTATAATTTTCCATTAGGGACACAAATAGGAAGCATTTTTTATGTAGATTAAACTTTTATACTGTAAGTAAATATTGTACAAAGTCTGAAATCCAGATGTCCAATATCTGGATCTGTGTATTACCAGCCCCCTCCCCCAAAAATCTCTCCTTTACAAAACTTAGGAATGAAGACTTTAATACCCAACAAAGGAAAACATGCTATAAATTTGATTTTTCTCTTGCTGAGATTCCACTTCAAACAGCTGCTGGCTAGGTAGACGTGTCCTAACAGTAGTACACCGATTGACATATTCATGTTGCCCTTGAGTGGTTGTTGGGGGAGGCATGACATGCGCTGCGTATTTTGCCACCTGGTACAATGTATAGGTCCTATGTTCTGCTGGCTAGTACTTCCTAATTTCTAAAAATTTTGCTACCCCAAAATTCTGCTGTCCAGTGCCTTTCTGAAGTTCTGAAAATATCTCTAATTTTTGCTGCTTGGTGCTCCTAAAATTAAATTTTTGCTGCCACCCAATTTCTATTGCCTAGTGTGGCTGCATTGATTCTAGTACTGAAACTGTTCAGCTATTAGCGTTCTTCTGCCTAACCCAAATAAGAAGCAAAGCCCCAATGTTGTCATGGCTACGTATTATCTCACTACATTTAAACTGATGATCTAAAATTTGTAATTGCTGAAGTCCCAACTATTCTGGATCTTGGACTTTATACTGTGTCTCTGCTGCTGAAAATATGCTAGTACTTTACTGCAATAAATTGTTCTTAAGCTAGAATTATAAATCTAAAAAGATCTATAAAATGAAAAGCATTATCCAGTTCATTGAATAAGGTGTAGTATTTTTCCTATACGTTATTCAGCTTCAGTGCTGTAGCCAAAAAGTAATCTACGTGAGATACTATGATCTAAAGCCAATCATTTTGACAGGAGTGTGGAGTTAATTGCTGTATCTCAAAGTGTTCAGATTGAAAATTTGTTGAATTTTTAAATGATATAATAGTTGTGCATTAATACTTAATGGGTAATCTTTTGCCTTCCATTCTTTTAGCTCATTAGATAGAACACACCTTCGCAGACAAAAGGAATACTCTGAAAGGGAAGTGTTACGCCCTGGGTTTGTTCGTGTTACTCTTCCATTTTTTATGTCAGATTCAGATGTGCATTTCGTGTTGGAAGCTGTAGCAAAAGTTGCTGAACATGGTTGGAAAATTCTTCCTCAGTATTCTTTTAATCCTGAAACTGGAGAATGGAAGAACAAGACAGCTGCACTGGTGAGGCTTTATATACATTTAAAGTAAACAAGCAAAAAAATATGACCATGTTAAGATATCTTAATATAGTTACGAGTTTTGTACATACATGATTTTAGTGAAGTTAATATGTTAAATTGTATTTTTTGGTGTAATGTAACATAAGAAAAATCTAAGAGATGAGCTATGCCAGAAAAGTAAGAAGACTGGGCCAAGTGCATTTAATGGGTATCTTGGTAATTTTGCGTGATATCACCAAGCTGGAAGCGGTTTGGCGACTTTTGTGGCCAAATTTTGTGAGGAATCGCCCAAAGTCTCCAAACTTAGCAACATTTTGCTATGGTCCCTGTATCACTGTAATAGGTATTGTTATTGAGTAAATGTACTTGACTACTATGTTAGCTGTAACTGTAATTTGACCCTTGTATTTACCTTTCAGTGATTTCGAGAAGCAGAAAGTACTAGAAGTAGCTCAGCGGCCAGGTGAAAATTATATAAAGCAGGAGAAAGAGCATCTGCTCTTAGTTAGTTGTGAGTTGTTAGCTTAGCATGAGATCGGATTAGCCTTCTCTTTAGATGCGCTTTGCATTGCGTTATGTTCAGTGTTCTTAATAGTTTGAAGTGTAACTACTGGTTGTACTGTGTGATAATGTCAACACTTGTGTGAATATTTCTGTGGAAAATTCCAAAAAGCAGAAATATTTCTTTTGATAAAAATAACCTGTGTGCATTCAATCTATTATAAACCCGTACGCATGCAAATTTTGGTGTCAGACGTGGTGTTAAATGGCAGTGAGAAGGGCAATGGAAAAGCAGTTAAGAAAGCTGGTGTCAGCCTTTGCTTCTTTCAAAGAAGAGATGAAAGCTGGCCAATAACCCATTAAATAAGAGATGAAAGTTGTATGAAAGAGAAATGAAATTACCTGCATAATAGAAAACAAATTCGAGGCTATGGTAGGCAGAATAGGCATAGTTGAAGACAAAGTTCAAAATATTCAAGAAACAGTTTTTGCAGTGGGAAAACAAACTAAAGAAATAGTTTCTTCTGTCCAAGAACAAATCAAACATCAAGTTGATAATAGCGTTTCTGCAGTCGGCAAAGAAGTTGATGCCGTAAAGGAATTCATAGCAACAAGAAGCAATTCTGATGGGCTTTCTCGCCCCTCTCTGAATCTATCCACATATGCTCGAAAAACCTCCTGGTAAGTATTAAGACACAATTTTCTATAGTGATGGAAGCAAATGGATGGGATTCCGAAGCTAAGGCCTCTCATCTCATGGCTTATCTGAGAGCCAGACGCAGAGGATATCCGTCAGGCTCTTCTGGAAAACCAAAGGCTAGTTTTTGAAGATCTATCTGGCGTGCTGGAGTTCTGCTTTGAGGAGAAATGTTTAAAAGACTAGCAGGCTTCAGTTAAATCCCATCAATAGAAGCCCACAGAAACACTCTAAGAGCTCGCCATAGATCTTGAAATGCTGTCTTATCTTGCCGCCTTTTCAGAGTGCCCAACAGAAAGAAGGAAAATCGTGTCCCTGCAGTACTTCCTCGATGGCATCCAGAATCTTGAAATATAGAAAGCTCTGTGAATGGTGGATGTCAAGGATTAAAAAGCACTCTAGTGTACACCATGAAATTTGAGGCGGCCCAACGAGTAACTAGTAGAAACCGCCACCCAATCAGAGCCAGTGAATGGAGTGCTCGCCTAGACAGTTAAACCAGACAAGTCGATGCCTTGAGATGGAATAAGAGTGGCAACAAACCTTCCATAAAGTGATGGAAGTGTGGTACTGAAGGCCATGTCTGAAGAAACTGCAGAACACCCCAGAGCATGGAAAATAAGACCGTTTCTCAGCAAGGACACAAGAAACAAATTAGTTGCCGTCTCGCGGAACAGGGTTTGAAAGATAAATGAGAAGCCCGATTTTAAAGTGCTTCAGATTTCTGCAGTGAGTAGCAGCAATGATGGACTCTTCATCATGGGGCTTATCATTGGAGCTCCTTCCAATATGACCGTCGATAAAGGAGGTAATGTTACCATCATTCGAAAAGATCTGGCTGAACAACTGGAAGGTAATCTCATCTGGACGCTGCCCTGCATTACCCTCCAGGCTGTATCTTGGGAAATCGACATTGATGGAAAATTAAACATTAACATGTCTGGAAGTGTCACCTACCATCACACGGCATATGTAGCTGATATTACAGATCCTTGCATACTTGGACTGGACTTTCTAAGGAAATACGATTTGTCCTTGGACTTCAAAAATAATTAACTGCATTCTGCCTCTGAGGACATAACCCTATTCACAGTTAATGATGAAGGATTTAATTCTGTCCATAAAATTATAGCTGAAGATGAGATCATGGTACAGTAGTATCTCTGAAACTCGACGTAATGTGGGCTGAGATATGTTGAATTTTTTAGAACTCTTAATATTTAACTGTAAATTACTCTAGACATTTGTAGCACAATATAGGACGCAGAAAGGTACAGCATACAATTAAATTAATGTTGATTTTTTTATGTCAAGTTCTAGTGCAATAGGAATCATAAAAAGAACAAATACCCTAAGATAATTAAGTAAAAAAACTTGCATTGAAAAATGAAGAAAAATTATTGGTAGTTCTGGGTAGAAAAATATTGTGTGGTGGTAGATTGTTTTTCACATTCATTCAATCACCATGCAGCTTTATCCCGTAGACGACAGACGAGTGAAATGTCCATACCAGATGCACCTTGCTCCCCATGTAACATTGTCGTCGTTCAACAGCCTTCATTCCTTTACTATGGGTGATGATTCTAGCTTTTCTGTTCTGTTTAATCTTATCGTTTTCTGATTCATCTTAATTTCTATCCACATTGTCTTTCACCACTGCAACTATTTCTGCATGTCCTAAAATCAAGTTTGTCTCTATTCTTTCCGGTCCATTGGCTGACACACTGCAGTTACGTTAAGAGCAAGAAACATGGCTCTTATATCTTCATCTCATAACTGTTCTGCATCAGGATGTTAAGAGGCACTGTCTAGACTGAGAATCACCTTCTTTGGTAGATGTTTTTCTTTTAAAAACTTTTCCACTGAAGGAATGAACTGCTGAATTAACCAATGTTGCTGATTAAATATTGTTTCATTCATCCATGCGATTAACTGATTCCGGTACCAAACAGGGAGATTATAGTTGGTTTCAGTCTCATTAGTGTACTTTTTTATGCTCTTAAATGCCCGGGAATTTTTTTATTTGTCTATAAGCGCTAGTTTGAGCTTATGGGCGCCTGTTGCATTGCTGCATACCAAGATTGTGACTCTCTCCTTGATTCTTTTGTAACTAGGTGCCGGTTTTTCTTTCCTGGATGCCAGCGTTTTCGAAGGTAGCATTCAAAAATTCAGACCAGCATCATCACAATTATAAATTTGATCTTCAGATATACTCTACTTTTCAATTATTATGTGGAA
The DNA here is from genome assembly GCA_000611955.2 of Stegodyphus mimosarum. Classification (NCBI taxonomy): domain Eukaryota; kingdom Metazoa; phylum Arthropoda; class Arachnida; order Araneae; family Eresidae; genus Stegodyphus; species Stegodyphus mimosarum. The sequence continues at coordinate 408,726 of KK118628.1, forward strand.
ATTATGCTTGATATTGCAGCATTTTCCAAGTTAGCAGATAGTTTTTCCCTGCAAATGTTTAACTGCCTGATGCCGTACCGCTTTTCCCATCTGTTGAGCCAGCTAGCACTAGCTGTAAATCCAGACTCTCCTTGAAATTCATAATAAAATTTTAGGGGTTTTTTCCTCTTGTAAAATTGATCTTGAAATGGGTGTTTCCCTTTGCTGCCTGAATCACAAATAAAGCGTCTCTCTCACTTTTTCGTGTTCACACCCTTCATACTTTTTCTTTGCTTTAAGCTATCCGTTCATACTCTTTTCACACACCAAGATTCGATTTTGGACCTCTTCTTTTAATACTGTATCAAAGTTGAACACCTAAGTCCATGGTGATTTTGTGTACACTTTGTGTCACATTAATTTCTTTTCTTTTTGAACATTTTCACGTCACAGAATATCGAAAGTCCCCAGAAATATGTAACACTGATATGTCTGGATGTGAACTGAGGAACAATACCTGCAATGAACTAGTGTGCATTTATTTACAATAAGGTGCAGTCACAAAACTTCACACAAGTCTCCTAATGTTCTGCAACAGTGGAAAGGAATCTGAGCCAGTGGACGGCTTCTACCTGACTTTCTTCGTATCCTCGAAAAGAAGAAAACACCGTTGCCGAGTACTACAACATATCTTGAAATTTGTTAGGCAGTTCCAAGAATAAGGGCACAATGTGAAAATGGCAAAAATTACAGAAAAAGAACACTCAAATCTTTGAACAGAACAGGAAAGACATATGCGTAATAATGACTATATGTACTGTATGTAATATTTGCTCCATTTTCCATAGAGATATCTTTAAAAAGTTCCTAAAAAGTTGTTGAGTTATACGGAATGTAGAGTTTGTGGGATTCGTAGTGTACCAGTAACAACAGAATTATAGCCGAAAGCAGAGTATTGGAATATTCCAAAGATACTCCATGAAGAGTACTAGTAGTCTCAGCACTCGTCGACTTATCGAAGATAGTTATTCCGGTAAGAGTAACTAATGTCAGTGATAAAGTGAAAATCATAAGGAAAGGTGAAGTTGCAGTATGTACTTCAGTGACCAGCATTAAACAAAACAGTAGTCTGAAGAATCTGTGTCTTCAGAAAGCATTACATTGGAGTTATTGCAGAATGCACAGTTATGCAATGAAGAGGGCAGTTCTGCCAAACATGTCATTCAAGAACTTCAAGATGTTTTCTCCTGCTTGTCTTCTGACGTCGGTGGAACCAGTTTGACACAGCATAGAATAAATATCAGGGATCATCCACCAAACAAGCGACATCTAAGATGTCTACTGATTGCTAAACAGGAAGAGGTAGGAAAACTTCTAAAGGACATGCAAGAAAGCAATGTCATCGAGCCTTCAGCAAGTCTATGGGCATCTCCCATTGTTCTGGTGAGAAAGAAAGATAGTTTAACTAGATTTTGCATCGACTGTCACTGGCTGAACGAGCTTATAAAAAAATACAGCTAAACTCTTCCCAGAAC
>KK118628.1:410249-436170 GCA_000611955.2 Stegodyphus mimosarum
TTTCTCAATGCTTGATCTAAAAAGTAGATATTGGCAAGTAGAGATACATCCTGATGACCGAGAAAAGACGGCATTTACTCCTGGACAAAGATTTTAGCAGTTCAAGGTGATACAGTTTGGATTATATAATGTGCCAGTGACGTTCGAACACATACTATCAGTGACATTCTGTATTTATGAATTTCTAAGATATTAGAGCAATGTGTAAATATTGATTCTGTTCTGATATGTATATTGCATATGAAGTTACACATCTATTATTAATTGCATTAACAGTGTAAATATTTAAATATTTATTAGCTAACTCTTGTCAGCTCATTAAATTTCAGAAAACCGTCCAAAAATTGTCTTTTTTTTTTCTTCCATTACAGAATTTGAAAGAACAGTGCATGTTTAGAAGAGCTGCATGCAAAAAATTATTAATATGACAAAAAGGAAATCTAAATTGTCATATATATATATATATATATATATATATACACAAAGCGAATTCAAGAATTCTTCAAGTAAAGTTTATGAAAAATGAGAAAGAATTGATAGAGCCTTCATAGGGATTAAATTTTGTGCATTCATTTAAGCTGCAACTTTTCCTTTCTTTTAACAATTATATATATATATATATATGTGTGTGTGTGTGTGTAAAAATAAATATATATATGTGTAAGAAAAATAAAGAATATGTAAAAGATTAAATTAGTAATGTAAATTTCCTTCTCAATTCTAAAAATGGTAACTTCTATTTGCAGTGGGTCATGTGACTCTTACATAATTCTGGTGATGTAAATGGAACTAAAACTCAAGCAGCCAATAGTAATTTTATAGCAATATTAACTAATCCAATCAAAATGCATTGAGAAAAAAAACTAACTCAGTCTGAATTAAGATTTCAACCTGAACATAACAGACTTTCTTTCGACGCTTTGGCCTAGCTGGACTGTTGTCTATGTGCCCCTTCTGTCTTACTGAAAATTTTTCTAAAATGTAAGTTTTTTGGAATAGGCACACTTAATATGCCAATGTGAGTGTGACCACAACATGGTTGCTGAAATAAAAAATGAATGCCTTCGCCTCCAATTTCCTTTTCATTACGGATCAACACTTCAATGTCATCAAAATTCTGCTGGTGATTAATTCTGAGTTTGTTTTTATTATCACATATACACAGGGTGCCCACCAAAGTCCAGTCCCAGCCGTTTAACTGCAGCTGCAGCTATAGTCATAAAAAAAGAAAATAAACGTGACTATGTGCTACTATATAAGGTAGCTTACGGCACCACCTGGTAGAAAACATCGAAGTTAGCATCCCTATCGTGAAAACAATATGAGATATGTTATTTAACCAATTTGGTTTTTTGAATGGTCAATTTGCAATATGTGTTTTTTTTTTTTTTTTTTTTTTTTTTTTTTTTATGAATTTGGTACAATCTTATGTTTCATTCTTTTTTCCATGTGTTTCGAATGCATGTAAGCAAAATTCTGGATACATTTGAGTTTTCGGTTTTAAATGAATTTTAATGTCTTTTATGAAAATTTAATTGAATCTTTTTTCGGTTTTTGAGCTCAAATGTACCAGAGGAATGAAACATATTAATCGACTTTTGTGAAGCTTTAATTTCATTTTCTCCTGATGAGTTCTGAATTAGAGTTTCAGTAAAAGGAAATTTATAATTTTGTATATTTTTTTTTCTTATCGCATTTTTGTTTATTGAGTTTGTTATACTGATAAATTCTTATTTTAATTTTGATATGTTTAGGTCCAGTACAAACTCTTATCCGCAGTTGCAATTATTAATATTGTTGAGGAATTGCCTTGCTTTGATTCCAATTTAATTTTTACTTTAGATGTTTTGAGTTTAATTTATTTCATTCCTGCAGATATAGTGCAGGACTGGTTAAAAAAAAAAGTTTTGTTTTTAATTTTTGGGCCTATTACTATGTTCCTTTTTGCATATATATAAATTAACTAATATTTATCAAACCAGTAGAAAAAATACAAAGAAAGGAAGTGCAAAAATGAAGAAAATGAATGTGGAGAGAGTGCAATTAAAATCTTGATTCAAAGTTATCAAGAGGAATCTATCATATCATCAAATCTATACATATATGTACTATAAAACCTTCTAAACCTTCCTTCTTTATGCTTCTCTATTAGAGCTTTCAGATAAAAAATTCATTACCGTAAAAAAATGTATAGGGTGTAGACTGCTCCAATATTTTTTAGAAGACAGTTAATGAAGTTCATTATGATCTCATTTTCTTGTAAAATTTTAGTAAGAAAAACTGTTTCTTGTTTTTGTTCTTCAATTTCTGCGCAAATCTTTTTAATTCTGGTAATTTGATTAAATATTGTGTTAGATGTAACTTAGAGATGTTAATGTTCCAATTTCTAAGTTAATTGTAGAAAAATTAAATTTTCTTCTTTTATCAAATAGTCGTATTTCTTTAAGATTATATATGCAAAGATTCTGATAATCAATAATTAATTGATTTTATTGGTTCTGTTAACTTCTAGACAGTTGGGATAGATTTTGCTAATCTCAATATGATTATTATTGTTGAATATATCTGAAAGTATGTTCAAGTTTTTTTAAATCATTATCTGAAAGGTTTTTAAGAAATTTATATTCTTTCAAAAACAGAGGTTATATAACTTATGTAATATATGTATATGTTACACTTTATTTTTCACTTATTAATAAGGAGAGGGAAAAAATTACAGCTACCTCTGTAATGTCGACCTTTTGCACATATTTAAGCGTAAGTAGTAAATTTATTTTACATAGCTTACATTTCTTATTCATTACTGATCTGGTTTTATTTATTACTGGATCATATTTATGAGTGTTTTATAACTGATCTAATTTAGTATTTCATCTCAATATGGTCTATTTTAAAACAAGGAAAGGTGGAGAAAGAATATTTTAAGCAAAGAACCAATGAAAATTACAATGTGCAGATTACAATAATCTGAAATCTTTAAGAATGAGTGAATTGATTAGAATCTGAAAGATTTTGTATTACACCCACAGGAGCATTTTTTTTTTCATTTACACATGCGTACACGTTTCAAGAGTATTTGGGCTAAAAATATTTAAAAAGAGCATACTTGCATAATTTTCAGTAGTACTGAAGATAAAAATATTTTATTCTGTACAGTGTGTTGCCACTGCTCGCTTTGAAATCGTTGAGTTTATTAATTAAAAATTTGTTAAAGTTTAAAAATTTAAAATAGGTAATAAAACAAATTTGAAATTCAAGTTTCAGGCTTCCAGATGACCATATTTGGGTGGAGGACTACTTTATTTAAAATGTGATGTCTCTAGGTATTGTTTTTTCATTGTGTGAGAAATATGTATACATTCATACAGATTCTTGATTATTTAATTTTCTTCAAATGTAATGCAGGATGATAATATTTGGTGGCAACAATTTGAAAAGTGATACAGCCAGTAATATTGATTTGACGCAAAATCCATTTCGAGATTAATAGCCCTTCTGGGCTAAAAAGCCATTTAATATACTTTTAATACTAAGATATGAAAGTTTATTAATTTGTAATAAAATTTCACTAAACAAGATGTTTAGCGAATGCTACACAATATCTCTATAAGAATGCAAATGCTTTACTACAAAATCAATATCAAAATTTTTTTTAAAAAGCTACGAACTTGTTCTTATGGTCAGCTAATGCCATCTAAAAATAGGTTATTTTATCAAATTGTTAGGGTTTATCAAAAACTAAACTTTGAAAATGAGACGTCTTTATCATATACAGGCAAAAAAGGGGTGGCCCATATAATGCAGAAGCAAATTTGTTAAGCATATTAAAAGTATAAATTATTTAGAATTAATCTTGTTTTGGAAGTGAAATTGATTGATTTACAGTGAAGGCCTTGATTACTTGTAATTTTGAAAAAATACATTAGAGAGTTTAATACCTTGACTTGTAGGAATGTGATTCAACAAATGTGACAGTAATGCAGTTACTATATAAATACTTTTATCTGTGTGTACAGGTAAATGGAAAATTTCAAGAAATTATTTTCATTTTATTCCTTTTACAGAGGCAGTTATCTGCTGTGTTTGATTTGTAAACAAAAACTTCTTTTTCATATGTTTAAAATAGAGGGAAAGGGCCTGCACAGAAATGAAAGCTCAAAAAGTGTTTTTCAAGTGGCTCCCCCACCACCGCGACTGAAAATACCAAAAGTTTTTTTGCTGCAATTTGTTTCTTATCTCAAATCAAGTGATAGCTAGCTTAACTAGAGTTGATAATCTATGAATTTGTTTTCTTTCAATTAGTTCCATGGAAAATATTGTAGAAATAAGTTAACTTGCTGAAAGTAAGACTTCTCCATGCTGAAATATGAGTCTTCAAGATATACAGATGCCAGGAAACCAGACTGTTTAGTAAACATATGTACTAGTGTTTGTTCCTTTTTTTATTTAAATGATTTTAAATCTTACAAAATATTAATACATAATCGGTTCTAGGTACATTGGCATATTTTTCATCATAAATTTAAGGTAGTTTAAATTTGGATGCTTACTTGTCATTATTTTAATATTTATTTTCTAATGTATTTAGGCTTTCCGTGGTAGAAAATGGCTAAGTTCTATTTCCTATGAAACAGGTTCTTTTAAAGTCAAAGATGACAGTATAAATGATGCTGCAGTTTTGGATAATGAGGTAATGTCGTTGTTCTCCTCTTTGATGAAATGCAGTTGTTGAATGTGAAGTGCTCAGTTAAATTATTTTGTTAAAATGTTAATGAAAACTGTGCTTTTCTAAATTTGCTAACTAGTAGCTAACCACTGGAAACTTTTTTGCACTTAGAATATTCAGTCACATACGTATTTTTTATATTAAATGTCATAAATTTAATATTTTCCCCTCGTGAAGAACATAATGAACAATGGGAATAAATAGCAAACAAAAACAAAAAAATAGGGAATTGCTAATACCTTTTTGTAATAATTTTTTTCATTTGTAGCTGAATGAAGGAAGAATACATAAAATTTTATTAATGTACTACTGCCCAGCATCTGTAAATCCTGGCATTTCATCCTAGGTTAAATTCTTGGGTATAGATTAGTTTGTTTGGGTGCAAAGGATTTTTTATAATCTTGCATGCAATGTAAACATGGATCATCCCATAGTTAAAAGCACACATTTAAGAAGATGCTTTGCTATGATTGCTGTGTTTATTTTTATAAATATGCTCATTTTCAGGCATTTAAACTTTTTTTTGCTTGTAAATTTTAAATTTCATGTGATGAATTTTTTTTTTACCCCCCATTTGTAGATTTAAGTGGTGTGTTTAGTTTTGAAAGTAGGAAAAAGTCCGCACAGTTTTCAAATACAGTAGAGTCCTGATTACCCATAATTCTATTTTACCTTGTGTGGTATGAAAGCATAATTCATACTAGGAATCATCATTGTAATTTTTTCTGAAAAGCAACTAATTGAATTGCAGTGTACATGTTATCACTCCCTTCAACAATCCATCACAGAATATTTCTTTTCTATTTGGCAGTTTTTGTAGTTTGCACCATTGAATTGCAGTAACATATATTTTTGAAGAAATAATTTTACTGCTTCAGACACAAAAGTGTAAAATTATATGCTGATTTCAGGATGCAAACTTTTGTGTGTCATTCATTATGCAAAGTTTCTATTGAAACGCTTTTTGTGCAGGGGTCTGTTGTAATAACTGAATTTCCATAGTTCATATTTCTAACATTTCATGTCTCCAGTGCAATCTATTTTCCCTTCCATATATGTCAGGTAACTGAAATTCTTTACACTAAAATAAGACGATTGCGTTTTATGAATGTAAATAACATCTATATAATAATAAACATAGAAAAAAAATGCACTCTACTGTGGTAGACCCATATCTGTGAATAATTTGTGCCAGGGCATACTGTGAATAACAGTGTAGTAGGAGTAACTATGTAGAGGAGAATATCCATGTGACATGCATAAATTCAGTCAAGTTTAATTGATAGAAAGGCTGTAAAGTTCTAGTTAATTTGCATATCCTTGTCTACTAGAAGTTTAGTGACGAGTCTAGCGATTATTTGCTGGCCTTACAACTGTAAGTAAGGATGAATCTAAAAGAGGGTTAAAATACCCTTTTATTCACTGACAGAAACAATATAGTCGGGCCCATCTCAGACTCACAGGAATTCCTCCACTTGAGCTTTAAGACAGAAATCAGGAACTAAAACTAATTGTAACTAGCTAAACTTTAGCCGAAGCTGTACAAAAATAACTAACCAGTTAACCCGTAATTAAATCTCACCTGCGAATACTAACAGGTTCGTAAGATTGTATCAAAATATAGTAAGATAGCCTTAGAGCAACAACATGGCCTGCAGGCTGAGCACACTTTACTTAACTTCAGAACTGTTCTACTGAAGTGACTGAACTTCCCATTAAATACTGGTTCTTTTTCATTTACACAAAATGCAATACTCAAATCTCACTCTGGTAGGGTGTTGTAGGTGGAAAACAAGAACTTAAAGGGGAGTTCAAATTAAAAGTAAGTATTAGAAAATTAAAATAATCCTTACAAAACATTATCAACATTAATAAATAATAATAAAATATAATAAATGCTCTATCAGTTAATATACTATGTTTTTAAAATAATAATGCAGAATCTATTCTCGAAGATTTTTACTTTCTGATTAATTGCTTAGACACCATGGCTTCTCTAAAGGCCCGTGTATATGAGGAAACAAGTATCTCTCAACACCTGCACCAGTCCATCCACCCGAGGAAACATATCGTCAATACGTCAGGCAGATTATTACTGACCATGACGGGCTACAATGTTGCTGGGTACTTGTTTGTCCATAGGTAGTGAAACTGCATATGGAAATAATGTTTGAAAAGCAATGGAAGCTACTGAATCATTTGGCTTGCTAAATAACATATGCCACGACCTTGTTGCAGTTTTTGTTATGATTTTAATAAACTTAATGTATGATGTGACATTCATTTCAAATTGCAATTCTCAAGAGATTTCTTTATTAATGGTAGAATATTTTTTACCTTGATTCCAGTGGTTTGTATAGCAAATGATTTATTGTTTTTATAATTAACAGAATTCTTTTAATATGAAAATTATTAAAATTTGTGCATGTAATGCATAATAATTTTAAATTTTCTGATCATACATAAAATGTAATAATCTGTATATCAATTAAATAATTATTTATATAATTTTATATTATATAAATGTTATATTTTTGTTATTTGTTATTATTTTTTAAAAAACCTGAAAAACAATGGTATTAAAGACTTTGCAAATTGCGATATTTGTTGTAAGATTAATGCAGGTCTCGTACTGGGCATAAATCACATCATGTGCTTGGACTTCTGTGATTCACTTGGTAGCTTAGAGCAACTTAAAAACAAAATATCCCTGTGTAGACAAAATGCTCTCATGCAACAAACCTGGAGCTTTACTGTGTCTCTGAGCAGCTTTGTGTCTACCTTGGCATGGTGCCTTGTGTAAACAGGCATTTGGGATTAAATGCACTAATAGCACCACTACTGTTGTCCCTGGATGCTGTTATAAAGTAAATAAGAAATTTCTGAATAGAAGAGCTGCAACAGCCTGTTGCTAATAAGAACAGCAAAATTATTACAAGCACAGCTGAGGGAAATTTAATTTGAAAATCTCTATATGAGGGATGGGGGAGAAAGATGTTTTGCCTGATACCATTGCAAAGATAAAATAAAAACACAATCCTGAGGAGTGACCTGTAACTTGAGAGCATACTTCTGGTTCTCTAGATGATCGCTTTCATTCCTTCTCCCATTTAGTTACATCCTTTAGGAAGTTGCATGCACATGCATACAGTCATGATCTGTGGGCAAATAATGCTTAGTTTGTTTCAGTGGCTGTGTCTCACATTTGTTCATCAGCTGTTTATCACTTAGCACTGAATGCCAAGTAATAATTTAAAGAACCTTTTTGCCCTGTTGTGAACTGCAGATGTGGGATATGACTTTGCGGGCATACTAGATACAGACAAAGGGAACATTTCTAGATTTTCTTATCTTGTTTAGACATGCTTAGAAAAGCTCAGTAATTGAGGTTATCAGCTTGGATTCATTGTGATTAATTTTTATATTTACACTTATATTTCCTAATAAATTAAGTGCAGCACCTGTTATTCCTTTTACAATATACATGTACCATTTAAAAGTATTTTTAGCCTTATTGTTAGCTGATGTGTTCAATTAGAGCTTAATTATGAACACACAATTAATTGGTCTTCATGAGGATGTTAAGGGGTTCAACTTATTCTCCCCTTCAATTTTAATTTTGATTATTAGATGAATTTTGATTTCGGCTAAAGTTCTGTCCTCTCCAGGATTAATTGCATCTTCTAGACCAACAGCCTCTAGCTGTATGTGGTTTGTTGTTCTACATTTGAAGGAAATAATTGGGGATCTTACATTTAATGCATTTTGTTGTTGTACTAAATTATGTTTTCTACAATGTTTGTAATTTTAATTTCTTTTACTTCTAATCTTAACTGCTTAGTTTCATTAATCAACTGTTCAGTTAACCCGTTAACGCCCAAATCATTTTAAAACGAGAATTTTTGAAAAATAGTTTAAAAATTACATTTCATATATCATAAATGAAGTAATTATGAAGTTTTATTCACTTACCGCAATTAGCAGTTCAGATAATAGGCGATCTATAAATAGATCGTTGGGCGCTTCTGATAATAAAAGAACAAATAACTGCCCTCTGACTTATGTTTAAAAAAAACACGAATTTAGTTTTAAAAATATGAATTTTTTGCGAAATTAAAAGCAACTAAAGATATGTAAAAGACAAAATCTTATTTTACTCATCTATACTTCCTTAGTTACATTTTCATTGAGCAAATTTGCTCTATTTAAGTTTGATATAGCGGAAAATATTTCACACAAAGTGTTAAATCTCATTTTGTCCAAAACGTAAGAGGTCTTCCCTTAAATTTTTGAAATTGGCATCTTTGGGTTTGTCTTTTACCAAAACATGGTCTTTCCTATCTAAACATACAGATTCTATCACCTTTGGTCTCGATGACATCACCAAAGGTCTTCCAATGCCTTCCTTAGAATTTGTTCCCAGTTTGAAATGCACAACCGCGATATATCTTCGGATGTCTTTTATACTTTTTATTTCTGAATTTTTTAAATTGAACAGAATATACGTATTTACAACAGCCTTGTCAATAATTCTTGTAAATATTGGCCAGTACCATTTTTTGCCTTGCATTTGAATTGTTTGTTTTTCGAAGAGCCAGTCATGCTGGTCGACACTACCCATATTTTTGTTATATAGAGCTATAGTACTAGGTTGCAAAATTTGGAATTTTTCTTTCAAAACTTTCTGATGCCTTGAAACTTCGGTTAGAAGCTCTATGTAATCAATGTTTGTTGCTGTTGTTACACACTTGTTATCCTTCCATTTAACTATAGTTATTGTGTTCCTTTCATCAAAACCGTAGTCATAAGTACCACGATTTTTCTAGTATCTTATCAGGCATTAAAGGGCAAGAGGCACTGTTGTTTCTAATTTTGTACATGGCTCTGAATCTTTGCATTTTTAATTCAACCAGCAGATCATAAGAATTTTAAAAAATGTCAAAATATATGATGTGGCTATTTGGACCAATTACTGATCATAGCATTTTTTCACTTGTGTTCCAAGCCGTTGTTTCGAAGTTTCAGGAGTATTGTCAAAACTCTCCGCAGTACAATATAAGTCAAAATTACAACAGTAACCCTTTACTCCACACATGGCCCAAAATTTATAGCCAAACCATATGGGTTTGCTTTAAGACATTGTTTGAAAAAATATTGACCGTAATATCTAATCATCATTTCATCAGCAAGCAGAAATTTATCATTTCACCATCATCAAGGCACTCTTCGTCTGTTAGCTCATCTACATCAGGCGGTAAAGCAATTATATCTGACTCGATCTCCTTAGAAAACATATATTCTAATGCTTCTTCGGCAGTGTGAAACACTTTATACGTGGACATTCTAGAAAAAATGAAAAGGGGAAAAGACAGTATTAGTTACCAATAATGCCCAGTGATTTCTTTATAGATCAACATGTTTAAGCTAAAAATTTAATAGTAATAACAGTTATTTTTCTAATCTAAATAACGCAGCACAATTAAAGAGGTATTGAAAATGTAGAACACATAAGAAAATTATAACTTACTTTGAATTTTTTTTCCCAATTGGATACAAAATCCAAAGCTGTGCTCTGAAGCATCACTTGGCTAACTTCAGACATTATCTGCTGGACTGAACTGGAAAAGAATGTTTCAAAATGCCTTTGGGATTGTGGCCACATGTGCAATGAAAAGAAGAAGTGATTAAAAGATATTGTTCTCAGTGGCCATTCTAAACGTAGGTGATCTATAAATAGATCAATGCGCGATAACAGTTTAATTATCAACTAGCAGGCTAGGTGCATAACTTCCTCATTTGTCACTGTTCCTCATGAACTGAATGGGTTATTGATGCTTTAAAGGATTTTGGTTTGTGAGATTTATTGAATTGACCAGTTTCAGGCTAAAGGCAATTAAACTTTGCTAATAATAAATATCCCTAGTTTATGACATGATTTTTCCAAATGAACTGCATATCTATCTACAGCCTTATAAATTACTTGCTTAAAACTTGTAAATAAATTAAGGTCATATGACTGACTAACTTTTCCCTTGTCTAATTCTATTAATTTCTGTTTAAATTTGTCATATGTATTGTGGGCTTCAACAGCTTTCTTTGTTTGTAATAAATGCTAATACTTCTCCAGAAATTCTCAGATGAGTTACCTTACATTTTTCTCTTTCCCCTGACCAGCTAATTGTGCAGTTCTCTCAGTTGTATTAAAAATTTATGCATTTCATTTTATTCTTTGTTATTAAGTATTGGGACAAACCAACAAATTCCAAAATGTTAGGGGGACTAGGACAATATCTGATTTTTAAAGTCTGTTGATCACATTTTATGTTACATATTTAATTTCATTTGGAAAGTATGTAGTGCATGCATTGTGTTATATTTCTACTTTGAACGTGAAGCTACATATAGACTGTTCGACTAAGTCTTGATATTTTAAAGTGCTTCTGGATTTTAATATTACTGTTTGTGTACATTCAGAAAAGGAAGTTTACAGTTTATTTCCTTGCTTGCTAATCCTAAGCATTTTCTCCTGATTTGAGTTTTTCCAAATACGCTAAGTAATTGTATGAGAATAGTTTCTGCACTGACAGTAAAACAATTTTGAAAATGCTTGATGTGGCTTTTCATATGGCCCCTGTGGAGCACAGAGCTCATTTAGAGGAACATTCATTATGCATTAAAAAATTATATACCTTTACACTTAAAATTCAATTGCATAAAAGCAATTAATGTTTCTTGGGGCCATCTTAAAATTTAATGCCATTTTACCTAGTACAGTTTCATCAGTTGGTATTTGATCAGTATTTGTTTTCTGAGATTTAGGGGAAATGTTAAAGGGTATTTAATTGTAGCCAAAAGTGCATCCCGAAAATATATATTGAGAAATTATCTAAGTCAATTTATTTCCTAGTATCTTCATAAATTTTTTACCATAGAAGTGTGAAACATTTCTCATTTAGTTATTGAAGTGTGATCAACATTTTTCTAATGTGTTTTTTTTTTTTTTTGCTCTGCTGGAGCCATATGAGAAGTAACATTTTACATTTTGAAAAACGTGCTATACCTCACACACATATACATGCATGCACAGTACTGAAACTACTCATAAAATTCGCTGTCCAGTAATTCAACAAATAAAGCTGTAGCTATCTTTCATGAATACTTGATATAATTAATTTTTTTTTAAATTAAATGTTGAAAAAAAATGTGCAGTAATGTGTGTACTTATGAATCCAAATACCAGAATTACTTTTAACCACAGCTCATCTGGATATCTGAAAAATCTTGCTAACCCAGTGGAACTCCGCATTTTTTGCCCATTGCATTTTTTTCACCGTTGCTTGATGATTATGTTCCTCTTTTCCCAGACTCAAAAAAGTACAGATATACATTTATTTATTTAAGTTATTTTTTAATGCATTTTATAAATTAAACAAGAAAAAGTATAAAAAATATTGATAAATACCAAAACTTGAATAAAAGTAGTTTTTTACATTCTTAAACTTAAACTAAATACTTAACAAATACATAAAAGGTTGACTGCATCCCCCCCGAAACTATGAAATGACCTTGTGGTGAGACCCCTAAGATAGCGGTTGTTTTTCTTTAGGTGAAATGCATTATAAAGTCAGATCTAGAAATGTCATTATCTCAACAATTATGGATTTCGGAAAGTTTTGCATTTTAGATGATCATTTAAAATCTGGTAAGGTTGCATATAGACTTGGCAACATTTGGGCTTCTCTTATTGTTTATGTCAGAAAGAAAATTGCTTCTCCCCCCCCACAACCACTCAAGGTCGAAAAGCATGACCCTAGCCAACATCGGGACTGCATCAAAATGCGTATTCTCACTGGCCACATTGCAACTTCCTAGCCAGCAGGTGTTTGAAAGTCCCAGTTTGTCGGGAGAAAAATAACATTTACAGCACACTTACTTTTTTTATTGAATACTATATTAACCATTCTTTGAGTTTATAAGTGGGAATTTTTTTTTTTTTTTTTTTTTTTTTTTTTTTTTTTTTTTTTTGTTTTTTTAAGTTGTCTTGATTGTGGATTATTCAAGATTTGAGACATTGTACTGTATATATTTAAAATGTAAGTCAAGGAAAAGAAATTTTTTCATTCATAACCCACTGCTATTTCGACTTAAAGTAAATTAGTAAAATTAATTTTATGTAGTCTTTGAAATTCACTTATTCTTTGTACTGTAGTAAAACTAAAACAAGAAACTATTCTTCTGATCACATGACCGGTTTCTAAACAACTGAATTTAAAACCCTTTTTTGATAGGTATTAAAATAACGCAAGAAACAAATATAAAATTTTAAAGGAATAAAATACTTATCAATTTTTTTTCAGTCATGAGACATTTTGTCTTCAAAAATTGGGGAAGAGGGAGGTATAATGAGAAGTAAATATAAAGTAAGTTATTGCACTTAGATGGTTTGCAATGTTTTACAAAAAACCCTTACTTGGAGAAGAGACTGACTTAATGCTGCTTTATTTGTTTAATTCACTTTCAAGAGGAAAATTTTTTAAGGCTAAAATAAGGATTCATAGAGTTAAAACAATGAATATTAAGCCTATGCGCGGTATGCAATTGCTTTCCGTTAATGGCTGTAGGCAGCTTATTTTCCAAGCGTTGTAGAACAATCAATGTGCTATACACTTTCTTTTAAATGTATTTTAATGCTGCTTAAAATATGTAAAAATAATTTATGTCTATTTATGGAAACAGTTCCAAAATCATGGAGCCATATAATGCAAAAAAAAACTGATGCAAAAACTCAATTTCCTTCAAAATTAGTACAGTCGATTCTGGTTAATCGGACCACATCAGGAAGCGACCATTTTGGTCCTAATAATCGGCTAGTCCGATTACACGACATGTCCTGTGTTGTAAGACAGGACATGTTGTATGTAGCAAACAGTAAATGCACATGTAAATCATGTACTAAAATGTAATTATGACCTTTATTGTGCAGTACACACGTATGGCGAACATACATGTACAAACAAGAACTGCAGTCAAACTTTTTTCATTGAGAAAATTAATTTCGAAGCAAATTCTAAGAAACGATCTCCACGATACTCAGCATGCGAAGCACAATAAAAACAAGTTCTTACCAAGCTCCAGTCAACATTTGAAGAACTTATCCAAAGTGATCTGATGCATTCTCTTGACGAATTGCACATGAGCGAAATCGCCATGAACATCTAACTCAGCAATTGGACTGCCTTCATTTTCCTCTTGCATGAAATACCGACACAAAGTTTCAGTGCATTTCCTCGCATCCTGTGTTATCACTTGCACCATAGCAGTATCATCATCATAACTTTCTTGGTCTTTTGATGCTGTTCTTATGTTTTGCTGCAACTCGAGCAACAATTTCAGCATCGTAATCTTCATTTTTATAATAGCATTAAAGTTTGTTGTTGATGAATAAAAGTTCTTTGCAATTTTGTACCTGTTGAAGTTCCACATGTCCGTCGTCATTTTTACTTTCAATGAGGATGTCCACATCCATCTCGAAAACCAAGTGCTTAAAGCCACAGTGAGAAAAACAGTTCTGAGTTGTCTCACTGCTCACTTTTTGCCAGCTATCAACCACAAATGTAACTGCTTGTAAGATGCTGACCTTTGCACTAACTTCGCTGGCTTTTGACGATGAGATCAGCAAACTTTCTTCAATTGCTTCAAGGATGTGATTAACCAACCTTGCACAATAAAGGGTCTTCAAATTTTTTATGATGCCTATGTGCATTGGCTGGACCAAAGCTGTGGTCGTGGGAGGTAACGAGCCGTCCAGTGTAGCACAGTAATACAGCCCAGTTTCATCAGCATTGTAGATGTCATCTGCTGAAAAATTTTCAAGAAGCTTGGGCAGTTTTGGTCATTTTCATTCTTCAGCACCTGCATTATGAGCATTTTCTTTCTCACCATATGCTTTCTTGAATTTTATGTCATGTCTAGGTTTTCATTGGGACAACCAACTGTCCGTAGCTTTAAAGTCATAGTGGCCCAGCTTTCTGGCGAGTTCTTCTGCTTTGCATTTTAACATTGGATCACTTACTCATGCAGCTCGTCCAGTAACAATGGCAAACCATTCATTAAAAGCCTCATCGACATCTGGATCTTTGCCTTCATGCTTCCGTTTTTTTAAAGTTCCTCGTCCTTCACATTGTGCCCATTCTTGCAGCTCTTTCTCTTGTTTTTTCAAACACGAAATTATGGTCTTTGCCAATCTGGTAATTTCCACCAACCGACGCTGAATAGTGTTTCATGGTTATTGCTTGATCTGATCCAGGAAACCAATTTTTTCAGCAAACATCAAGTCCCATCGTGTCTTTTTGGCAGGGGAGACAAGACATGCACACAGTTCACTGATTAAAGTGCTCTGAAGAAACCTTGGTGTTTCCGTGTCAAGATGTTGAGGTCAAGAGAGAGTTAAATGCCCGCTATTCAAAGCTTTGGCACTAAAATCATCCCCAAAGGGTGGTGAAATGATAGCTTTCTTGTGCAAACTTTAATCATGATTGACAGGCGGGAATTCCTTTCAGGTGGAGCTGGACATTATTGTCCATTTCCTCGAAAATCGGAGACGCAGTGGCACCAATAACCTCACTGGAGGATTTGTTTTAAGAAAAGTCAAAGAAAATGGTGCGGGTGTTCACCTCCCACTGCTTTTGTTCTTGTCATGCACTTTAAGGAATTCCTGACCTTTGATAAAGCATTCTCCCATATGTCATGGATCACCTGTATATCCGCTCTATGCAGCGTACTTGTGGCTTCTGTTTCTTCACTTTCACGTTGTTAGTCTTATTAAACGAAGTTTTGGTCCAAATAAGTGAATAATATTAGGCTTATGTACATATGATTTTTTTCGGTTCTTTAGGATTTGGTCCGAAAAAGAGGCTGGTCCGATTATCCGGTGGTCCAATTAACCAGATTCGACTGTACTTCCAATCTCTTTCAATTTTTCTCAATGTTGTTCTGTTCATTCAAATTATTCTGCAAAAATCTCATGTTGTAACTGCATATAAATACCTTGTATTGGTCAATCTGTGGCTCATAATTTCTTTGGAATCTCTTCTCTTTCAAAGTTTATTTAAATTTTGGAGCAGCCAGACTTTACAAGGTGGCAGATGTGGGCTTTAAGGTACATTAGTCACTTTTGTCAGAAAAAAAAATGTTGAAGAACATTTTATGATTGTTAAAACATATTGTCATGATGTACCTGCCAATCAACAGTTGCCTAGGGATACAGCTCCTTTTATTATATTGTGTCTCAAAACTAACAAAGAATATCAAGGTGTACTTCATAGTAATTGTTTGGCCTGAAAGAGCATTCGTTTTGAACAGTACTTTCTTTCAAAACACACAGTTAACATGGCCTTAACCTTGCTATAACTTTTCTGTATTTTCTTCAGATGGTGATATGCAGGAGACTTCTATTGGGACACCGAAGCCTTCGTGTCTGGATTGTTTATCTTTACTTACAACCATTTTGAGCAAATCTGACATATTACCAGTCTGAAGGAAGTCATCAGCAACTGCAGTATGATGTTCCTTCTGCTGTGGTAACCATAGCCGCAGAGCAAATTTTATGACATGTTTCTTTTTTATAAATATGTTAGACACTGCAGTTTGGGAATCCTTGGTTTATCATCTAGATCTGTGAGTCACCAGTCCTTGTTGACTGCAGCTATATGCATTAAACTTGTTCCATGGTACTGCTCACTGCTGGTCTGAATGTGAATCATGCTAAACAGATTTCCAGCAATTTCTAAATCATTTGTATTGCGGCTTAATTCATGCTGTATTTATTGTGTTTCTCCTTGAAAGCCTTTTGAATTACCTAAATAGATTATGCAGATCAATGTTCAACTTTGGGCAAAATTTGATGCAGATTGTCTTCTGCACTTGCTCAATTGTTACAAATGTGACGCTCACACACTGCATATGCCCATTCACTGGAATCTAACTTCTAATCAATGCAGATGGTAGAGCCATCCACATTAACATATTTTCACCTAGCCCACATTTCTTGAGCAGACAACTTACATTATTTAACCCTCCGAGCATTACGGTTTTAGCCTTGAAGTTTCCAAGTTCCTCAAAATGTCGTGAATAAATAGTATTTTCTTGATTATAATTAAAAAAATGACTCTCATTTTGTACCTTGATTCTCTTTGTTCCAGTAAGCGTTTAACTTGAAATCGGATATGTTGGATGCTGGCAGAAATTTTTATAAATAATAAGTATGAAAACCACTGTTCTGTTTGGAATTTTCAAGCCTTAATGCTGAGAGAGTTAAATCAGAGAAGACTTCAAAATGCAACAGATAAATTAACAATCTCAATTTTGCTTTGACTAAAAAATAATAAATTTGTGTAATTGGACTTCTGAATATTCAGAATTCAGGTAATTGGAGTTTTAATGTATGCATAATTTGGATAGGTATTGTTTTGTTCTTTAAAAAAGGCATCTCTGTCAGTCAGTTCTTTGTTACTTGCTTTTTCAATGCTGGTAATGTAATACTTGAAGAAACTAAACCTGAGTTTTAATTTTTATGCCATTATTTGTAGTATAATTTCTTTTAGCTTTCAAATTGTCTAGTTCAGTAGTTTGGGGGATAAAACAGTGACCTTTATTTTAAGGTCTAAATTGGAAGTTAACAAAAACAATTTAGACATTCACATGAAGCAACAAACTGAGCAAAGCAAAGCTAGTTGCCTATTATCAGAAATCTGCACATGCACTTATGTGTGTAATTTAAATATTATCAGGACAAAAAGCTATGAAAATGTGCTTGCATCAAGATATCCATCATCAGTAACAATTTGTTAATATATGAACCTGCAGCTGACCTCCTTGACTTCCATGAGCATTGGCAAAGGAAGTAATCAGATGAGATAATTTTAATGAGTTTAAATTGGATAATTTTCCAGTGCCTGTTGCCAGGTGGACAAATCACTCGAGATTTAGAAAAGCATATACTGCAAAATTAATGTAGTAACCATCATCCTGCCCTAAGTGATTTGATCCTGCCCTAAGTGATATTAAGTGATTTGAATGAGATAACAGTACAAATGAGATGGGAATGAAATATTGAATGTTAGTTAAGACAAGTATAAAATAGTAAATACACTGTATATTTACTGGATACACTGGATTTACGAAGTGGAAGACCTCCTGACTTAACCTGCCCACCTTTTGGGAGCCCCTTAACATATTAAGTGCTAAGCCTGTTTTATCTTCATTTCTGTTTAGTTCAAGATATCTAATTTCACCATTTTGCTAGCAGCTGGAAAACTTCATAGATTTTGATATAAGAATATAATTTTTTTAAATTGTACATCATCGGTCAACAGTGGCTGGCACAGCCTGAACAAAAAGTGTACTGTCAGACACCATTGAATAATGTCACTGGGTGTTCCAAATTAAAAGTACAATTAGTCATTGGTGACTGACACATTGCTTAAAATGTTAAGATCAAAGGTATATTTACCATTTTTGAATCCTTTCGCACTACTGTTTTTAAATCCAGAAACTAATTTAAGAGGCCCTTTACAATTGCAACTTTTAAAACCCCATAAACCTGTCTCTGAACAAGACAGAAACCGTATGTATTCTTACTCATCATGGCAGAAATGTATGCTGTTGGTGATTGCTGCTTCCTTTTTCTGTGCTCTTTCAAACTTCCACAGATACAGCCATTTGTCTAATATGGCCTAATAATATGATAAGAGCCTAATATTTCAAAACATGTAATATAAATGATTTGAGCTGAGAAATAAGGTCAGAGTTTTTTGGGAAATTTGTAGCTCAGTTTACTAAAATCTTTGGATAAATTTTGATTGAGTTGTTTATATATATGGAAATTGATTTACTTTGGAATTTCAGTTCTCTGTTTATGTGTTGAAGGAGATATTAGTATTAATAAATACATTTATGATTTTCAATTGATTAGTTATTTTGTTTTTTAAGCTAGCTCTCCAGAAACATATTAAAGGTAAGATAATACCTTTTAATATCTTCATAATTTTTAATGTGTTCTAGTGTTTGTTCTGATGCAGATGTTTTATGCATTTATTATTATTATTTTTTTTTTTTTTTTACATTTTTGATGGGCCGATCAGTGGCCAAATGTTGAAGTTGCTGAACACGTCTAGTTTGTTTGGGGTTCAGAGCTCGGAAAATGGTCTAGATGCATGAGCATTATTTGTGGTTTTCCCCATGTATTATCATACAAGCCACTTTCCCTTAGAAAGTCTTCCACAGAGGCTTCCCTCCTTTTATGTAGATAACCCTTTTGTGTTTTGTCATAATCAAACCAACTTTTTTTAAATGTACAGTAATCTGTTAAAGGACAAAAATTTTGCACAGTAGTTCCTGAAAGGAGGGAGATATTTGATTAAATCTGAAATTTTGGAGCACTGTGCTTATACATGATCATTGTAGTTCTGGCGAAAGTAAATTGGATAAAAATGGGAGAAAGATTTATGTTGCTGAGTGAGATTAAAGGAGAATCTAATTAAATATATATAACAGAGGTGAACAGACTTCATTACAATTTGAGGCACAATTTAAGATTTAGGAAATTTCAAGAAGAAACAATTCCATGATTACATCAAAATAATGAAACAGAATTTTGTGTGTTTGAAAGAAGTTTTATATTATGAAAGGAGAATTCTAGATTTTTTATGTATTTAATGTGATTATATATAAGTAAAAAATGTATATTTTTTCCTGTTATATGCTATGTTCAGGAAAAGTTTGTTCCTATGAAATGCTACTTTGAAACTAGTGTACAATGCAAACAAATAGCCTCCCCGCCCAAACAGAAAGCTGAGCATTTTCTTTTGATCCATTTTCCCATGCCACTATATTTATAATTAGCTGATTTATAACAGACTTCAACTGAAATGAAAGGATTCATAATGGTTTTTGTGAGTAAAATAATGTAAAAAGTTTTTCATTTATGTGAAGAATGATGTTTACCTATAGAATTTTAAGCAGCAAAAACGAGACTCTTTCTATAGTTCTGCTGTATTTACAGTTAATAAAAAGGAATTAAGTGAAAGCTTTTGATTTCATATACATGCACACAAAATTTCATTGCTAATAATATTTTAAAATTCAAATTGCAATAATCTATTTAATTTATTCCTTAGGTTTACTTAAAAATATTTAGTATTAATAAAATGCCTGCTCGCATTTCTTTTCATATAAACAAATTCTTCATGATGTGAAACAAAAGTCATTAGAGTAATTATAATTTTTTTAATATGTAATAGGCTTTCAAATTTAATTAAGTACATGCTGCACATCATGCAAGAAGTATTCCCAGTTTCAAGTTTAAGCGTATTTTAAGACGTTTGTGAAGAAATAAATATTCTGCATATCTCTCGACAATCTAGCTTTTATTCCCTGAAAGATATAGTTCAAAATTTTCTTGGACTGTTTACATATCTGCTGGTGGTCTGTAACTGATCTTTTTGGAAATAGTTACAGAATTGCAATGGTGTTCTGAGCTCTCTTTATACCATTCTAACATTGCATCTATATGTAAAACTGTTCTGCAGTGAAAATAAAAACTTGATTTAAATATGTAAATATGTATGGGTAGCGAGAATACAGTGTTATCTATTTAAGAGATAATGTGTTATGTATTAAACTAATGTTTCTAGAACTTCTAAATTTCAGTATGGAAAAGTGTCTGTTTCCCTGGGATAATTAATGCTTTTCACATTTGTTAAAATATTGAATAATATTACAACTAGGAATGTTAATGATCTTTCTGCTACAGTGTGATGCTTAATTAAGAATTTATTTCTTTATAATTCATATTAAAGGATAACAAACATATTAATTGCTGTAAAATCTCGACTGTCCGACATTGAACTAACCGGAGAGCCAAGTAACTTGAATATTTTAGACTTTAAAAATTTTTTCCCCCAAAATAAGTTAAGCAAGACTTATAAAGCCATCTTTTATGGTTGGCGAGATTTCATATTAGGATAAGATGTTTTACATCCATCTTTGTGCACTATGAAATGCATTGGCTTTTATGTCTTTTTTTCTTTTAAATCTTACTTAATTTTAAATGTAGACTGCTGTTTTGATATTCAAGCTGATAACCAATAAGATGAGTGTTTTTATCATTTTAGATGGGAAATTTTTTTCATTTTTTTGGCTTTTCTACCACAATATACATTTTATATATGCTTAGCTATATTGAATTTTCCCATATTCTTCATTTCCTGAGCTTTTCAGTGTATAGTTAGTTAATTATGGCAAAGCATTTAAAGGTTGTTTGCCTTTCTCAGAAAATTCAGTGACACATACATTTATTTATGAGAAACATGAAAATCCCATGCACATTTTCTGGGAATCATAGCCAAGATAAACTGCCAGTGTTCTGTAGCACAGGTTTATTTGCTACTAATAGCTGTTATTTTGCAGCACTATATCAAAATTAATATAAGTAATGAGATTACATTCACCTATCAGTCAGATTACGTTTTATTTCAGACTTTGATTTCATGATGCTGGTGACATGCTAACCCTAATATTGAAATACATTTCAGTGTTATTTAGAAAAAAGGGGGGAATGTGTGTAAAAAGTCATACTGATTGGAGATTGGAACATAAAAACTGCTTTGATTGCCCCCCCTTTTTTTTAAGTATTCAGTTTATTCCATTGCCATCACACTCACTTCTCCTAAATGCTGCTGATTGGGACATCACTCAGTATCAATTATCACAATGCAACTGCAACTATTTTATTCAAAATTTTGCTGTTTTTTAAAATTCCAATTGAATTTAAATTGTCATTTTTATATTTAAATTAATAGTGTACTCTTGATTATTAAATTTGTTTTATTTTGAAATTAAACTTGATAGTTCTTTTGAAGTTTACTGAGTCATGCCACAAAACGACCAGTTCTGAAATACTTTTTTACCAAGTAGAAATATTTGCATATTTATAAGAATACTAATATTGTGATTCTGGTACTGAAATGGAAATAAGTATACTGTAGTTGCTATAATTTTTCATAAACAGAAAATTATTAAATACCTACCTTCAAGTAATATTAGTTTTTAAATTCTGATTTAAGAAAGGCCTTCATTTTTGTGAAACAATACTTAGTTATTTGGTTCCAATGCCCCTCGCTCTTCCCCTCTATCATGAGTAGTCAAAAATCTTAAGTGCAAAAAATACCTAAATCTGTGGATCACTTATTTTTTGGCCTGAATTTCACAGCTAGTGCAATGAGCTGATTACAACAGCAATTTGTTGTTCTTTTTGTACATAGTGCAAATGCAATGTTTTCCTAAAAAAATTCCTAGTCGGAATAGCTAAAGCTACCAAATCCTGGGCGTTTTCCTGGTGGTTAAGTAAGCTGGTTGCACCATGTTCTCATTTTCTTCATATTTGGAGTAAATATATATGAGTTTTTCTTTTAAAGTCTTCACAAAGGCATCCTTTACCATAGACAGATAATCATAACTTGTTCATAACCAAAATAACCCAAACCGGTCTAACTCTTAACAAAAGCCTGTAAGCAGATAACCTTTGAATACTTTTCCATAATTTTCTAATCTTAATTACATTTAGCTTGGTGATGATTACTAGGCCCAGTTGTTCCATCTGTTTCTTTTGATATATGCTTCATATTCTCAATACCATGATATTGTGAAAAAAGTAGGGGAGAAGAAATATTTTCTAGTGAACCTCCTATTGTCAATGCTTTTTTGGAGGGCATTGGAAGATGAGCCTCCTTGTAGAGTTGCATTTATCAGTAAGCACATATGTAATATCCTCTGAAAAGATGCAACTTCTCAGACTGAAACCAGCAACCAAACAGGAACTACCGCATCAGTGCACTTAGTAGGCAGTATAGAACAAGGGTTTCAAACTGGTCTTCCCTGAAGCAATTTTATATGACCTGCTGCTGTTGAAGAGAAAAAGAGAGAATAGATTGGATATCTCTGTGTGCTTGTATGCCAAGCTTTGTGAGTGGAGTAAAGTGGAACTTCCCATATTAGTACAATCAGTATATTTAGTTGACCAACCAGTAGCTAGTGGTGCTTCAGTATTTTAATGTTTTTGGTTAGAGTTAGTACTTCTGATGTACACTTTTCTTTAGCCAGTCAAGCAGTTGATTGGCTGATTGCACAGCTGCACTCTTCCTGTTGCTATGTAATTAAAGACAAACTAACATGCAGTTTAAAAACCTTAGTTTATTTTTACTTCTTATTGGATCCATCCTAACTCAATATGTTTAGACCTGTATATAGCTTTCAAAAGATGCTTATGAATGAATTAAAACTATAGCCAACAGAAATTTCTTGCAGGTTCCTTCAGATTTAAAAATAAATTAATAAATGTAAGTTTGAATATTTTTTTACATTATTAGAATTAGCGTTTTTATGTATTTTTTTATAAATGTGAATTTCAAAAATAAGTTTAAAAGTATTTCGTTAACATAACAATAATTCTTTTGCCAAGAAAAGTTTTCAGGCCCATCAGCTACTCTCAGGTCATACATTCGGCTGCATGTAAATTGGGTATGAAATCACTGCTGTAAATCACATGCTTATTTTTTTTCCTCAGTAAAATCTAGATATTATTGCAGTAACTACATTTTCTCTGTATTTCATATGTAGCTTGTTTTACATCAAAATATTTGCATATTGATGTTTAACATTCTGCAATTATTACCACCTTTTGGTTTTGGGGCTTGCAGTTAGTTTCTCCAACCACTATATTGATCAGGGTGGTTAATGCAGGTTATCCAAGCTCCTGTCATCTGATTAAACAAATATTTAAGCCTCAAAGTTAAATCGAAATTTTTAAAGAAGCTTTTTCCACCTCCTCTTACATTTGCATTATGTGTGTCCAAGAAATATATATATATATATATATATATTTGAAGAAAATGATTGGTGTGCTGGTCTAAATTGATCAAATACTAGAACCTTTTCATGTGTGCATTTTAAAAAACGGTTATGATGTGGTTAGAACAGCTTCTAGTATGGTTCAACTTCTGTACCTGAAAAGAAATCATGGTAATGGGTATAAACAAATAAATTCCTTGAAATAAAAAATATGTTCTTCTGGATAGTTAAAAGTATAATTTATTAAATAATAACATAAAAAATATTGTGCATTTTGAAGGAATGGAAGGCAGCAAATATCATTGTAGCAGGGGTGTTTGTGCTCCGGGGAAACCCCGGAATTCCGGGGATTTTGAACTTCGATACCCGGAAATTCCGGGGATCGTCATTCAAAAGGAAGTAGGAATAATAATAAATTATTTATTTTAATCTGGGTAATTTTGTTTGCTTTGAAAGCAGAAAACGCAAGGCCAGTGTGTGTGGTGAAAACTTTTCCTTCCTTTCTCCAAAGGCAGTGATAATGCGTGAAAAGGGGGAAAAAACTTCTTTTTTGTTCTTTCCTTATTGCGAGTTATGATTCATTCCCCCGGTTCTCGGACATTCTCTTCTGGATTCTTTTCGGCAAGTAGGCGCGGCAGAAAAAAAGGGAGAGACTTCGTTCCACCAGATGTGCGATCACGTGACTCTGGATTCAAAGGTCTTATCTCTCCTGGCGTGGCGCCAATAAGTAGAGAAGGGGGATTTTTCGCCGTATTAGCTATTTGTCACTGATCGCTTCGCAACTTTTTTTTCTCCGCTGTGTAAAATTTTCTTTTCATTTATTGATGCACGTGTAAATTTTTCGTTTCGTTTATTGAAATATTTTTTTATTTATGTACGCAAGAGAATTTCACTATGAAATTTCTCGATATAAATAGTAATATTATACAATTAGAAGAAGGTGTCCGGAATGCATTTAGGTGGAATTGGATTGAACGGAGAGATGGTAATGGGGATACCATCGGCACATGGTGCAAGAAAATAAATGTTGCTGGACAAGCATATTGTGTTTTTTGTAACTCACTGCTGAAGTATGGTGGAGAAGGATTCAAGGCTTTCACAAATCATTCTAAAACTGTGACGCACATAAAATATTCAAAGTGCATTAGACATTCAATGACTTTAAGTAATTATGCTAATTCAAAAAATACTGATGACTTACTGGAGACTGATGCTCGGCCATTGGATATAGTGACAAGAAAAGCACGCCAAGAGGTATTAATAACTTCGTTTATCGCCGAGAATTCTCTTTCTTTCAATGTAGCTCCCAATTTAATTGAACTCTGCAAACAGTTGAGCCGCGATCAGACGGCACTAAACTCGTAGGAAATGTCCAGGACTACTGCATGTTATAAGATGAAATATGGGCTCGCAAAAACTATTAAGGAAAATATCATTAAAACTTTAAAGGAGACTCCATTTTCTCTAAATTTGGATGAAAGTACTAGCAATGCTCAAGAAAGTATACTGGCAATATTGGTGCAGTTTTATGACAACAATCAAAATGAAGTTGTAGTTCATCATTTTGCATCTCTAAAGATGGAATCTTGCAATTCAGAAGCTGTTTTTAAAGCAGTTGTTAATACTATTGAAGATAATAATATTCCATGGGCAAACTTAATTAGTGTATTAATGGACTCATGTAACACCATGCGTGGAAAAAAAAGGGTGTTGAAACCAGACTACGATCAAACAAAGCATCCCACTTATTAGACATTGATGGTGACACATGTCACACAGCTAATAACTGTGCAAAAAATTTTGCTTTATGTTTTGATAGATACTTAGAAGATTTGTTTTGATGACATCTATTTTGATATGAAAAGCTGGAGTAAAAGAGAAAATTTTTTCAAAATCTGTGAATCTCTTGCCATTAAAAAACTTAAGCCCGTGAAGAGACCAGACCATAGATGGATGTACATTTTATGTGTTTTAGAAAGAATCAAAGATCTGTGGGATACTCTTATTGCATTTTATTTTCACTACTTGGATAAAACTGATAAAGGGGATTATTTTTCTTATGTTGAAACTGAATACAATAAAAGAAATATTTCTGCAGCTCAGAAAAAAATTGTTGAAGGGGTGTATTCTTGCTTGCATTCCCAACAACTCACAAAGGATGCTTTAGCTCGGAAAAAAAGAATACTAAATGGGTTATTTGTTATGCAAAATAAAACTTTATTGCAAATGGCATTATATTCAGTAGTATTACCAGAGTTCAACACATATATTAAATTATTTGAAACAAAA
>KK118629.1:0-81203 GCA_000611955.2 Stegodyphus mimosarum
ATAAGCTTTTTAATTATTTACTAGAATATTCTGGTAAAACATCGATTTTTCTCGATATTTGTGAATGGAAACAGTAATTACTATATATTTATTTATTAAATATTAAATGCATGCTCTCTTTTATTTCTACTTTTTCGACGTAGCTATCTCTTCAAAAATCGTCTGTGTTGCATAGGAATATAAAGCAATTTTAATTATAATTATAAATAAATACGAAAACCATAACACTGCCCCCTTCCCAAGGACTGACGTCCCAGGCAGTATAATCCATGGAGAGGAAGCCAAACTTACAACTAAGGCATCAATGCAATAATAAACATTACATTACAATAAGAAAATAAACAATAATTGCATTAAGTAACTTTCATCAAATCAAATAATATCAAATACTAAATACAAATCAAATAATGTCAAATACTAAATACAAATCAAATACTATCAGCTAACTAAATACACATCAAATACTATCCAATACTAAATACAAAAAGGGCCATGGTCTTATACTATTTACATTACTATTTACAACTATACACACTGCGTACTATGGCCATAGTAAGGAGCTAACCTGTCGAATTGGACGACTTAGAGTTCGATGACGAATCCAAACGATGACGTCGTTCAGCCTGTTTAGGACTGTGCACGGACCGCCCTAAGGAGATTGTATAGTTTCGAAGAAAGTCCTTTTCGACGAGTCCGATTCCACAACCACACCTTGTCTCCGTCGTTGAAACGATGTTCTGTAGCTCAGGTATAATATCAGGTCTTCATCTTCTCCGTTGCCAAGTTAACTCGCTCTTGTGCAAAGTTGTGCATTACTTCAAACCGGACCTGGAGATCTTGAATGCATTCCTCATGCGATGAAGGCGCATCCGGAGGGCGCAAAAGATCACATGGCAGTCAAAGGCCACGACCGACGAGTATCTGAGATGGGGAATAGCCGGTAGTTTCGTGGAAAGCACTGCGGTAAGCCAGTAAAAACAGTGATAAATCTTGTCCCAGTCTTGTTGGTTTCTGGAAATCACTAATTAGAGGTTATTGAGGATGGTTCGATTAAACCTCTCTACCATGCCGTCCGACTGGGGATGTAAAGGCGTCGTTTAGGTTTTGTCAATGAGAGTAGCTTGCGGAGTTTTTTATTACTGCTGAGGTAAAATGCCGTCCCTGATCTGAACGTAACTGAAGACGCACTGCGAACCTAGATATCCAGTGTCGTATCATCATCTCTGCTACTGTTACAGCCTCTTGATCAGCAATAGGATAGCTTCAGGCCACTTGTTGAAGTAATCAATGACAACGGGGATGTATATGTTGCCATCAGTTCGAGGCAGAGGCTTTAAAATGTCAAAGGCGATGCTTTCAAAAGGTGCTCCTACATTGTAACGTTGCAAATTCCCTCGACTGCGTTTCTTCTGTCCTTTCAGACCTGCACAGGCATCGCAAGATCGCCACCCCTTTTGCACGTCATCATTATTCATCATCATTTTGCTCGTCATCATTAGAATATTTTCCAGTAGAAGCGCTCACGAACCCTCTGCGAGCTCTTCATTATTCCGAAGTGGCCTCCTGCAGGGCTGCTATGTAGTTCTTTACGGACGTCCGGGATCCGGGATCTTGGGTTTCGCTTCGACCCTAGTATGATTTCGGCAGCTTTCTAAACAGGGTCTTTCAGACGAGACGCCGGCGTTTCCAGCTGAGGATCTCTTCTGGTGATCGATAGTCCATGTCCTCAGATGCTGAAATCAGTTTGTTGTGTTTGAAGTATAAGGAAAAATTGCATTTACTTAAAAGGCCCAATACGAGTATGCAAGGATCTGTAATATCAGCCACATATGCTGTGTGACAATAGGTGGCACATCCAAAGGTAATGTTCGCGTTTAACTTTCCATCTATGTCAATTTTCTTGCCGGACGCAGTCTGGAGCGTAACAGAGGATGGCGTCCAAATCAATTTGTCCTTAAACTGTTGAGCTAAATCCTTCCGAATGATGGGAACGTTAGCTTCTGTATCAATGATCATACTGCACGGAACTCTATCGATATGCCCATTAATGGATAGTTCATTACTGTGGCCACTCGTTGCAGAAATCTTGAGCGCTTTAAAACAGGGTTTTTTTCACTATCGTTTAATCACATCGTTGCTGGGAAATGATCTTATTTTCCGTACCTCGGGGTGATCTGCAGTTCCTTCGTACGTCGCCTTCAGCTCCGCAGCTCCAGCACTTTGGTTTATTGTTGCTCCTTTTCCATTTCATGGCATTTAATTGCGTGTTTAAATCGTCCGTCTTGTTTTCCGTGCTCCGGAGTGTTCGGCAGTTCTTTCTCATGTGACCTAAAGCACAGCAGTTCCAGCACTTTACGGTTGGTTTCTTATCACTAATATACCGTTGCAAGGCATTCAGTTGTCTTGTGAAATAATCTAGGAGAGCAGCCATTTGTTCCGCAGGTTCTTGTATGTGAGCAGCTCTGATTGGGTGGCAGTCTCGACGAGTCGCTTGCTGGGCTGCCTCGAATTTCATAGCGTACACCAGAGAATTTTTTAAGTCCTTCACATCAGCCATTCGCAGTGCTTACTATATTTCAGGATCCTGGATGCCGTCGATAAAGTACTGCAGGGACAGGATTTCTCTTGTTTCTCTCGGGCAAGGCGAGATGGGATAGCCTTTCAACATCCGTGGCGAGCTTTTGCAGTGTTTCGGCGGGCTTCTGTTGACGGGATTTTAATTGAAGCCTACTGTAATCTCTCAAACATTTCTGCCTGAAGCGCAGCTCCGATGTGCCATACAGAGCTTCGAAGTCTAGTTTCTTGTTTTCGGGAAGAGTCTGCAGGATATCCGCTGCATCTGCTCTCAGAAAGGCGGTGAGATGACAGGCCCTAGCTTGGGAATCCCATCCATTCGCCTCAGCAATTAAAACTGATAAGAATAAAAACTGATAAAAGTAATTTATTTAGAAACGTAAACTCAAAATATTTGATGCCTTCAAGATAAAAATTGACCGAGATGTATCCTAATAAGTTTTGAAATCTTCTTTTCTAAAAAATGCAGGGATCATACCAACATTGAAAAATAAAGTATATAAATTTATATATAACTGAGAATAAAGTATCATTCTACTGAAATGATTCTGAGAGTACTAAGTAAAGTGATATTTACTGTCCTATTTTTTATTCATACTCTTTTAGAATTCATGTTTCAACTCGTGCTGGTTTAATACACATACTGACATACACGTAATATTATTTGCATATATCGGAAATGGAAATCATTTATAATGTCAGTGAAATTTTGCTTATGATTAGTGCCAGTGAACTTTTATGTACAGTCCTAAATACTGCGTTATTGAGTTTAATGTTCATTTATTACTTGTGCGAAAATGGTTTGGCATAACATAAAATTATATATTAGAATGTTGCACACTAACTCTCAAAAGAATGCCATTGAATGAGATTAAAGAGGGGGAATACACTTCAAATCTTTTGAATTTATTTTATAACCCCCCTCTGAAACGATAAAAATGCTTTAAAACTAAATATTGTGGTCACTATTTTAAACATGTTTTATTTTCTAGAATGTGCACGAATCCAACTTTAAGATAAAGGAAAATGTATAAAAGTCTTTTTAATGTTTACAATTTTTTTATGTCAAAACGTTAATATTTGGGTTATTTAAACACTTTTGTAACCGGAAGTATATGTGTGCTGTCAACAGTAGCGAAAGATGCATAACGACTATTACAAACGCATTCAACACGTGCATATTCACACTAGTATGTATTATGTACATACGAACACTACATAATTTGGAAAATAAATTTATCTCTGCTTTACTTATATTACTTATCAGAAAATCTGAATTTTGAGAATGATCACAAATTAGTCTTCCGAGTTGAAATTTATCTTGCGTTTTTCAGTAAACGTTGTTAGTAGAAAAAAATTCGTTAGTAATTCGCTTCCTTAATTAAATTCTTTATTCATTGAGAAGAACATTTATCAGATTTTTGTGTAAAATGTGAGAAAATAAATTTTTAACGTTCTCTGTTTAAATAGATCTATAATAGATTTCATCTTCCCTTTCTAGTTAATTTTTTACTGTCAGCTTCATGCAAATTTTCAGTATGAGCCTGATATGTAAACTTTAAAATTAGAAGGCTCTTCATTTCTTTTAATAATGAAATACAGTTAAGCGGACAGAAAACGGATAATTTTTTTTTTGTGAACTTTGAAATTTTTTTTTCTTTTTCTTTTCTTTTTTTTTTCTTTTGGCTACCTCTAACTAACATAAAATTATCCTGAATAATACATGTTCATAAAGTTACTGATGATTAGATATCACTAACTGTTAAGACATTAATTAAATTTATGTTTAATAAATGCTAATAGGGGGTATAAAATTACTTAAGTGTTGAAGCGTCTTTCTTTGAAGATTTCGATTACATAAACGCCGTCTAATAAATTGGTTCAAGACATAAAAAGAATTTTACACGCAGTATTATTATTAAATTTGATTTTATGTTAACGAATATATAGATGGAATGATAAGACAAGGTGTTATTATTCATTTTTATTACTAACTGTTGTATTTGAATTAAACGTTTGCACAATATACTGTCAATGTAAGCCTTTATATCAGTTCATCACAGCTTACTGACGATTTAAGTAATTGAGAAGTATTTTTTTTCAGATTTTCAAATCCTAATAAAGAGGAAAAATTATAAAAAAGTTAATTAAAAAAATGAATAAATTCAATGATAACTAAAATCGTCTATCATGCTTCGTCTCATCCAGAATGAATGAAAGTTATACAGTCAACCATTACCAGTCATGTTTCAGTGTGAAACAATTATTATGAACTACTATACATAATAATATTAATGAATGATGAATTTGTATTATATGTATACTTAGAATCTGAAAACGGCGAATTTTGAATTTGATGACTTTATATATTGATGTAGTTACAAATCTTCACAAATTCTAATAACAGGCTACATATTTATTACTATGGTTTGAGGTGAATGTATTTAAATTTGTAGATACGTGTGCCTATCTTGAATTGTAAGAGTGGTATTATCCCCTCCAAAAAAATGAAAGAAAGTGAAAATTAAAAACACTTATATTCCAAATTGCTGTAGGTGAAATATTAAGGTGTTACACTTAGAATTCATTTTCTGATAGGGTGTCAGATAACAGTTTTAATTTATTCAAAAATCTAAAAGAAATATCTTTAGAAAATCGCCAAATTATAATTGCTACATTCAAAAAAAGATTTCAATCAGAAATATTTTTAAACTTTAATAGTAAGCTCAGTCTAAAGTAAAGAGTATGTTGGTGCTTTTAATACTTAAGAGTTTATGTTTATGTTTTAAGTTCAATATCAAATGAAAGTCAATATTTGGATAATCAATTCTAAATCACATGAATATGTAAAGTTTGTGACAACATGATATACACAATATATACTGTAACACTAGTGTTCAAATCAATAGTAAATAGTGGTATAGTTTTTAGCTCCAACAGAATAATTAAAGTTGCGTTGTGAAAAATACTGTGGGGTCCAGTGTTCTAAATTAAAAGTGAAACATTACAAGAAACAAGAAAAATTAAATATGGAATTTATTAAGATAATACTGAATTAATACAGAATTTTACATTGGTGGCGGTGGTGTGTAAAATTAAAAAAAAAATCTCATACCGTTCCAAACAGGGAAGTTATCATTGTAGATACATTGTAGGCTCAGACATCCGACAAACAAACTTCGGCCAACGTCACAGCGCAGCCACAATTTTTGCTAAAAAGAAAAGAACGAAAATTAGAAAACTGAATAGGAAAAGGTTGCCTCGGAGCCTTCCGCCCCTTCTATGTGGGATTCGACCTCATTTCATCGCCCAACCTTGGTGGTTTCTCTCCTCCATTTCCTTCATACATCGTTCTATGAACGCAGACAGCTACTCTTCAGATAGTATTTTTCTTTCGTGTCTCGCTCTCCGCTCCGTCTCCTTCCGTCTGGCTGCTCTCTCCCTTGACCTTGCTGCAGGGTTAGTAGTGTAGAAACTAGCCTCTTCAGCAGGGTGCAAAACGTTTCAAATGATGACAGATGCTTCACAGACTACCGTCTAGCGGGCGAAGAAATCGAAAACAAGCTCATAAATTATTTGGAAAGGCAACGGAAAAGTTTTTGAGGAATAGGTATTAATTATTGATCACACAAATTAACTTCAATACTGATAAGTACTTAAATAAAAATATAATAATTACATAGATAATTTTCCTGGGTTTATTACAACACCAAACACGACCACCATAGTAAGGAAATAAAAATTACTTCAGTTAAAATACAATAATCAAGTATGAAAAATTTTTTTATTTTCTCCACAACACCAAAACGACCACCATAGTCAGAAAATATAGATCCCAAATTTAGCAGAAAAGGGGGCACATTAAAACTTAATTAAACTTTAAACACCAACTTGTGTAAACAAAACTTTAAAAAGATTGACCTTAAGGGTCAACTTATCAAGAGATTAACATTAACAACCAAGGTTAAGAAAAAAAAATTAACTAAACAGAAATTTAAATAGTTAACCAACCAAAAGTAAAGAAGAAAAAATTAATTACTCAAGCAACTTAAAATCAGCGTTAACCAAAACTGTCAAGAGAACAAATTAAATGACTACAATTACTTTTCAACAAGCCAAAGAAACTTAAGTTCAACTACAAAAAATAAAAACAAATTAATCTTTAAGTCTGAAGCAAAATAAATTAAATCATTACCTTTAAAACAATTTAAATCACAACTGAAATAAGTAATACATAACAAGTAAAATATTTCTTAACCACGTTCTCATTGTGCCTAATTACATAAAACTGTTTTAACTACACTAAAAACCAAAAAAGAAGGAAAAAAAGTCAGCCATAGCAAAAATAGCGTGTTAGGAACTTCATAATGATATTTTTCATTTTCACATACACATACCAAAGTTAAATAAGTAAGTAAATAAAAAAATGCATTGCCAGATATATCATCAAAACATTATTGCTAATCCCTTAATCAGAAAGCAGAAAGTTTTTTTTAAATAAAATAAATAAATAAAGTAGTGATAAAATATACAAACAGACATATTTTTGAAACATTAAAATTCAAATCTAAATACTCCACTTACTATAATTAAAATTATAATACATTTTATGGTGATAACAATCATGTGGCCTTTTGATTGTGTGGGCATTATCAGTATGAGCTTTTATTAACGTGGGCTTTTATCTGCGTGGGCTTTTATCAATGTGCGCTTTCATGGGTGTGGGTATTTGTAGCGTGTGCAATTACCACAGTGGTTTTTTTTGTGACCTTTTGTAGCGTGAGCTTTCGTCCAGTGGGCGTTTGTCGGGGAACCGTTTAACAATTAGCTAGGTACACTTTCCAGGTGCTGGTATAATTTCGATCCATACATTACTTTTAGTTTATTTTGGCAGTTACAAAATTAAAACGCACAGTGGGATCCACATTTTTGAAACAACTTGTATCGCTAGAACTTTCCATGAGGAGTAAAATTTCATGATAGCAGAAGTTTTCACCTGTCGCTCAACAGCTGTGTAGCACTTCAACGTGCCGCTTCTGCAACCATTATCCTTACAAGGTCTGCTTAACTCAAGCCACTCCATCTGCATTTACTTTTTTTATAGGAATTTGTAATAACTATGCATGTAGCGCTTTACGTTAATGAAAAGTCATGTAGTTGAGATCACGCATACTTTGCGTCTTATAATCTCCATAATGCTTTCTCAAATTTTCTGAGCATAAATAGAACTGCGCGGTACCCTGCGTGGATTAGTTTAAATAGTTTCTATACCGATGTTGTGTATTCGTTTGTCTGTGCGTCTAACGCAGGTTTTAACCGCTTCATAATACATACTATTAATTTCTGTGCGCATCTGTCCGTTTGAATGTTTTTTGGTTTGTTTGTGGCATTATCTCCTCTAGAACGGTGAGGAGTTGAGTTTCGAGAGAGATGCCGTTGGATTACAAAAATTCATGGAAAGCCATTTTGACCCTTCTCATCTTGATACGATATTAATCAGCTGAGGTATTAATAAAAAACACTGAAAACGCTTAGTTTTGCTCTCACCTTTCCGAGGGGCAGCAGTCTCAAATCAAAAACTGCTGTATTTCGCAAAGTGTTGCCACTGCTCTCTTTCAAAACGTAGAGTTTGTGAACCAAAAATTTTGCAAGTTTTACAAAATATGTAATAAAAATTGTATTGTCAAACATTAAACATATTATTACTATCTAAGGTCATATTCTGACGTTGAAGAAAGGACGCGATTGCATGTGATGTTATTGTATGTTAAAAATGTTTCGTTAATGTTAGCATTTTTAATAAATAGCTGCTGTTGGCAACTTTTTTGTTTCAAGTTAGGATAACTGACACGATATGTTATAGCCACGTTTATTCTTTTATTGATATTGAGAAAAAGGTGTTATATTAGATTGATATTAAATCTTGAAGTCATGCGTATACATATTAATCTGAAATGTCAAAAGATTTTGTTTTCTGGCTTGACAAAAAAAAAAATATTTACGTTTTGGTTCTAGCGTGGAAAGAATGAAATGATTTCTTTCATATTGAAATGTTTCTCTTTTCATGTGTACATAAAACTCATAAATAACAGAGTAAAAAAGATTAAAATGTATATTCTTGTATACTAAATATATCACATTTTTGCAATGCCAAGCATGATATGTAAGTTTTATGTTATTTTAAATAACGTAGTAAATTCTTCAAACTATGCAACAAATGAATGCTCCTTTAAACATTTTTATCATCAAAATACAAGTATTTCTAAATGACCTATGAGCAAAACTGCGAATCAATAGCAAATATAAAAGAAGGCTAGAAATAGCACTTTATATTTCCCAAAAGGACTGAAACTTTTATTGATCGTATATGTAATGGCCATAAAAAGAATAAAATAATAATCACAATTTCAAAATGATAGTTCAGAATCAGTTTGTTTTATTTAGGACCCTGTTTTATAAATACAAAGGAAAGATAAATCGTTATTCCTTGTAGTTGCTGCTCGTTAGTAAAAGCTTGCGTTACAACAACGGACTTAGTAAAATACAAAGAAATCTTCTTTGCAGTTTTTTCAGAAGAGGCGAAACTACATTATTATTAGAAAGAGAAATTGTTATATTTTTTACCACATACCGCTGTTAAATTTGGAAGCATGCAATGTATTCCGAATTCTTCTAGAAAATAAATAATTGTTTTCGTTCCTGAAAGTTCAGCCTCAGATTTTCCTGGAAAAAATAGAAATATTGTGCATTTGATTTTTAAGGGCAGTGCATTCTTATATGTATGTTGTTTTTACATTAATCTCCGATAATTTCTTAGATCAATTTACGTAAATTTTCAAAATATAAATTTGAGCAGATATCTCCACGCTTTCTGGTTTCGAATGATATCATTTTGTATTCTTAAAAAGAAGGCATTTAGACATTTAGTCCAGAATATCATTGGTAAAATTGAAGTTCTCAAATCCAATAAGTATAGTTTGTAGAGTTATTAATTCTGAAGCAGAAGACGTAAAAGATGTGCAATGCTCTCGCCGGGACTCGAACCCTGGACCCCTCAAATACGCGTCAAGAATGCTTCCAGTTACAGCACGAAGACAGTCGGAGAAAAGGGAGAAAATACCATACGTAGTTCCCCTTTTAAAGGGCGACTGTGGATTAAGAAAACTGCTCACCAAATCCGGGTGATGACGAATTATCTTACATTAACTTTTATTTCGGGTGCTACTTGTGGAGTCATTAGGTTGTTTAGAATCAGGAGACATGCAGAATGTTCAGTGTCCTCGCCAGGACTCGAACCCTGGATCTCACTAATACGAGAAATTTCCCAGTTGCATTATGAAGGCATGCGGAGAGAAGGGAGAAAATATCTTATATGTATACAAGATGCACATCAAATTTAAATATACATATGTATTGCGAAACAGCAAGGCACATATCGTTGTAAATACCCGTAAATATTTAAATACTTTTTTCATTTCATTGCTGCTTTCCTGATTGTTAAAACACTGTGTATTGTTTTACTTGATTTTTTTTATTTACTTCTATAGGAGACTAATTTTAGTGTGTGATTTATGTTTAATCGAACTGTGGCCACTTGTCATGTATGTAATGTTATGTGTTTCTATGTTAAGTGTTTCCATGCCTCCGTTCCATTATATAAATATGTCGCTAGTCGCTGATCAGCTGTGAGATTTAACCGTTCAAAGAGAATTAACGAAATTGAAATTTACAGCTTATTATGTGAATGATTTGGGGAGCTGGCAATATTTCCCTTATGCTAAGAAGGAATTACTTGTACTCGTTCTCCGCCTCAAGCAGCTAGAGTTCTGTGTATCGTAATATTTATTAATAAACTGTCACTTTCTTACTGTTCATCTGGAGTTATTATTTTAAATTGCTGTCAAGAAGGCCGTAACTAGGAATAGTATGTTTCTTTGTTACACAGTAAACTGTGCGATAACGTCGTACATTAAACTGAAAACAAAATGTTCTTATAATCCTGTATATGAAGTTTTTAATTGCTCATAAACTTAGTTCGAAACTTGCATGGCTAAAACAATCCTCTAGTGCAAATCCAAATAAAATTGCCTAGCAAGCAAATTTAAGCGATTTAACAATGTGGTGCAATAGCAACAGAACATTTAAAAAAGCAGAGTATATAACCAAAACAAAAACGATTTGCAAAATAATTTAAACAGGATTTGATAATCAAATCAAAATAACAAGGTTTTGAAAATTGGTAATTATATCAGAAATAATCCAGATTATATGTGGCTAATATGGTAAAATAAAAACTCCAATAAATAAATAAATGTATCGATTAAAAAATACGAAAAAAATAATAAAGTGTAATGAACTAGCCAAACCTAATACGTTTATACTTTCGTACTTAGAATACATGCGTTTTTCCTCTCATTAAATGGTTGTTATTGCAAACTTACACTATTGTTTGTCATTGGGCGAGAAAATAAAAAGATCCTTTCTTTAGCTCATAATGTAATATTCGCTAGCTTTTTATATAAGGCCTAATAATTTCTATCAAACTTTCTTGCGTTTGTAAGCCACAAGGGAAGAAAAGAGTTTTAACTGAGTACACATGATGCTTATTTTATTTTTATTCTGACACCAACAACAAGAATTGTTACTGAATTCCAAGTTTAATCAATTACGGTAAAACTCTAAAGAGCGGCCTATACTACCTAAATATAGGGATGTTTCCTTGAAGGGCATTTTAAGAGAAGCTTTTTCAGATTGATGTTATACTTGGGAAAAACACAAAACTTTCATACTCGCCAGTCTGTTCTCTAGAATTTGTTATGCTCAGTTTCACTTGCCTTATCCACACTGTCATTTTTTCTTAGGCTGTTATGAAAAAGATCGAACGGACTTTATTTAAATTACTATGATCTAATTTAAATTAACAGAAAATGTGCTTCAGTATTGCCAAATTTTATAATTTAGTTTTTGTTACTCTAATTGACCAGATTACGCACTTACGAGGGCGTGGCTACGTGGATTCCCGACTGCGCGGCTTACAATATTAGCAAATTTAATTCCTTCATGCACACAGGTGTATGTTTCCCATATTGCACACAAGCAAATATATATATATATATATATATATATAGAAAGACTAGTGCGCATGCGCGGGACGCCTACCACAGCGCTGCGACGGCGCTAGAATGAAACGGTACTTAGTTTCCGAATACGCTACGTATATATATATTATATATATATATATGTGTGTGTATATAATATATATATATGTATAGAATTTTGCATAATGTGACATGGACAGCTTCAAGAAAAGCGAAGCTGCTTTTGGGGACTAAATTTTGTCGCCAAATTTTGGGCGTGTTTGACAGTCGTCGCCAGACTTGGCGACATTTTATCCGATTCCTATATAATTGTGACTGATACTTTAATTGAAGAACTGTAATTGATCCCTATGTGTAACTATAACCGTTTCCAGCTCTTATATATAACTTTAATAGGATATGCCTTCCACTAATTTCTAGAATGGACGTTCCTGGAGATTTCTCGGCGG
This sequence comes from Stegodyphus mimosarum, assembly GCA_000611955.2. Taxonomy (NCBI): domain Eukaryota; kingdom Metazoa; phylum Arthropoda; class Arachnida; order Araneae; family Eresidae; genus Stegodyphus; species Stegodyphus mimosarum. The sequence continues at coordinate 12,122 of KK118629.1, forward strand.
CCGGGGGGAAACTATATAAGATCAGAGAGTGTATAAGTTCGCAGTTTTTAAATCAAAATAAACTTCAGAGTATTGAGACATCTCCTTGCAAGCTTTGCTGCTTAGGGTCGTTCGGCATCACGTTATGTTTAACGTTCTTAGCAGTTTGCACTGGTAACTACTGAGTGTGCTTTGTTATACTGAGAAAAGCTGTAGGAGTAGTTTTGGGAAAGTTCCAGAACTGGAAGTGTTTCTTTTGGTAAAATAAATTTTATGAAGATGTCATGGCTTCTGTGTGCATTGAATCCATTACAAATCGGTATGCACTTAACAATATTGTAACTTTTGCAATTTTTGCTACCTGTTATGTAGTGATTTTTGGTTAGTTTAGAATTATGGATTAATGTGTAGTTAATTGCAGTTATTTGTTAATTAATTATTGAGTGAGTAAATTATATGCATTAATTTATGCTTATTCTAAATTTTTCTTCACGAATTGTATTGCTTATGTTATTGAATCAATTATTTGTATGCGAGTTAAACAGAGTTCTCGTTCTTACGTTACGCGTTCGTTGGTAATAAGCCTTCGGGAGAAGGAGACAATGGGAAATCGGTTGTTTCTGCGTAATATTTTAAATTTAAAAATACTTCCTTTTTATTCACATGGTTGAAATTTATACCTCTTAAAGAGAAAAAATTTACCCTTCTTATGAACCTACTTTCATGACTGTACGTCGCCCCGTTGGAGAATTATGCCCATTTAATTGCTAAAATTGTTGAATTTCGTGTCTAGAAATTTATTCTGCTATAAGCGTCGTTTTGTGCACTTTCTCGTCAAGGTCATGTACTGCGTCCGGTTGCGTGGTACGGGAGCGATAGGTTTGTCGCATTCCTTCCCTCACCCCTCCTTGTTGGCGAAGGGGGTGGCGAGGGTGGAATTTTTTTTGGTGTGAAGAAGGAAAAACTAAGTTTTCGCAGCACTGTTTTGTGTTTGGCGAGATTTGCATACTAATTCACCAAATTTGGTGATTTTCGAAAATTCTGGATTCTGGACGATTAAAATCGTCATGCAAGGCCATGCTCAGCCCTTTTGCCTTGGATTCGCAGCTGAAAGAAGACGCTTCATTTTTCTTCCGCTGGAAGAGCAAATGTTGACCCGGGGGGTCCGATAGTGGACAGGTTTACGTCTTAAAGATGAACATCTAAAAAAAAAAATCACTTGAAGTTTACTCCTCCGCACTTTACCATCCCCGTGTGGAGTCGAGAATGTTGGTTTTTCTCTTCGAATCAATACGTTAATAGTGGATACCATTTGAATCCAGCTATTAGATTTCTTCATGAACGGTCACTTAGATCCGAGTACTACCATCAACTCGCCGGAATGGGGCTAGTTCAGTAAATTACTAGTTCCCACCTTCTTCCCATCGGTCTATGGGTACAGTTTTCATCTTCCTTCCGGGATTATCCATGTTTATTTCAATTTCCTACATCCTTCAGGACTGTTAACATCATCTCTGCGGGATGGAATCATGCCCAAAGGAGAGCTTTCAACTTCAAACGGCTGCTCGTCTGGAGATTGTTCCATCTGATAAACTAGCAAGGCTTAAATAAGTAAAATATTCCCTTCAAGTGAGTTCAACCTTTTGATTGTTAATTTCACCTGAAATTCAATACAGCTTGCAAAATAAATTCCGTGGACATGTTTCCAAAGAAATAAGGCTAATTAAAATTTTTAAGAGATTTGATTATTTGAAGTAAATTTTCCAGTGATGAATTATTAATGTAAGGAGTAATTATATGTATATTTAATTTCCAATTAAATTCTATTTAACTTTTAGTCAAAGGTTTTTCTGCTGGATCTTAAATCCAGGCTGTGTATTTAAGCAATTGTTGCACTAGTAATCTATTTAGGATTTTTAACCTTAACTTGGAATGTAATTAAAATTTATATATAATGGATTAAGACAGGATATTAAATTTGTAAACTTATCTAAATTTTACCTTTTTACTTTAAGTTGTTACTATTTTTGGTTGAGGATTAACTTTAACTTTTGCAAATTAAGGAACGATTAAAAATTTAAATTCTACTTTACCTTTAATTGAGTAATTGAATGTAGGGTTAAATGTAATCATTTTTCTCCAACGGGTCTACTTGAATATGTAATATTTTTCTAACTGCCTAAGGGATTTGCTAAATTTATGTATGTAATTTTTACCTGAGTAAATTAAGAAATTTCTTGAACTAAGTAATCTCTATCAATATTGGTAAAGACACCATGCTCGGTGATTCATTAAATTCCTGTGTATTTGTATGCTGGCCAGCAGAGTTTTGATAACTGCATATGAAATTTTAATATTAATTTTTACGGTGTAAATTTTTGATAAATTCATCTCGGTGCATATTTGAAACTAACAATATATATTATAATTCTAAATGCATTATTTTAATTAGTTGTAACAGTACACTCCATAGATCTAGAAATTTAAGTTGAAAGATGAGTGTCTTCCTTTAACGCTGCAATAAATATCCTTGGTTATATATATATAATTGATTCAGAGTTTTTCTTATGATGACTTGTGTGAATGTTCTTAACACCAGTACTCCTGCTTGGTCTTAGGGGTTGTTCGGGTTAGTTTTGAGGAAAGATAAACACAACGCAATGAATTTTGGTTTTGATATTACTGTAGACAAATTATTGTAACAGTTAGTATTTAACATTTGGTACCACAGAACATTTGGTGCCGCGACAATTAGCACGTAACATACCTTTTTGCATGTGATGGTAAATTATTTTCAGTAAAGGCTATACTAAAATTAGATTACGTGCGTTTATCAACTGTAATTTTTAATACGTGAGCCCATTATATTACCAACAGTTACTGTGTCTGTTTAAAACAATATTAGAAAATAGTAAACCTTAAGATTCTTATGCTCATTATTTTGCAAACATATCGTTTCAGTTCATTTCGATGTTGGTTCTTTAATGTTATAACTCTTTTAATCTTATAGCTCTAGTCATTTTCTAACTGTATCCGAAAGCCCTGATAACTGGAAAATACTGGAAATCAGAAATTCTGTCGGGTACAAGTTAACCTGGTTATGTTAAGTAGTCCAATAATTCTAACAAACGTGCAGTGAATAATCTGTAAGTATAAATTAACTACACCGTACGAAGTCATGGTGAGTTGTGAGGAAGGTTTAAATAACTCTTTATATAAAGCTGAATTTAGAACATAAAGGCATTCTCTTGTTCAAAAATATGAGCAGCAGTTCGTGATGACTGAAACTAAAAAGGAAAGTCAAATTTAAGTTAAATGTTGAGCAGTACTCGAGGACTACATACTTAAATATTGTTTGAAGCTAGCTCAGTAATTCTACCGAAGCGTCAAAATCAAATATTCGGCAGCGATAGAACATAAGCCAAAGAGTTACAGTGATCAGAGCTGGCAGGAAACTAACACGTAGCGTCCATGTGAAGCCAGAAACGTGTTCTAACTTAAAACTACAAATCCTCAATTTAAATATTGGGTAACTCAATTTGCATTCTGGCAAGGAATACGAAACGGAGAAATATAGTGAAACCCGAAAGCATTATATCAAAATTTAAATAATTACCTTACATTTCTTAAATGCATAATATATGTTTTTAGGATGCACGACGTGAATTGTTGTTCTGATTTTCACAATAATATTTTTATGCTGAATAAATGATTACCCTAAACAATAGAAAAGAGGGGAGAATGTGGTGTAGATCTCTTTCAGAGGAGTGTGGATTTTCGTTTATTATTTTTTATCAATTTTTTAGCAAGGAATTAGAAAATTGATATAACTGCATTTTCCTGATAAATTAAAAAAAATATTAATGATTTTATTTATTACAGCACATCCGATTTTTTTCCCATTTTTAGCATATTTGTTTCTTTTTCAAAAACGTTTGTTCGATTTGAATTTGGTAAAGTTGTCATGTAAATAAACGTGGCCTTTAAAATTCATTAATTACCATCAGCAGCTAATCTCAATTATATGTTTTGTTAATACGTGTTTCTGGGTCTTTTTCGCAAAAACCGTACCTTTAATATCTAATTCTTTTATAGAGTCATTAGGTTATTTTTTGAAGCAGGAAGTTGAAGAAATAAGCAATGCCCTCGCCGGGATTCGAACCACTGACCTCTGGAGTACGCGTCGAGCGTGCTGATCACTACACTACGAAGGCATGCGAAGAAGGCGGGAGAAATATCTTATATACGCCTCCTTTTAAAGGACGACTGGGATTAGGGGACCCAGTCGCCAAATGCCGGTGGTGGAGAATCCTCGTCCCCCACATAATTTTTGTTCGGGCGCCACTTGAGGAGTCATTAGGTTATTTTTTGTAGCAGAAAGCTGAAGAAATGAGTTATACCCTCACCAGGATTGGAACCACGGACCTCTCGAACACGCATCGAGCGTACTGACCACTACACCACGAAGGTATGCGAAGAAGGCGGAAGAAATACCTTATACTTGAAGAACTAAAAATAGTATTATAACGCTTCATGGGCCTTCGTATCTAACTAAACTGGTGTGCTATAATGTTTTGCAGCCCTTATCTGATTAAGCAACATCTAAAATTTAATCAAGTGTAATAGCATTGCTAAGAGGTTCTTAAGCTTTAAGTATTTGGTGAAATAGGAGTCCTCTAACTAAAGTTTTCCAACCTAAGCTCCCTTTTCCAACTTGTATTAATGTTGAACAAGACTTTGACGTGTCTTAATTTATTCCTTTAGATATTACATAACAAATTATTATTTTCTCGTTTTTTAACATCTGATTGCGTTCTCAGAAATAGTGCCATTTTCTATTATGTTTTGTGATTTTTAGTTCTGAATAATTTAGTATGAATTTGCCTAATGATTACTTCAAACATAATGACATTTTTTAAAGAAACGTTTAATTAAACCTTATGATTTTAAGTTTTAACATTTAATTAACTGTTTCGATCTTTGCGTACGTGTTTATTAATTGCCTGGAATTTTAATTATAACCTAATAAAAAATGAAAAGCTGAAAATCGAAATGAACTTAAAAAATTAAGATTTATTTGATTTCACTTGCGCTTATATTCGCTTACGTTCGATTAAGTAACGCATTATGATTCAGATCGTGTATGTTCTATTACTATATTTTAATCCGAATTTTTAGACTAATCCGCTGTTGAGCATTCAAAAACTAGATATATTAACAAATGAAATGCTAACAAATCAGAATTTTTCGAAATCTCTATCGATAATATAATTAATTTATCACTCGGATATGGAGCACGTGCACAGGTGCTGAACACATAACTCTCTTCCAGCTTCTAAATTTTTGGAAACTTGACACCCATGCTCTTCACAAAATAAAGCTAACAGAGCTAACGGAATCATTAACAGAAGGAAAGGAATTTTGTCCTAAGCTTATTTGAATTAACTCTTGGGGTGGGAGACCAAAGACGTATTCTCAATCAAAATTTGTATTGTGCTGGGCAAAGATATGCATTTATCACTGGAAGCAGACCTTTTAGTATTACTCATAAATCTGGTTTCAAATTTGCAAAATATGTTCTTTTTGCTTAAACATGTTTCCAAATGTACACTCACGTTTGTGAAAATTGCAACACCAAGAAGGAATCGTCATAATTGAATGCCATTGAATACACAGTTGAGTGGTAGTGGTACAAATAAATGATTAAATGTTCAAAGCAAACAAACAAGAACAAGAGATCAGAATCAGTATTTTGTGTGGCCACCACGCGCCGCAATAAGTGCTGCTACACGACGTGGCATGGAGTCAAACAAAGTTTGAATGTCTGACTGAGGAAGAGCATTCCATATCGTTTGTACGCGTACCCAAAGTTCGTCTGCAGACGCAACAGGACGAGGATCACGAGCAAGACGCCGACCAATGACATCCCACACATGTTCAATTGGCGACATATCCGGGGAACACGCAGGCCAACGAAGAAGCTGTACCTGCTGCGCTGCAAAGAAGGATTTAACAATCCGAGCAGTATGAGGGCGGGCATTGTCCTGTTGAAATACAGCGCCTGGCAAGCTTTGAAGGAAGGGAACAGCTTCGGGCTGTAGAACTTCACGGATATACCGGTTGCTGTTCAGATTGCCCACAATTCGTAGCAATTGAGATCGTCTATGATATGCTATGGCGCCCCAGACCATAACTCCGGGTGTTCGTCCACTGTGGCGTTCGATAATGCACTCCGGAAGGTGGCGTTCACCGGCATAGCGTCTGACACGAATGCGGCCATCATGGTACCACAAATTAAAGCGGGATTCGTCAGAAAACACGACATGCTGCCAATCAGCACGCCAGTCTCTATGCTGATTGGCCCATTGTAGCCGCAGGCGGCGATGGTCGTGCGTTAGGGGGATCCTGTATAAAGGAGTCCGTGCGCGCAGTCCACACTGCAGCAGACGTCTACGAATTGATGAAGCACACAATGAAACACCTGTAGCTATTGACCACAGTGCTGCCAATTGTCTAGAGGAAGCTGTACGGTCCGTCCGCGCCATGCGGACCAGGTGTCTATCATCGCGAGCTGACGTCACATTTCGGGGTCCACTCCCGGATTTCCGAGTTGTCCGACACTCGTCCGTCCACTGCTTCCAAACGCGCATCACTGTGCTGCTGTTACGCTGCACACGAGAGGCTACTGCACGATACGACAATCCAGCTTCACGAAGGCCGATGATTCTCCCTCGTTCAAACTCTGTAAGTTGTTCAAATCTCGCTCTCTTTCGTCGACGAGGCATAAGTACAGATTGAGTTAACGTTTACCACTAGCAGATAACCACCGATAACCATACATGCCTCGCTACAGCCGTCTATTTATTCGGATCCATCAGCCGTTCAGAGGGCGCTGCTCAGCATACGCATGCGCTACGGATTTGCAATTCTAATCATTTGCATATCATGCGCTACTTTGCATTTCCTGAAAATTTCAGCTCACTCGCGTAAGTCCTTCATGGTGTTGCAATTTTCACAAACGTGAGTGTATATGTAAGAAAATATGTATATGCAAGAAATTATGGACCTTTTGTAGCGTGAGCTTCTGTTTTGCATTTAATACTGGTTAAAGTCGGATAACATCTATTACTATGCTGCCACTAGTTATTTGACTCTGTTTTAGAAAAGAGGATTGTCTGGGCCATGTGGCGTAGTTCTACTACTACTTAATTTCTTCGAAATTTTAGTTTAGTTCTTGCTATTTGAGTTACTGCCTCAGTGAGGCGTACTGTGTTAGCGTCAAGTCGACGCATTGTGAATTTTAAAGAGTCAATAAAGGGTAATTTTTACCCTTCTCCTATGTTGTTTCTACACGCATTTCAGCTGTTACATTAGAAGATAGACCAAAGAATCTCACAACTTGAACAATCAGAAATTTTGAGGGACTTACTTAATGTGGTAATTTACTTGACATCATGAATCCTAACTAACTTCGTAGAGAAAAACATATCTGTTAATATGGGTTTTGTTTTACTGTCTCTCAGCAAAACCAAACTTTCTCAGCAACAAGAAAGACGAACAAAATATTAGAGAGATTGAATTAGACTAGAAGTAATGTAAGTTTGGCAAGGGTTTGAAATAAAAATCTCTCGATTATAAGATTGCTGATGCAGGCCAACCTTTGTCAGGGGGAATAACAGAGGATAAATGTAAGTCAATGGCATATCGAATAGGTAGAACTTATTTATAATTCACTTTAATCTATCTGCCTTAAATTTTCATTTGCGCAACAAATTAACAGGCAAATAAATGTCAAAAATATAACTAAATTCAATACGAGTGTGCATGTACGTTTTGGTTAAGCCATATGTGTGTAGATGTCTAATACACGTTTATGCATAAGACGAAATAATATTCAAAACATTTAGGTTTGAAATAGCCCCTAATTTTGCAAAACATAAATTCATTATTTCTGATTTCTTAAAATCAAATGATAAATTTAGTTTCCAAAACGAAATTTATAAATTCCATTTGAGTACATCAGTCACATTAAATCCTACTTTTGTTACCCTTAATTATTTCATACATTGATTCCGTTTAAGTGCAGTACATCATTTTATATTGCAAACAGACTTTCCTAATTATAGAAAACTCCTCGTTTCATTAATTATATACATGTCTCTTTGTTAGCTTTCTGAAAACTTGTAACCAGCCTTGAGTATAGGATTTCGAAGCTAAAATGCACTAAATTTATAATAGGTTTAGTAAATCTGTTTACGGAAAATGAGTCATATGAATTGTTTTTCGCAGTGATAGAGATTTCGCTTAAATTCTTATAGTGTCTAAAATATAAGGAGCGTGGGATTAGTTTTCTCATTAAACTCGAGAAGAATTTTTGAAAATATAAACATACATTTAATTGTTTCGAATATTAATCCTGTAAATGTTAACAGTGTAGCGTTATTAAGTTTATATCAGAGCAGGAAACATGAAAAATTAGCAGTCCCTTCGCCGAAATTTGAGCTCTAAACATCTTGACTGCTAGCCGGAAATGCTTCAAATTACACTACAAAGGGGCGCTGTGAGAAAGCAGAAAGTTCTCTCCATTATTTCTTATTGAAAAGGCAGCTGAGTTCTAGGAGGATAGTCACCACATATTTAAGTCGGCCCTACGTTTAAAGTCATTGTTCTGTGAAAATCTACTTACAAAGCTTTTCATAAAACTGATTTTCCTATTCTATTCTACAAGGCATTTCTCCCATCGCAGATATTACCAATTTAGTGAGCAAATGATTTGGTTAAATGTACATCATTCTACTTACTGCGTAAGTAGGTTGCGAATATCGAATCTCTTACTTGGGATAAAAACTGAAAAAAAAATAGCCATATAACAAATATTTTTACTTGTTTAACAAAACCATTTGTTGTTAAACATTTTTCTTGACTTTCAGAATTTGAACCGCACATGTTCGGAAACATCGTTAACTAAATTCCAAATGAAGAAGACAAATTTTTGGCTAATTCCAATAAGGTAAATTTAAGAGGTAAATTGAGTTTTCTCGTGAGTTTAGTGATTTTTACTTCCTTGTGCGAAGTAAACGAGATATTGTAATCATGAAAAATTTCGGGTATCATATTTCAGTGAAAATATCCATTTTGACCGCTGTCGAAAGCAAGTTAACAATGGTTTTGCGCGACACCTGTAAGTAAGGACAGAATACAGGACTCTTTTTCCGAAAACGAATTAGAAAACCAATTTAAAATTGATTCAGAACAGATTTTTTTCGTAGCGTCTGTACGTACGCACGTATATATGTATGTATCTCGCATAACTCAAAAACGAGTAGCCTTAGAACATTGAAATTTTGTATATAGAACTGCTATGGCCTGTAGTTGTGCATCTCTCTTTATGGCATCCCCCTAACTATACCAAAGGTATATGAAAATATGTATACATATGTACCCACTCTGTCACTCGGCTCATTGAGCTGAGTTTTTTATTCTTATATGTTAGTAAATTGTGCGTTTTTTGCTTTGAAGTTATTGAATTATGAATCCGGTTAAGGTTTTTATGTCGTTGTAGAATTACTAACAATTTAAAAGTTGTTTAAGTGCAGCTAAGCCTAAATTTTTACCATACCAGCCACATTTGTTTACATTTGAAACTCAGCAGATAGTGGATTTGTTGCCGGTCTAGAGAAACTAAGTTTCGCATCAACAAAGATAACATCTTTTATTATTGCTATTTAAATCGTGCTTAATCATTTCTGGAATTATCATTTGATTTATTAAATTATCCCATATATTGACTCAGCATAGCAATGCACAACAAATTAAATCAGTTTCTACGCTTTCAGTGTCTTTCTGCCGAGTGAGACGAAAAGTATTTTGTGCAATTTTGTGCACCGAAATATCTGCCTTCTTGCCCGCTGGCCAAATTTTCTGTTTTTGCGTAGAAACTCTAATTTTAATTAAAAAAATTAATATTTAAATTGTTTTAACTGTATTTATGTTTTATATTTTTCTATATTTTTCAATTTTTAATAAAGACATTTTGATGATTTATGCATTTTTGTCTTGTCGCTTAGTAAGAACTGAATTAATTGAATGAGAAATAGATCTGTAATGAAATTCGAGGAGTTTGTGTACAGGTTTTAAGTTCAATACCAAATGATAAGTCAATATTTGTATAAACAATTCTCAAAAACATGAATGTGTAAAGTTTGTGACAACATGATAAACACAAAATATACTGTAAAATAGTGTTCAAATCAATCGTAAATAGTGACCAAGAGCTCCAACAGAATAATTAAATATAATGCGTTGTGTTAACATAAAACAGTAGGGTCCAGTGTTCTAAATTAAAGTGAAAACATTACAAGAAGTTAAAATTAAATATGGAAATTTATTTAAATATACTGAATAATTTACAATAAGTACATTGGTGGCGGTGGAGTCGAAAAAAGTAAAACATTCATACCAGTCCAAACAGGGAATTTAACATTGTAGATATGGTAGACAAACAAACTTCGGCCAACGTCACTGAGCTATACAATGTGACGATCCAAACAGTGAATTGACTTGGAGAAATACATTGTAGATATGGTTGGCTGTAAACATGGGTGTTTCTAAGGAGAGAAAAAAAATATATATTAGTTAAGTTTGGACATTTTCGTCGCCCTCCATAGTATCCTTCTCTCGTCTAATTCTTCCGACATCGATGTTTCTCTGATAACGCTGACGCTTTCAGCTCCGTCTCCTTCCGTCAAAATGGCTGCATGTCAATCTCCCGTCAGTCCTCTCCGTCGCCGGCTCCCAAGCCTTTTTACTCGAAACGCCAAGACCGCTTGATTGGCGATTTTTGATGGTAGGAAAACCGCCAACAGCCCGGCAACCCCAGGGAAAAACCACGCAGGACGGTGCAGTCCAAAGTAGAAAGAGCTCCATGACTTGGCGACGAATCGCTGCTAGCCTCGGCGAGGGGTCCCATTCCAGCATAGGAAAAGCCTGCGAGTAAGCAAAAACATCCCGCCAACCTGACCCTGCGGCAGAGTTAGTAATGTAGAAACTAGCCTCTCCGCAGGGTGCAATTTTTACTGATGTTGACAGAGGTTTCACAGACGACCGTCTAGCGGGCGAAGAAATCGAAAACAAGTCGATAAATCTCTTTGGAAGGGCAACGGACTGAATTTGAAGTTTTGAAGGGATAAGAGTTAATTATAGAATTTACAACAAATTAACTTCAATACTGATAAGTACTTAAATAAAAATATAAAAATTTCACAGATAATTTTCTTGGGTTTATTCCGACACCAAACACGACCACCATAGTAAGGAAATAAAAATTACTTCAGTTAAAATACAATAATCAAGTATGAAAATTTTATATATTCTCCACAACACCAAAACGACCACCATAGTCAGAAAATATGGATCCCAAATTTAGCAGAAAAGGGGGCATAATAGAAATTAAAACCTAAATTAACTTTAAACACCAACTTGTGTAACAAAATTTTAAAAAGATTGACCTTAAGGATCAACTTAACAAGAGCTTAACATTAACAACCAAGGTTAAGAAAAATAAAACTAAACAGAATTTAAATAGTTAACCAACCAAAAGTAAAGAAGAAAAATTAATTACACAAGCAACTTAAAATCAGAGTTAACCAAAACTGTCAAGAGAACAAATTAAATGACTACAATTACTTATAAACAAACCAAAGAAACTTAAGTTCAACTACAAAAATTAAAACAAATTAAACTTTAAGTCTGAAGCAAATAAGTTAAATCATTACCTTTAAAACAATTTAAATCACAACTGAAATAAGTAATACATAACAACGATGATAAAATTATTTTTAAAAACCATCAGGAAATAAAAGAACAATCTAAGCGAAAGCAGAAAAAGGAAAAGAATTATGTACAATAGTGTTAATAAGAGATGACTTAACATCACAATGAATTTTTTTTAAAAATTTTTTATTGGATTGCACGTAATCGTGAATACTGTACGTGATTCGCAGAAACAAACACTAAATTAAAAAAAAAAAAAAAAAAAAAAAAAAAAAACGTTAAAACATCTTCTCATATGCGACAGAATTACTGATTTTTTTTATGTTTCCACCTCTGAAATAAGTCTAATAGTTCTACAAGTTGCATCGTTCTAAATTGTGGCATGTGTTAATTCTCCCCAGTCTCTCTGAAAGCAGTTGAAAAGGTAAGGAATTTCCTCTTTGCTTATCGCGTGTCTGAGTGGTGTAATTTGAAAGCCCATCCGGCTTGAAACTCTTAAGTTCGAATCTTGACGAGAGCATTGTTGAAATAACCTTAATCGAAACTTCTCATGCCTTTTTGGAGTGTACACATAGATATCATATATTTCCATTGATTCGTATCGAAATACAAGGGAAATGAAAACATTACTTTGTTTTCTTTTAAAAAATGTTCTTTCTATTGTGAATGTTGATTTTAATTAAAAAGAAATGATTCATCAAATTAAACTGTTGAAATAGCAATTATGTTTTTAATGGCAGTCTCCTGTTACTTATAACATCAGTTAACTGCCCTCTGATTTAGCATGATTTGAAATTAACAGCGAACGGCATCGTTGGTATAACCCCAGCTAATCCATAGACTGCTTCTAAAAGGTATTTATCTCTGCTTACAAAGTGAAGGAACTTTCGTTCCGCAAAACGTTTTTTCTTTGTGCTGAAACTTAAATGTTATCAAATATATAATCCATATAAGATGAACATTAACCATCCACATATCTGAATGTTATATGAACTATCTTATTAATACGAATCTCGGATTGATATTGTCAAAACCGTTTTGTGGCATTTATTCTCCGGTCTTTTCAAATATTTTCACTCAGTTTAATCTAGATATATATATTTTTTGCTTTATTACTTATACTTCCTCTCATTACCATTATAAATAGACATCTTACATATGTGTTGTTAAAGTTTTATTATTTTGTCTTTCAAATATGAAGTGTCATACTGCAAGGAAATATTGAAATATATAGAAATGAATTCTTTAGAATGAATGTCACGCATGTAAGTGAAGGAAAATGTTAAAAAAGATTTACCACTCTCTTGATACTGCAAAAAAGACGCTCAAAGAATGAAGATAAATATAAAGGAGTCACCAGAATCTCTTGACATTTTTCATTCTTTATGCGAAGACCAATTTAGCTCGATATATTCGTGAAGTGATTGTTTTTTGATAGAACCATGAACATTTATTCTCCTTCTGTATATTTAGAAATAGAATAATTTCTCAGTGATTGTTGAGAAAAGTGATTCTTGTTTTTCAGATTCTTAAGACGTAGGAATTTAAAATGTCATGTTTTTTAACGTTGTTTGAGCGTGACCAAAACATTGATAAACAAGGAGTCTTTCTTATTTCCTCGAGTATTTAAATGTCTCAGGTATGAAAACATGATCCGGTATTTTCTATTTTAAATAAAGAGTAAAATATTAAGTTGCATTTTAAAAAAAATTGTAATTAAGATTACTTAACGCAAAGCTTTGACAGGAAGACACAGCATCCGATACCTTCTTTTGTAAATTATTTTCAAATAAAATTTTATCGAATTAAATATATGAATTAAGATTATGCTTCAATCAACGTTTCGTCATCATGTTTATTTTTTTCCTTCCTTGAAAATCCTCTAACATTCCGATTTATTATTAACATTATCCTTAACTATGTTTCTTATGACTAAATGTTATACTAAATTTCTGAAATTACTTCATTTGGTATCTTTTTAACATTCCGAGAATTGTTATTTTCACTTAACGGAAGTGCTCTTGACTTGGAAAAGTAGAATTCAAACACTCTTACTTACAGATTTTCATATTTTTGCATTTTACTTGAAACATATATGCTAAGATAAATTGTCCATCTTTTAGTTCCCTAGAAGTATGTCATTTATGTTCTTGACTCGGAATTTAATTCATCATCTTTAACTTTGATTTGTTGAATTCTTTTCGGCAACCAGTTATTTTCCTCGTATTTCTAATTCTACCTTGTAAAATTTAAATGTAGCTTTACATTTAGTATGCTAAAGTACTTATGTATTGGACTGGTTAAGAGAAGTAAATTTTAATAAATTGATTTTTAGGTTTTGATATGACTTTCAATTATTAACTCGTCCGGTTAATTCTTTTCCCGTTCATGCCATTTATACTTCAATCCATCTGCAGCACACATGAGAAAAGCTGCTTGTATATTTACTTACTTAGCAAGAGCTCCATCATTGCAAAACAGCTTCAATACATTATTGCATGCAAACGATTTTAGGGGTACTTTAATGTTTCAGTTTTTCAGTTCAATTCAGCTTTCACTCTATCTTCTTCGACACTTTTAATTTTGAAACTGCACATGTGGTGTTGCATGGTAACCTGAAATTTCCAGATTCTAGTTTTTAGAATCTTTATATTTCGATTCTGACATTTGTATATTAAGAAGACTGAAAGGAAAACTGAAACAAACAAATCATATTCTGATTTAAAAATGTATAAACAGCCAATGAAACACATAGTTGGATTTTAACCCAAGTCTATATTAATCCTCCTCTGACTGCAATTAATAGTTTTTAACATGTTTTCCAGGCCTTTCGCTCTTAAGTTAATAAGAACATAATTTTCTAAGAAACGTTCATTATCCTTCTCATCAGATGTGCTGGAAATTCCATTTGCTATTTATAACTGAATTCAGTTAGAGAAAGTGAATCCGAAACCGTGCTTTCGATTTGGTTCATCTGCTTAAGGTTCTCATTTACGATACTTGTAAATCTTTAAATTATATATTCGTAACAATTTATTCGTAAGAAATATCTGGAGCTCTGTATACATTGTGTTGTATATAACTATAACGAAAAATTTTCATAGCATACTATTGTTAAATCTATATTCCTTCAGTATGAAATTATTTTAGCATTTAATTCTTCTTTAGATAGGGGGACAAATTTCAGTCTTTAGGTCATTGTTTTATGGGTTTGACATTAAATTATCTAAAACAGGCCGAGCATCAAGCTGAAATGTATCATATGAGCCAGCCATAATATTCCTAAAACTTCCATCCGTAGATTAGAGTATTCCTGTTCATTGCATGACTTACTTTCTATCCGCATTGCTCTAATTTGTTATTGTTAAATTTACGTGAATGTATCTCAGCATATTTAAGAATTCCATCTGCAGTAGTAGATAAATAGTACGATTCTGTATTGGAATTTTAACTTAAAATTAGATCAACAACATTTAAGGATGTGTCTAACATTTCAAAAACTTTGTAATATACATTCTTTTACTTTTAATACGCTCTTTCATAGTAGCGATTAAAATGAAAGAGCTAGAAGGAACTCCAAATAGTACTCTTTTAAACCTTTAAAATTTTGAGTAAATTACCTGGCATATAATCAAACTTTAAAAATTTCAAATAATTTTGATCTTCGTCGGTTAAGCCAGTTTGATAAGCCTTCTCTAGATCCGCGCAGAATGTGATATTATGTTTTCGAAAATTGATAACAATACTTCTAATGCTTGCGTTTAAATTGGTTCTGACCCCAAATAATCCTTTACGAATTAATTCAAAGAAATGTCTTTGCCATTTTGAATTTAGTTCTTTAGCCTTCTTTAGTCCTCTTCCACAATATTTTCGTGGCATGTCTGTTATGAAGAAATTTCAAATTATTTTCAAATTTATTAATGATTTCTTTATCTGTTATGGAAAGTCATCGTTACTTATACCACTTGCTTTAAGGCCGTATAGTTTCCTTAAATCTTCCCGTTATGCATTATCAACAGCTAATTTGAATCCACACGCATTTTCATACTTTCGCTTTTCATTCTTATATATGGAGCAACAAAACGACCATCCAAATAACTTTTCACGTATTCTTATTTTTAAGACGCGTCATTGCAAAAATGTATATAGTTTCAGAGACTATTTTATGTAACATTTTTCATCATTTTTACGTCCCTTATATATATATATATATATATATTGTGAACTTGTACTTTTTCAACCTTAGAATTAGAATCATCATAACCAATGTAATGCCTTTCTGGCGACCACGTAACATCTGGTCACAAACCTTTCTCACCCGCTATCCTGTCCTGTGGACTCACTTAGGAAATACACTATTTGAAGCTGTCCTAGAAGCAATTAAATAATGACAGCCAGAAAACAGCATGCATCATGCGTTCGTGCAGCGTTCGTGATGTTAATCGCGGCACTCAGGTGTAGTTACAGTAGAAGCTAGAGTAGGCGAATTTGTGCTCGTACTCCTGCGCGATAGTCGCTGTGTTTCTCGCAAGAGTTGGGTAAATTTCATAAAGTAGCAGATACAATGAGTAGCCATGCACGTATGCATGACAGAATGTTATTGATAGTTTTCCTTTGACTGGGCGCAGCCCATCAAAAGCTCAAGTGGCTACAGAGCTCAATGTCACCCACTGTTGTCTGCAATTTGTGGAAACTGTTTGAGAACACTGGAGCCATAACTAGAAGACCTGGACAGGTTTGATCACGATCCACAACGACGAATTTTACTTAGAACTTTTAGCGCAGCGACTCAGGACTGCTACAGCTTCGCAGCTCTCGCGTAAGTTGTATGCTGCCACTGGAACCCGAGTTTCATGGTATGCACTTGCACGAAGGCGTTTGCCTTCCGCTTACTGCACTAGACAAGAGAATGCATTTAGCATGATGCAGACAGCTTGCGCCTTGGACCAGACTTCAGTGCAGTATTTGCTCTTTTACAGAAGAGTCGAGATTCTGTCTGGACTCGAATTCTAAGCTTATATGTATATGGAACTTGGAACACGATGTTATCCGTCTTTCATCAGGAACAAGAATCATTGTGATGGTGCAGGTGTAATGGTTTGAGTTGGCATAACTTTGGATGGCCTTACACATGCATATGCTTGACAAAGACTCCATGACCGCCATGAAGTATAATGAGGAGATGTTTTAGTCCTATTTTTGACTTTTCGATGGCGCAGTTGTCCTGGATTTCTGTAATAGGTAACAGATTTAACCCATATACAATTGAGTTGGAACTGAGGATATTCGCCTCATGAATTGACCATCCAAATCTCCTGATCCTAACTCTATCGAGATGGTTGGGTTGCTTTTGGGAGGGCAATTTGATCTTGTCATTCCCCTCCGTGAGCCATCCTAGAGTTGAAAGTTACCTTGCTACAATGTGGAGTCGACTGTCACAGAAACTTCTCAACTGCCTCCTGTCCAATATACTAACATACTTCACGACCTTTCTGGCTCTAGGAGATACCATACGCCATATTAAACTCATTTTCAGTTCGAAATCACAACAGGGATTTTGGGCATCTGTGCATTATGTGTTTTACTAATAATCATACGTACATAAAATGACTTTTGAATAACCATCTCTTTCTTAATTATAACTGTATATAGATAACAAATTTCATGAAAAATTGTACCTCAGTTTTTCAGAAGTTCGACATAAATTAAAAATCTCTTAATTTGCCCCACAAGTATATACTTAATTAAAATTTCTTTTCAAATAATTTCGATTACTGTTGAGACAGGCGGAGTGTAATTTATTTGTCTTGTATTTTACAACTGGGGATACTGGAAATATACTGTGCATTTGTTGCTTTTAATGTCAGCATATAAGCGTTCGAAATACCGAGAAATACATTTCCTTGCGTAAAACATACTATCTTTTGATAAACACATTTTGATAAAACATATCTTTTGTTAAACACTGGATATTTTGAGAAGGCATACTTAAATGTTTTCGTACTGATATAACGTATCATGTTGGAGTATGTTTCTTATGTTCTGTTTTAGATATAGTTTGAGAATTATAATCCTGTGAAATAGGAATCTGAACTATTTAAATTTTATTCTAAATTGAGCGATATATAATTTAAGAAATCTTAATTTAACTTTTTGCAGTATAAATGTTTTGCCACTACTTATAATCTATCGCAATCGCTTACACTCATATTATGACACATCAGAGGTTTCGATCTTCTCAAAAAACTGTGCTAAAATTAAATATTTCCTACTTTTTTAGCACAAATGGTTTCTTCGAGCAGAAAAGTTTCTTTTGTGCTTGTATTAAGTATTGATTATGTTTTCAGGCAAAACTAAAAGAAATTAACCATCGTTTCAATTATTTCGTTCTTTTGAAATGTGCTTTTTCCTTTACTTTTTTACTATCCTTGAGCTTTAGAATTGAAATTCATTTTTATTCCTTTTTAAAGCCCAGTTTTCTTTTGACACTGAATAAAGATTGGTCTTTTTCTACTCATCTTCACAGTTAATTTTTCTCTTGATACAGTTTTAACAGTCTGTTAATGATTATTTAATGATTTCTTAATTAAAACTTGTTTCCACTTCGTTAATATTTTAAAAGAAGTTTATTGATTATAGAAATATTCTTTTTCTGTTAGGAATGCAAGATATTTTTCTTCGTGAAAGAAAGGATATGTGTAACTGTCAATTTCTTTTGTAGTATTAAAGGAAACTTCAGGGAAATTAAAATTATCTTTCAAAATATTTAAAATAAAGCAATCGAATTTGGAACTAAATAATTTGCAGAATTGAAAAGAGACTTCTCAGAATTGAATAGACACCTAGTGGGATGTAGATATCAATGAATAATATATAACTTTATAATTTCTGGTGAACAGTACATTGCATACGTACACATACACCATTTTATAAATCAATTACATCATACAAATGCATCTAAAGAAAAGATCTAAATTATTTCCACATTAGGATTGGTTCACAGATGCTGAAGCTCTTTCTCACACTTAAATAGAACTAATGAAATGTTTATGTTTATATCGATAATTAAAATAAGCCGTTGTGAAGGTGTAAAAATTTAATAGAACTTCTTTAACTTAGCAAATTATTTCTGATTTCCTCTGAAACTCTAGAGGCTCTTAAATAAATAAAAAATACCGTCTAATTTGTGAAATATAGTTGCTAATCGTTCATGCTAGACTAGGAATTTATTGGTATTTTGAGGTGAAACTTCTGATATCATTCCTTGATTCTAGATGTGGAAATATCTGCATGATTTAAAGTTATTAGATTTTAGTTTTTATAATATTTCATCTAGTTTAATCTAATAAGGGAGTTTTACCTAAAGAACACTTTAAAAAAAGGGCTTAGTCATAAATTTGGATTAATTATAATTGAGTATAACCATTGAAAAAATATTTGAGCATAATCATTTGAAAAAGATAGTTGTCAATGGACCGCCGGCTATTCTTCCGGACCCGGAGGCTTATTCTTTGTTCCTTATGTCCACGTTCTCTTTGGAAAATAGGTATGTGTAAGCGGAGCCAGCAGAAAAACATGCTTGATAAGCACGTGAAGGGTAAGACGAATTATGTTTGCTAGCACCGCCTCGTCAAATTTCTTGGTGTTATCTTGCAGTAATCGATTAAATTCACATCGGAACAGTAAAAATGAGTAACCACGAACGTTTAGAGAATGCAATGAGGTGGAAAATAGTGGGGAGGCTAGACGTAGACCAATCGCAAGTCCAGATATGTAGAGATTTTACTTTAACGTCCAGCGTCGTGTGTAACCTACGAAAACAGTTCCAGGATACTGGATCCATCGAGAGAAAGCCTGAGCAAGGTCGTCCAAGAGCCGCGACGGCCAGAGATGATCGCTATTTGTCAATTTCAGCGAGGCGTAACAGAGGGGCTACAGTTTCTCAGCTCTCTCGCGACCTGTACGCAGCCATAGGAACCCGTGTAATAAGAGTGACTGTTTCCAAAAGACTGAAGGAGAGAGGGTTGTTTGCTAGAAGACCGGCTGTTTGCGTCCCGCTCACGTGTACGGACAGGAGAGTCCGATTAGCAGCGTACAGGCAGCACAGTGATTGGAGTACGGAGCAATGGGCGACCGTTCTCTTCACCGACGAGTCCCCTTTTAGAATAAACACCGATTCTCCTCGTACTTTCACATGGAGAGAGCTAGGGACCCGCTACCTATCTTCCAATGTCCACGAAATCAACAATTATGGCGGTGGCACTTTAATGGTGTGGGCAGGCAGCATGTTGGACAGCCGCGCACATCTCCACGTCTCTGACAGAGGCTGTGTGACTGGTGTGAGGTATAGAGATTAGGTCTTGTAGCCCTATGTTCGCCTTTTCCAGGGTGCAGTCGCTCTCGAGGTCATCTTACAGGACGATAACGCGAGGTCACAGAGCTCTTATGGTCGAGGATTTTCTTGAGAGTGAGGATATTCGCCGGATGGATTGGCCAGCCAGGTGTCCAGACCTCAACCCAATAGAGCATGTCTGGGACGCTCTGGTAAGGGCAGTTGCAACTTGCAACCCCCTCCGAGAACCATCCAGGAGCTGAAAACAGGGTTGCTGAAAAGTGGGACTAACTGCAACAGGCACTCATAAACTGCCTTATTTCCAGTATGACATCACGCTGCGAGGCCTGTATGGCTGTAAGAGGAGACCATATCGCTTATTAACCTATTTCTATTGTGTCTTCTGAAACTGCTCTTTCAGACCTTCAGACTCTCATGAGTTTTACTCACGAACATGTGTGTCTATTATAAATGCTGAATGTTTATTTTATTTGTATTATATCAACCTATATTCACTCCAAAGTTTATTCAAATCTGTCCAGTAGTTCTGGAGATCGCAGATCAAATATGAAATTATTTTAATTTGTTTCACCAGTGTACATTTAGGCAATACATACCTAAAACACCTGCCAATATAGCATAAAAGTATTTGCGCTGGTTTATTCCACAGTATTTTGTGTATAGGAAGTGGAAATATATGCCGGCCAACAGACAAAAGGACTGTTTCAGTTTGATAACAATACAAGCGCAAATCTAAAGCGTTTGACGGGACCGCTGCACAGTTCTGGACAGAATTTGATTATGGATATTTGGTGTCTGGGATACCAGCTATCTCAGATCCTACTAAGGAAGAAAATAATTGTAATCGGAACTGCGAGAAAGAATAAGACAGAATTGCCGCCGAATTTTCTAACGAAGAAACGAGAAACATATGCTTCATTTTTTGATTTCCAGAAAAAAATAAAAATTGTTTCTTATGCATCAAGAAAAAATAGAAGTGTTGTTCTATTATCAACAATTCACAACAATAATAAAATTGACGAATCTTCTTGAGTGCAGAAAATGCAGGAGATTATTCTTTTTCTAATCTACTCAAAAGAGAAGTAGATGCTGCCGATGAAATGGCAGCAGCATATTCTACAGCTAGAGTATCGAAACTACAGCCTATGGTGATTATTTTGTCAATTTTAAATGTTGCAGAAATTAATGCACGAATAATCTTACTTTCTACAAGAGAACCGTCAATCCAGTTGTAATAATAGTATTGTATGTAGCGTATCAGCTCAATCTGTCAAAGATGTGCAAATTAATTGTAGCTAAAGTATTTCATATATTCTTAAGCCTATTGTATTTTGATGTTAATACACATTTATGATGACGTTTATATATTTAATGCATTTAGATTATGTTAATTGCTTTCGAGTATGATAGATCCATCGCGCCTTCTCGTGCTCGTAATTTTGTCGCGCGTACTCGTGGGTTAAATAAGGTTTTGCAGAAAGGCAAGAGCTTAAGAAAGAGTTAACTTGAAAAAGTTTCTAGACCGTTGAAACATATATTTATTATCTTTAACGAACACAGAAAGGTTATTGCAGATTTTAAATTTGAAAGGAATAAATATGTGAATATGCTATACACAAGTGAAAGCGACTATAAAACCGTTGTACAAGAAGTGAGTTTGAAGGTAAAAATCTTAAAATAAAAAATTCAGATAAGTATCTTGAAGTAAACTGGAATGAATTTAAAATGAAAGATGAAACCTACTGAAAAATAGGGGTAATATATCTGAAATCCAATCGTAATCAGTCGGAGGGTTAGGTGTCTGATTCCACAGTACGTTGAAAGATTAAATAATATGAAATGAACAATATCACATTTGACAACATAGTTATTATTTCTTTTTGGTCAACAGTTAAAAACAGTATAAATATTCGATTTGAACCATTTAGATTTAAATACAAACACTAATTTCACAATGAACTGAGAAAATCTTCAAACATTTCCCTTAGATATTTCTTTATTTTGAAACAAATAAGAATCTGTAAAATTAGTACCGCTTGAAAAAAAAAATTCTATGGTAACCTCTTTTGGAGAATGGAAAATTTTTATTCTTTAATGAATTACAGTGCAATATTCGTTCATTAAAAAAATGGAGAAAATAAGGTTTCAAACAGATAAGCAATGGAAATTAAGATATGAAAATTAAAATTCTAACCTATTTTGGAAATAATGAAAAAAAGTCACAAATGAAGTGTTTGTTTTGGAATACATAGACGGAAATTGCTTAAAAATTAAAGCTATTATAGATACAAAAGATATCATTAACGTTAAATATCTCCTTGAACAAAGAAATGTTGTCTAAGACTTATTTGGATAAAAATATAAAGATTAACTTTGAAAAAGATGATAAGGTCAACACAATGAACAATGCTTTTGTACTTCTCTTCCTATAAAATGAACAAATAATGGAAATTATGGCGTGGAAAATAAAATTTTATCTCGTTGCAGATATCCCGTAAATGACCAGATGCCACTATGAAACAGCTCGTTTATGAAATTAAACGAGCTGTTCGATTTCACACCCTTAGCTCTCTTGATTTTGTTATTTTAACCTCAAGAACATTGGATTTCTATAAATTTACAAAGTTTCCAAATAGTAATGTTTATATGAACGATTTAAGATTTTCAAAAGAAGGAAACCTTAAAATCTCATTATTTATGGAATCTTTTGAACCAGCTACTGTATCTACTGTGATAACGACATTGCATTTCATATGCATTTATTCTGTGGAATCTCCAAAAGAAAGTTTTGTTTTATCAGTTAATGTTGGTGAGAGTTTGGATATGAGTTTGAAACTAGATCAAAATATAACTATTCAAACCTGTTTAAAAACTGAATATTTGAAATGGGCATGTTAAATCGAGAAATACGCGGCACCATTGTTAAATAGAGAGAAATAATCCTTTTAAACCTTAGGGGTTTTTACTACTTTTAACTCTTTAAAATTTTACTCTTATTCAACTCCCTCTAGGTGCCGGACAAACTAAACTTAAAATAAACCCTACTAAGATGAACTTGTTAGAAAATAGAGGAAGGAACTAATTGGTTGATCTGACTCATAATAATATTAAGTATAACTTTTCTTAAAGCAGTTAATTCACACATAGCAAGACAAAGCAAATTCTTCTTAATAAACTTAACCTGAAAAGGAAGCTGGAATAAATCTTCTCTGGAACTCGGTAAAACTAAATACTAAATCTCAACCAAGCATTTCTATAATTCACTCATTTTAAAATAAACTCAAGAATAATTCATATTCATTTCATAGCAAAAACCTCATAAGCACCAGAGAAGAAATATTCAGACACCAATCAATCAGTTCCGCTACTAAAAATCAAGCACTAGATTTAACTGTCCTGGCACCTAAAAGTCATTTCAAATTCTATCTTAAAACACATTCAAAGTATCATTAATAAGTGGTTAGTACACATTTGCTAAAACAGGGCGCGTTGTGAGAACCCTAAAATGCATGAACATTTTTCAATAACCCCAAGCAAAAATAATCTCCATGTTTCTTAAAAGCCTCCCGGCTCAAACAAATGGAGTGACTGAACAGACCAACTACATACACACAAAAAAACAAATGCAAGTAATAACATATAATCAAACTCATTTATTAATTATCTAGGATAAGTTTATGGGAGACCTGGCCAGACTACCCTTACATACAAATGCAATTAATATTCCACATTAAATTTCTCCAAGAGTCATTTATCAAGATAACAATTTTTTTTTGTTTAACACAATAACGGTTACTTAGAAATACTGAAATACATTAAATTAATCATTTAAAACAACTTCTATAGAAATTACAATTTACATAAACTTCTTATTTTTGACAATAACTTTCCCCCTTTATTTTTTCTTATTTTTCAATTAAATTTTCCTCTTTCTCCCCAGATTAAGCAAGAACAGTTTAAATTAAATTACAAAAAAAAATATAATCTTATGAAAAAACTCACAGTTGACTTTCGGGATCATCATGATAAGAAGCTATAGGCTGCAGAGGAATTCCGCCGTTGAACTGGATCTTGGTAATGAGCTACAATAAAGTCCACGAAAAATGACCTCTTGTAGAACTTCAAAGATGAAAAAAAAAACCGGCAATCAATATTCTAAAACATTAAAGTTGAAGGAGAAACCGCTGCAGATGAATTCCGCCTTGAACTGGATCTTAGGTAATCAAATTCAAAAAGCCCACGAAAAATGACCTCTTGTAGAACTTCAAAGATGAAAACTCGGCAATCAAAATTCTAAAACATTAAAGTTGAAGGAGAACCTCCGGGTACAGAACGATGATACTTTTCCTTCTCACGAACAGAGAGCTTCATTTAGGTACGAGCCCTTACACTTCCGTTTTACGGGAAAACCCGCTTCAAACTCGGAAGAGTTCGCTCTGAGTTCTACTTCTCGCAAATTAGAAGAAAATTCTCTATTAATCACATCATGCCGCATCGCAAACGTGAGCCACCCGTCGGGGTACAAGTGCAGCATCGCAAATCTCCTCAGCTAAAAGCCGAGTTCGTCCGCAGAACGCTAGCGCCAGCCACCCAAGCCCGGGTAGGCCTGGCCGCAGGCCAAAGGCCCTCTCTGCTAAATATTCAACTCCAAAAACTCGAAGACTCTGGTAAAAACTGACTTCAAAACTCGCGCAACAACCGAGGAAAACTCGGTTTCTCCTCCCACCTACAATTATAGGTCCAAAGTTACACATAAAATTAAATTCTTGCCAATCCGAGACTTTTCAATATAATTTAATAGGACAAGTTCAAACCCCCAAACGAATCAGAACTAAGTCATTGTCTACAGTAGCACCTGCGAAAAACTGGGAACTAAACATTCGACCCCCTCTGCTAACAAGCGAAAAATATAAGAAACAACAAAAACTGCCCATTCAAAGATTCAATTTACAACTTCCACCGAGGCCATAAAACCAGGCGACATCACAGCGGGACGCCCGACAACAGTCTTCACTTTCAGCTTGGTAACAAAGACAAGAGAACCACGATATATTATTCAATGTTGCAACTGTCATCTTAAAAAGGCATTTCCCACAGATGTTACTTCCGTTAGAAGACGCTCCCCTCTCTGCGTTAAAATTGACCGTTGAAGGAAAAAATAATTGCTTAATGATTTTAAGTACACACTTTCCAAATATATATATTCATACGCTCTTCACAATTTCGAACTTAAAAAAAACCAAATACAAATACAAATAAAATACTTAAATAATTGATTACTTAAATCATTAAAAACACTTAAATTAAAAGCACAGAATTCGCGACACAACAGGCATATATCCTTTCTTAACCATTTTCATTTTTCATTCTCTTTCTTTCTTATACCAATTATGTCTTTATATATATATAGTACCTATTATGTCTTTATATAGTACCTATTATGTGTATATATATATTGAGAGACATGGGAATGCAAAACTTGTAAAAATAAGAAAACTACAGATGATGTTTATCCTACAGTTACATATTCCCTGCTAAAAATGCCCCATAAAAACCAGTAAAATTTTTCATGGGTACCTATAAAATTCTATGGGTTTCTGCTGACTTTTACTGGTTTCTGTGGGTTTTTCTTACTGCTTTCAAAATGCCCTATAGAAACCAGTAAAACTTTCTACTGATACCCATAGAATTCTGGGCCCACCAGCGACTGAGCGGTAAAGACGCTGAACACTGGTATATCAGTCCGAGGTTCGAATCCCGCGAACGGGCTGGCTGCATGGGCGTTTTCGTGGTTTTCCTCATGTGTAACGTGTATACGAGCTAGTTTCCCTTAGAAAGTCCTCCACGAAGGCATCTCTCCCTTTAGGCAGATAGCCCTCGTGTGCTTTGCCACGTGTGCCATGCTTGATCTCTGTGGGTTTTTGTTACTGGTATCAGCTGACACCCATACAACCAACATCAGTATCGGAACTTTCTACTGGTTTGTTTTGGCTTATATTGATTTCCTTTGGTTTTCTTACTGGTATCAATATAATAAATATAGACGCCAAATAAATCTTCTGTTGGTTTATATGAGTTTATTCTAATTTTCTAACTGACGGCAATAGACTTCTTCTAAACAATGAAATTAATACTGGTGTCAGTAAACCAAAATTCATTGGTATTCTTGTTATCTACTGATTATTTTAAATTATTTATTTATTTACTTTTATTTTATTTATTTAAATAAAATAAAAGTACCAGTTTACTGTTGAAAATAAGGTTATTTGTAACCAACAGAAAGTTTAAAAAAAAAGAAAAAAAATCATGCAGTGAACTCTCTCGTCTCCACCACTTCTCTAGGACGATCAGTATTTCTAAGAATAAAAATCTGTTCCCTTTAAGACCATCAGAATAACCTGAAAACGCAGGTGGTTGTTTTAGAGAGAGCTTTTACTACATATGCTCATTTATTTGGTTTCTTAAAAGCTTTTGTCGGAAATATTAACAGTAATCATTTACACCACACACAGTGAGGTTTCTCTGATGAGACCAGCCACACATAAAAATGCATCTTTGCAAGTGGTCGCCTTAGAGAGGTGATGCACACTGTCAATATATACTTATGTTCTCAGAAATACGTTTATCTTTAAGAGGTGATCGTCTTAGGGAGATTGCCTCTACGAAATGAATCTCTCTAAGGCGACCGGCCACACTTCCGGAATTTTCTTTGCGGGTGGTCGTCTTTCAGAAGAAATGCTTCAATAACAAAATATACTTAAGTTTTCAGAAATACTGGTCTCGTTCAGAGGCGCTCACCTTAGGGAGGTGATTTTGTCACGAGTTGGTTCTCTGAATACACACACATACACACTTATATATGTATATATCAACATTTCTGATATTACAAATAAAGACAGGTATCAACCATCATCTCTTTAACGCGACCGCGTTCAGACTAGTTTTCTCCGTGTTAACGCTGACGTGAGGAAAAAAATTCCTCTACCTCCCCCGCTCTCAGAAGAAGCAGTATGGCGCCGTTTTTATTAATGTTGTTATGGGATGTTTGTGTTATCGTCTTGTTGGATAGTAGGCTGTAGTAATGCAATAAATAATTAACTATATTACAATTTTTTCTATGTTTTACTGTTTAGATGTTTACAGTGAAAAATAAAATACCAACATGGACTGTGAATATGAAATAATATAAAAGGAAATAACAGTAAAGCCCTGCCCGTGTAATCGCGTCTATTGCATTCAGCGACCTTTTCTGGCAGTTAAATAGTTCTGAAATGGATTTTCTGTGCAACAAATTCATTTTCCATCTTTACTTTTATCCTAAAAAGCAATGTGCTTAAAGACTGAAAAGTGATATTTTCAGACTTGATAATTTGGCTCAGTGTGTTTGCATCAGATCCACATTGCATTCTACTAAAACTGTATTTTTGTAAATTTGTTTTTTGATTATAATTTAGAAATACTTTTTAAAGCTTGTTTATGTAGATCTTTATCATTTGAATATTATGTACTAAAAATTTGAGCATACCTTACTCAAATAAGATCTTGCATGATTCAATTTTTAATTTTTCGACTAATGTGATGTGATTGAGCAGAAGGAATATTTTTTCATGTCTTAAAAAAGTGTGCTCATTATATTTCGCAAACAAAAAGTAAGTTTTTTAAATAAAGTAAACATTGAGATACTTGATGTGTACATTACTTATTGAATGAGGTAGGCAAGACATACAAGCGAAGGAATCTTTTTTGCATTACTAAAACTGTGTGAAAATTTAGATGATCATAGTAGCTTACATTGTTTATATTGTCATTTTTTCCTTTTTGGTCTATATTTCGGTAGAAGTATAAGACTAGAACCACATTAAATATTTTGTGCTATTTTGTTAAAACACATATAATCAAACATTTTTATGCATATTTTAATTTTCACCATTATTAATTTCATGAAGAAAATTTCAAATGCTTTTTTTTTCATAAATTACTTTTGAAATAGAGTTGTGAATAATTAATAGAGTTTATGTAATATTAAATGCGCTAATTTTGAGAATATAAAATATGAATTACTTATTGGAAAAAAAATTGCATTAAGTGAAACCTCATATAGTGGTTATTTTCTTAGATAACCACCTCTGACAGTGACAGATTTATCAGGAACATAATTAAATAACAGTACTTAAAATAACTGATTATTTTGTAAGGCTACAAGAAACTGGCATTATCTGGAATTGTGGATTTAATTGTTTTAGGAAAGCTTATACTGTATAATCAGTTGATTTAGGAATAGTAATTTTAATGTAGATATGAAATTTGCATAAGTAATTAAAAGGTTTTACAAGACAGTTAAAACCAAAGCTTTTCGAATCATGAATCTTGTAAGGGTATTGTTTTAGCATTACATTCAAATATAGTTGTAGTAATATTTAAGCATTATTTTCTTTCATTAGTTACACTGCGGAAATGCTCGTTTCAATTTTCTGCACTAAATTTATCTGGTTGTATAGATAAAAAAGTAAAAACTGTTTGTAAACAAATGTAAGAATTTTTGCTATATATGCTTAATTGCGATGCTTAATTTTAACTGTGTGTATAACGCTGTGTAGAAGATTTATTTATATTGATAAATCCTGCCCTATATGAATTTCATTTGGCAGTCTAAACGCAGGAAATGCTCAGCACGAAGTAGTATTTTTATAATATATAATCTACTGTGAATAGCAATAGCTATCTTTTCAGTACATTAAATTGTACATTTTTATTTTACTAATTAGAAATTTTACAGCTCAAAATAAAATTCCTATACAGTTTTTAAAGTATTCATTCTGCAACAGAAATGTAAATGTCTTATACCTAAAACACCGACTTAAATGCGTTCCAGTAATGCATCGCTTTAATTAAATTTATGTTCCTTGCAGATGATATACGAAACACCCTTTGTAATAATAAATTACTAATATATATATACAATATGAAAGTTAATTATTAAGCATTTTTACGTCGAGAACTACATGTTGTATAAATACCTATTATGTTATAGATTTTATTTATATAAAATGTGTGGAAGATTATACGAAACTAAAAGTGAGATACAAAATAAGATATTATACGCTATCAGATATTTCCTTAATTTCCGAACTGTCGTTGAGAATCGGTATTTGTTGAGTCTTGTAAATTTTTAAAGTTTGTTTTGTTACGATATAAATTATTGCATTTTGGATATTATTAAGTTTATTATATTCTTATATTGATGTTTCATTTAAATTCTGACAGATACAGGTAACGTTCAAAGTATTCTAAAAAGATGGTCGATGCAGTATTTGTATATTATTATTTCTTCACTAAATTATATTCTAGGATTCAAATTCCATGCAAAACATCTAGGTGTATAAGCTGCAGGGTGTTGCTATCAGTGGTAAGCGAGTTTTAAGGAGATAGCAAGCATGCTAAATTTGAACTCTTTGTTAAATTTCAATAATCAAGTTCCTTTTACGTTTTGCTTGCTTGTTTATTTAATATTTTTACTTGTAATAGTGTTTCCCGTCTTGAAAATTAGGGTTTTGTCTAGTTTTACATAAATTTGGTTTAGTGCATTGTAGATAACTTAAAATTTAGGTGTCATATTGTTAGGTCTCAAATTGTTAAACAAGCTGATGTGATTAAATTCCATTGTTTAATTTCCCAATTAAAGAACTTAAATACAGTGTAATACATAGATATGCAATGAGTGTATTATGTGTATATATTTATAATCAAATCAATAATATGTATATATATGTATGTATATATATACATATAATCAAAGTCATGATTCGCAACCATCAAATGATATATATGTATATATATATATATATTATATACATCAAAATTATATAAAGGGAGTTAAAAATTTTTTAAAGAGAGTTTATATAAATATTTTGTAATATGTTTATAGGTACTGACATGCATAGAGACGGAGAGAGGCTTGTAGGCTTCTAGATATTTATTAAATTTTGTTAAGTTTCTTCGCATTGAATTTTATTTAAAACTACTTTTAGTGCTTTTCCCCCTATTTAGGTCTGTACATTTCATCACTGCAAATTGCATAATTCTGCTGGTTTATGCTTATAATTATTAGTTTTTATGGAAATTTGATCTATAGTTCTATTTTTGTGTATTGTATTTTATGGGGATTATGTGTATGAATACTCCAATATAGTATAATTCTATCGGTTTTTTTTACGGATTTTTGTCTACTGTTTTCTGCAGTGATTTTGCCAATGAGTACCTGTAATTATCTGTAGATTTTTGTATACTGTCTTTTACAGAGATTTAGCCTATGGGTATCCGCATAGGTCTGAGTTTTTGTCTCCTGGTTTTTATGGGGAATAGACATAGGAATATCCATTTTTTTAATGGAGATTTCGCCTATAGATACGCATAAAATTCTGGTTTCTGGCTATGGGTATTTTACAGTTATTTTGTTTATAGTACCGATATATTCTACAGATTTCTGTTTATGGGTTTTTATGGAGATTTGGCCTACCAGTTCCCGTACAGTTGTATGGATTTTACGGGGATTTGGCGTACCGGTATCCGTACAGCTGCTCGGGTTTCTTTCTACGGGTTTTTACGGGGATTTGGCCTACGGGTACCCGTACGGTTGTACGAGTTTCAGTCTGTGAGGTTTTACGGGGATTTGGCCTACGGCTCCCCGTAAAACAATTTTATGAGTTTCTACGGGACACTTTTAGCAGGATATCTTTCCAATTCTAAAAATTGTTTTAAACTGTTGTAATAAGAAAATGTAAATAATTATAAAAATAATTAAAATAATAAAATAATAGCAATAATTATATTCAAAGGAATCTAATAATCTAATAATTAAACACTCAAGAATTGGTTGTAAATGTGGGACAAAAATATACTTATACATACAAGCGAAGACATTTTAAAAGCAATTACTATTTAAGCATTTTAAATTCTTAAATATATCACTCTATAAATGGCGTTTAAATTGATGGCAATGAAGCAAGTTCATGCTTATTTTAGAGCAACTGATAGCCGTAATTATTCAAAAGTTAAAAGGTCTAATTTGATTAATCACACAATTAAAATGAAAATATTTAAAAACGCACTAAAATCAAAAGCGGTAAAGGAGCTACGCAATTATTGTGGAAAACATGACATCAATGGTTACTTTAGCTAGCTGGTTTCGAAACGAAATAAACCTAGAAAAGCACAAAATAAATACAATCAGTATTGTAAATATTATAAAACATCATGTAAAATTCATCAGCAGTGAAGTTT
The DNA here is from genome assembly GCA_000611955.2 of Stegodyphus mimosarum. NCBI lineage: Eukaryota > Metazoa > Arthropoda > Arachnida > Araneae > Eresidae > Stegodyphus > Stegodyphus mimosarum. The sequence goes on from KK118629.1 coordinate 43,506, forward strand.
GATTCATAGAGGCACCGCTTATTCTGATGAAGAAATTAAGCTAATTGAAGCCGCTTATAAATCAAATTTAGAAATAAAAGCAACATTATGTTTCCTCTTGATTATATGGTAAGTCAAAGAAATCTTTTGATTGAAAAAATTTCAAACAGTGGGAAATATATAAAAGTAAATTTGAGATTGATTTAATGAGTAAATTCGGAGATGAATTTAAAGCGCATACGTTTAAAACAACCAGTAAGATGATTTGGAACTGAAATGATTTTGATATCGCTTATGATCTTAGCATTAATAAATTATTTAATTAATCATGAGTTTATAGCAAAAGGATGAAGATGAATTCATGGGAGAAATTAAATACTTAAAAATTAAAATTAACAATTACGATCCTCTTAATCGATCGTTCTATATTGATTCACAAAACATTTTTTAAGGGTAAACAAGCGAACATAAATGTAAATAATTTACCATATAACTTCAATGGGACAAAAGATTGAATAATTCCCTTAGCAAAATGTATCTACAGTTCTATATTACGAAAAATCTGATGTCGACAACACACTTTCTTCAACGGCCTATGAAAATGTACACATTCTTGGCTGCTTTTCATTTAAATTTATTTTTTTTAATTTCACTAAAGATATACTTCTCATTAAATTAATTCAGTTCGCATTTTGCAGCAAGGCAAAAATAAATTGAAACTCAAAACATTTTCATGACAAATTGTAAAATACAGAAAAACATAAAACACCAAATACAGTTAAAATTGGAAAAACACAATTTTTACAATTTCAACTAGAGTTCAAAAAACAGGAAATTTGGCTAGCGGACAAGAAGGCAGATGTTTTCGGCGCACAAAACGGAAAGTTTATTTTTGGTCTCAGCAAAACGTCACTGAAGTTAGTGCAGAAAATGTCTTAATTCACTATTCTACTAAGAATTTCAATTGCAAACAAGTGGCTGCTTCTTTAGGCTTACAACTTTTAAATTGCTGATAATCATACAACTATTGCATGCAAATTAACTAAAGGCATAAAAATCACAGCATAAATCAATCATTTTAAAGCAAAAAATGCACAATTTACCAATATATGAAAAAATGAGCTCACCGAGCAGGGTAACAGAGTGGGGATATATATACTTATTTATGTATTTTTGTTGCGGCCGATTGCAACCAAAAAGGGAGGTCCACAACTACATGTTCCAACAGTTCCAAGTACAAAATTACAACGTTCTGACGCTACTCGTATTTCAGTTATGCGAGATACATACATGAGTACGTATGTACAGACGTCAGAGAAAAATCTCTTCTAAGTCCATTTTAAATCCATTTTTCCACCTGTTTTTTGAAAAAGTACTCTTTTTTTATTCTCACCGTACATGTGTCAAAAACAGGTATTTATTCTGTCCAATTTTATATGTATTTATTCTGTCCGTACATGCAGATATCACGAAAAAACATCATACAAACGGATTCGAGAACGATTAAGATGAATATTTTTGTTGAAATATTATACCCAATACCTCTTGCAATTACAATACTTAATTTACATCGTACAAGGAAATAAAAATAACTATAATAAATTACGAATCTAGATGGTAGATAGGAATGTATCATGCTGTGTCAGCGTAAATTAATACCATGTTGGACACTTGTCCAATAATACCGAAAATACTCTATTATTAAAGACTGATTTAGCAATACATATCCTTTTACGGAAATAATAGAAATAATACCCGCTTACTGAAAGGAAACATTTTAGAAGAGGTGGTAAAACAAACCATTAAACGACTATAAGGATTTATTATACAGTCGAATTGCAGTTGATCTATACTACCTGGTCTGTATCTTGTAAAATTTCATCCAAAAATAGTATCCATGTGAAACTTGAAAATAAATTAAATTTTAAAGGACCGAATTTATATCACTAGAAAATATTATGAAGTTTTAGAAACTCACTGTATCCGTTAAGAATAACTGATAATAAATTAGAAAATTATGTAAACTTGTTTTATGTGAAAGATGATCAAAATTCTCATTATTGTTGGATTAAAGACCATCCTGACATTTTTATTTAATAAATTGTTCAATTTCTCGAACTTCACTTGCTAACAAGTATACAAATTTACAAACTGCATTAACTTCTATGTATACACACGTGGTTTATAAAACTCATGCACATATTTAACGTAATAACTAAATCTATATTCTAATATATATATCTTATATTTCATTACATAAGAGTTTGTTTTTGTATATTTTTTACTTCGTATATTTTTATTCTCCGTATTTTTATATTAGAATGCTGTAAAATTTCCCTCAAATAAAATACACTTACGCCATAAAATACACCTACTCTTAGATTAATAAGATGTCAAATAACTGCACATCAGCTGTTTGCATTTGATAGGTGTTTAAGAGATCTTTATACAAAAGAAAACTTAAAAAACACATGAAATTGATTATGTGCGCAATAGTCTTGTAAATGATGATATTCCTAAAATGTACTTATATAAAATTTGAAAATTATAAAAGATCAATGCAAGTACCATTTGTCATTTATGCCGATTTTGAATCTCTTTGAAAAAGAAACAACAAATCAACTAGTTCCAGCAAACTCCTGTATAATGAAATATCAAATACCTGAAGCCTATAGATTTTCTTACTACCTTAAATATGTACATGAATGTTTGAGGGTTTATCTATTTATTTTGCAATAATAATTAATTTTGAGTTAAGTAACACTTCTGTTGCTTTCCTTTTCGCCAATGCTTTTCATGCCAGAATATAAATGAGATAACGAACGTTTATTCAGATTGAGGAATAACGAAGAATTTTATGAAAATTTGTTTTATAAATCTATATAAGAAAATGTTTCGCAAGCTGATTTTAGAGCTTATTCTGCATACTTGAAACCACGTTCTTATCGTAGCTAAATAGAGATTTGATTCCGTGGTGTTGAGTGCTTCTAGCCATTGCGCTTGCCTCGCCAGTTTTCTACAAACCAGAGCCTTCCAACCCGTTACTTTATCCTGGAAGCCGTTAGGTTAACCTAACTACATTTGATTTTAGTTCAACATTGCTTATTTAAGTTCAGCTAGAAGTATTTGCTTAATTAAGTCCAACTGGGCCGTCAGTTAGGATCTTTGTGTTTGAATGTAAGAGTCTTATACACATTCTTCAGAATTTGTGTGTATCATTAAACTTGAAAACAACTCTTCTGAAGCGTTTTAGAGCTCGTTAGTCTATGCTACCGAAGAGAGTGAAATTCTATAAGTTTTATAAACCATATGTTATTTACTGAGGAGCTGACGCAGTTCGGAAATTTGTATACATGGTAGCAAATGACGTTCGAGAAATTGAAGAATTTGTTAAATAAAAATTTCAAGACGGTAAAATAAAAAAAATAATGTTATCTAGACAGCTCAGCATAACCTCAGGAACAGTTTTAAGATAATTAATTATGATAAAGTAATTAGCTAAAAAATTAAATCACCAGGAATTAAAGGTACAGAACAGTGCATTTTATATCTACAGTCGTTTGCTAAAAATTGCAAAGCCAAATGGTAGATAGAAATGTATCATACTGTTTCAACATAAATGAATACCATGCCGGACACTTGTCCAATAATAAAGAAAATACTCTTTTATTAGACACTGATTCAGCAACACATTTCCTTTTACGGGGAATAATAGAAGTAGTACTCGCTTACTGAAAGGAAATATTTTCGAAGAGGGGCTAAAACAAACCATTAAACCACTATAAGGATTTATTATACAATTAAATTTCATTTTTACTAGTAATATGAGTAACATACATTTAATTTGTTTATTTTTATATTAGAATGCTGCTAAATTTCTGCGAAATTTATACATATTAAGTAAGCCTACTCCATTTCTGATTGTTTGTTATGCGTCATACATTTTCTCAACTACCTAATTCAGCTAAAAGTTCTTAGCAATTTCCAGGGAAAAAAATTATTTTTCATCGTTTGCTTAATCATTTATTCACGCCTTTTACTTGTAACAAATTCCCATCACTTTTCATTGGACCTTCTTCTGCACCTCGCTCACGTACTTGAAAATGTATAAAAATGCTCCAACAGCAAATAATAAACCATCCTTTCCAACTGTATCTAAATAAGAGGTAAAAGGAAAGGAGAAGGAAGGGGAAAGGAAGAAATTCCCACTTTTTCGAGAATGTCCTTCCGGGTGTACGTGACACCTTCTCCTCCTGTTATCTATCAGGAGACCAGGAGCATCTATCACAATCAGAGTTCTACTTCAGACAAGCTGAGCAATGAAGCCAAAGGAATAAAAGGAGTGGGTTTCCTTGTTTCAAGGTACAGGAAGAATGGGAACTCAGCGCTTAGCTCTATTAATCTTAGTATACTACTGTTTGGATAGAAACAAGAGAGAAGGTAATTTTTGGATGACTTCAACTGAAAGTAAAAAATTGAAATACTTTAAAGGAGCCTTCAAGTGTCTTTTTCTTTCCATTTTTTGTGAGAGATGACAGCATTTAGAAATGCCACTCCACTTGAAAAATATTTGTCGAGTAACAAGATAAGGAATGGCTAGCTATGTATTTCAGAAAGTAAATAAATAAGTGAACACCTTAACTTTTGAGCATAACGTAAATTTTTGAATTTTCTAATCTCTTTTATGGGAAAGAGAAATTTAATACTCAGCTTCTATTATCCAATTTTAAGTAAAAAATGATTTTTTTCTAATGGAATTAATTATAAATTAATACTAATATTTAATAGAGATTACTACTACCAACTGTTGAAATTTCCATTTGTTCTGTACCTTTTCTATGTTCACTTTATTCTTAAGCTTCAATTTTCTTATTTTAAAAATGTAGGAAACTGAAAAATGCTTCGTGGTTTAAATAAGAAAATTGTATCATTTCTTATAAAAAATTATATGTTTAGTAATATTTCATCTGTATGTGCTTTTCTTAATTAGTATTTTAAAGTTGAAATATTAAAAACTTCCTTTTAAAAGTTTTCCCTTCGAATCGTCATAAGATGTCTAAGCAGTTTTACTGAATACATTTTGATTTAAATAATGAGTAAATTGTAGAAGAAAAATTCGTGTATAAATCTTAAACTGATTTATTGTATATTAGAATACAAAAACTAATTATTTTGTGTATTACTGTAATAACATTGCCTACAGTTTTACTTTTATTTGCATATATTGCATCTCATTTTTTTCTACAAATCAGAGTAATAAAACAGATAGAGTCGGAAATTAAAACTAATTTTCACGCATTTAAATTAATTTTGAATGCAAAAATAGTCTGACACTTACTCACAATACAGTTATATATTTTTAAAATTACAGTTTTGAATTCCTTTTTTAAATTAAAAAATATCTAAAAATAAATTTATACATAATATCAAATCCTTAACGAAGATACATGTCAAATTTTAAACACATTATTTAGGCAACAATCCAAATTCACAACAATGTTTAATAATAAAGTAAATTTTGAATATTAGTTATCCAATGCGAAACCAAAATGAAAACGACTTTCATTTAAATATTGATTTATGAGATTACAAGGATCTGCTTTCAAACACTGTGCCAGAAATTCTAATTTAAATACATGAAATTTCCATTTTGGAAATGGAAGAAGATTAGAGCAGTAAAGCTGTCGACGAAAGGTCATGCTCACTCGTCCATGAGACTACAAGAAAAACCTAACTGTCTCTTCATTTGCCAGCAAATGCGTAGATACGCACCAGAGAACAAGACAAATTTAACTGTTTTAGCAGTTCAAATGTCCACTGATACTTGTATACTTGTTTAAATTATATCAGTATAAATATACGAACGAAACTGAAGTCATAAATGCTACGAAAAACACTGTAAAGATATTAGAAAATGAAAGCGCAGAATGAATTACAACAGCTCTTTCGATGAACCCCAAAAAGTTGTTTATCACAGAATATATCAGGAAGAAACTACTTTATTTTAATCACGTTGGCTTTGAGATAAGATTTGAAATTTTTAAATATGTAATTATATATTTTTACATAAAAAGTATAGTTTGTATATTTTAGATTAAAAATCTGAGGAATTTAAAAGAGCTCCTGCAAATATTCAGCACTTTCTTGTTAGAGATTTCCAAACCAATCTGCAAATAAAAGACAATAATAACTTAACGTTATTAGATATTTTTGAATAATTTTTTTCAAATCTTCAATTATATATCACTATATTATTAAATTTCATAGTCTAATTTTGTTTTTCTTTTCCATGCGTTACGTAACTTTCCGTTACGTAATTCCAGGTGAACAATCTTTCTTAAACCTCATCTACTAAAATTTTACGTTCATAAAAACAGGGAGCTATATAATAATCAAAGATAGCAATCTAATACAAACATTTCTTGATATTTTATTTAAAATGCAAAGTTAATCGCTGTATATGAGTAACATAATGCGCATGAGAAAGTAAATATAATTATTTTAAGTGAATTTTTACTTCTTTGTACGAAGTAAAGAAATATTGTAATCAGAAAAAATTCCGTGTTTCATATTTCAAAGAAAATATCCATTTTGGCCGCTATCGAATGCAATTTAAAGATGTTTTTGCGTGACATCTGTACGTAAGGACAGAATAAAGGAGATTTTTTCCCAAAACGAATTACAAAATTTATTTAAAATGGATTCAGAAGAGATTTTTTCTTGGCGCTTGCAGGTACCTACGTACATGAGTATATAACTCGCATACCTCAGAAACGAGTTGCCTCATAACATTGAAATTTTGTATGAAGGACGTTTATAACATGTAGTTGTGCACCTCTTATTTTGGTTGCAATCGGCCTCAAAAATGGGTATATATACATATACCTACTCCCTTACTCGAATTAATGAGCTGTTTTTTATTCTTATATGTTGTTAAATTGTGCACTTTTTGCTTTAAAAATGATTTAGTTACGTTATTCTTATTTTCCGGTTATGGTGTTATGTCTTTAGTTAATCTGATGCAATAGTTGTAGAGTTATAAACAATTTAAAAGTTGTTTAAGTGCGGCTTAGTCTCTTTTTTATTTTAGTAGCTATACTTGTTTGAAACATAGCAGAATATTGAATTAAGTCTTTTTGCATCTTCAGTGTATTTTTGCTGAGTGGAATCAAAGGGAAACGTTTAGATTTGTACCAAAAAATCTGCCTTCTTGCAGAATAATTCCTTTGACTCCGTAAATGAAATAAATATTATAAGCAAAAGCAGATCTTTGTTAAATAACGAAAGAATAAACATCATTAGGAAAGAAGAAACGAAATTATAAATTGTTTTAAGAATAATATTTTACACAAAACAAAAAATTAGATTGATCTCAAATTGCGTAAACATAATAGCACAAGCCATCCGAGTGGGTTGCTTGATGACCAGACGACAATTCATCATCTAACCACCTCATATTTCGTAGTATATATATATATATATACAATAAAATTGTATTGCTCGCATATAGTTGCGATTTTTAATGTATACGTTTCATAGTAATATAAAAAATGGCTAAACGTTTTCCCGTTTCTTTTAATGAAAACTGCTTAACAAACAAAGCTTTCCTCTTAGGTTTTATCTCCATTGTACTAAAAATCTGTAATCCCACTAAACATTAAACTGTTGCAATAAATGGCAGTTGTAATTCCTGAATCAATCGAACGTCTGCTATAACGCTGTTTAAAACTGTTTTATTTTTGCGTTGCCTCGAAACGGATTATATAGAAAATGCTACTACAGCCCATAGATATGATTCTTAAAAGCAAACAATCGACAGAATTTATTTTGGATATTTGTAAAATAGGATTTAAATAAGCTATCTAAGACAACTTGGAATTTTACTTAATCTCTAGTCATTACTTATACACAATTGAGACTGATTAGTTTTTACTTTAATGGATCTTCTTAAGAGAAGAAGAATGTAATATAGATTTTTCGGGATTTCAAGCTCTCTGAGAATATTCAACCGATTTCGGCAAACAGAAATACAATACATTGGAGTAGTTCTGTCTGTTGATCCGCTTAAATACCTTTTATGTACTTTAAATCTTTCGTTTTTTACATCTGCAATACTTCCTGAACCTTAGCTTTTTACAATGAAATACTAAAACGCAAAATTCATGTTTTATATTTTCGCTGGTGGTGGTGAATTAAATAACATAATGAAAGCATTAAATCGTAAATTTCTGGGTTTATAATTTGACATAAAGCGTCCATTGTTCTTGTCTTTCTATGCATATTAAGAAGAGAGAGATATTTGTGACGATACTAACAAATCCTTGAAAAGGGTGAATCGGAATTTCATCTGAAAAACTATACGCCATTGCATTTGAGCTCCTTTCATTAGAATTATTAATAAGGATAGGAATCTTTTCTTAAAAAGCTTGAAGCTCGTTAAAGTAATATGCAGAGATTTATTTAACTTAAAAATAAAGATTTTAGAATTTCTCATGCATGAAACCTATAAAATATTTCTCCCAACTTCTTAGCATGCATTTGTGGTTTAATGAACAGCACACTCGGCGCGAATTCGTGAGGTCCGAGGTTCGAGTCCCGGCGAGGGCATTGCTCATTTTTCAAGTCTCCTGCTTCATAAAAACCTAACGACTCTACAAACCTGTCTGCAGTTATATCTTCTATGGATGTACAGACTACAAGTGATGAAATATACTATATTAAATTTAACCTTCAGGAGGCCCTTTGAATAAAATGTGCAATTTTTAGTACAAAAAATATTAATGGAACAGAGAAAAAATCTATAGTTCAATCATTCATAAGTGATAGATAATCTCCACAACATTTTCAGAGGAACTAATTATTTCACTTAAATTCTGCTGCCTTTATATTCTTTTTTGCATTTTTATACAAGTCTCAAAAGTACAGTAGAAAGTAACCGATGTAATGCCCAGTACAATGTTCAAGGTTCATTCAAAATCGCGGCTAATGCAATGGAAGATGAAAAAACGAAGTAAAAAGGTATAATGCATAATAGAAACGTTTTATGTTACCTACATTTTCTGACAGTGTAATCTGAAGAGTAGTTTATTTGACTCCGTAAATGGAATAAGTATTATAAACAAGAAGAGATCGTTGTTAAATAATGAAAAAAAAAACATCATTAGAAATAAACAAAGGAAATTGTAAGTGGTTTGAAAAATAATATTTTCTATAAAACATAGAAATTATATTGACCTCAAATTGGTGTAAACATTCAGTGGGTACATTTTAATTTTTGAAATTTATCGAGCAAATGTCATCTGCTCTTACTGATATTGATCTTTGCATTTTCATTTAGATTTCTGTTTTTTCAAGAGATTCTCTTTTAAGCTGCTGGTCTGGCTTTCCAAAGGCAGGGTTATTGCGAAATCCTGTCAATCCATCTCCAATTAATTGGACTGTGACTGAATTTTAACATCTTAACTAAATTTAAAAGATTATTTTACTTCATATTATCCTATTGATGTCTGAAATGTTTTTATATAAAACACTTATCTTTAATTAAGTATTGCAATCTTATGAAAACCTCACCATACACAATTTTATTGTGTAAACTTTTCTCAGTTTATTGGTGAACTATGGCTTTGTTTTTTTTTTTATGATAGCCAAACAGAATTGTGAAGTCACCGGATTTTAAATGATATTAACGTCAACGTTATGTAATCTGAAGCAGATCGAAGCAGCTTCTTCATCCTTTTTTGAACCTTCAGATTAATTAAAGATGAGAACTTGAAATTACTAACTTATACATTGAAGTAAGAAGTGAGTAAAAGTGAGGCATGCCTACTTTATTTCCACTAAACCTTCCTATTTTATTTTCAGAATTAAGCTGAATGGTGAACAGAGAGAAACTAATCCAGGGTCATGAATAGCACTCCATTTGTATTTATATCACGTACATTGTTTTAAATTTTAAAATTTGGATATATATACTTACGTTCATTATATTTTATCAAAGGATTTATGATGATATACCTAAATTACGCTTACTTAAAAATTACGCATTAAGCGGTAAAAAATTGTATCTTAAAATAAAAATTAAACTATAGAAAATATCCGTGAAGTCATTTTAAAATTCGAAATAAATAAACAGTGCGGTTAAATTTTGTTGCGCTTAAATACAAGTAGGCTGATTAGTTTTTTTTTCCTTCACATTTCATAAAAGCGCACTGTATCCACATCTACTGACATAATGGCAGCAATACAACATTGAGATTTCCTTGAACGTACTGGAACTAAGCTAATACCACTCTTGAATTAAAACAATATTATTACATATTTTAACAGGACAGTTAGTCAGTTTGTAAGGTCTATGTTAATTTGCTATTTGCTATGACTTTAACATTTATTACAACTTATTTTTTCCGTAATTCTAACCAGACCGCAAATTAAATAGTTTAGAATATTTAACCCGGAGGTTTGAATTATAATCGGAGGCTTCAGCCAAATTGCTAATTGACGTTTACTCCGCAGTTTATATAATTGAGCCAGTTTTTGTTATTTTGTGTAGTCTTCGACTATGCTACTTAGCTCTGAATTTCGGATTATGTTATTTTAAATACTCACTGGTTCCGGATTTTTTTTCGTAGCACAAGTAGTGTCTTCTGTTAAATTCATAAAGTTAATAAAAAGGTTATTTGAAATCTTCGGAGGATGTTTTCATTTTGATTCAAATCAGAACCATAACTCTTTTGTCAATCTACTATGCTGAAGGACATTGATTTAAGTTTCTACAAAATTAAAAATTCTACACGTTCACTACCATGAAGTTTTAATTATCGAGACAATTTGCGAAAGTATTTCAGTTAAAAGTTGCCTTAAAAGTAGAAACCTGTTGCGAGAGTATGTCTTTAAAGTTTTGCCACGAACGTTGGTCAAGCGCACAGATTGAGAATCTAACATGCTTATGCAGTGGTTATCCAACTTTAAACTTGGCCTGTTGTGTTTAATTTCACTCACAGTTGATCTGTAGGAAGAGTCGTAGAATCGAAATATGGAAGAAAGCTGTCACTTCATAAAAGGTCCGATTTTGTGTCAAAATACCTATGTTAGAACAATGCTATATATAAATTTAATATATATATCCTAAGTCACGCTTTCAAGACATGAAAAGCGCCAAGTTAAATTTCGTCAATCGGCCCAGTAGAACGGGAGATATGGAACTGTCCCATTTTTATCTTTATTTACTTATTTATTTATTTATTTCATGGAGAGTTAGGATGTTGATTTTTAATCACAAACATGGAAGTCTTGCTCTCTGTTACTACATGGATGCTACTGATTGAAAGTTTTAGGAAGAAGTTCAGAGTCTGTTTGATAGCTGTTATTTCCGCTTGTTGTACACTATTGTTGTTACGGAGGATGCCGTGCTGGCGAACTCATATCCTGTCTGAGATACCAATGTATACGCTGTTTTCTACGCTTCTTTCAAATTTAGAGTCATTTTCTATCTGAAATCTTCATGATAACATTAAGGTTTAATTATTCACACTTGTAGATAAAAGAAAATAGATACCGTTTTCCACTTTTGAGCATAAAACGCAACTTAAAATTGGCTAGTACGAAACGATTTAGAAACAATCATGAAAAATATAAGATTTTTTAAGATGTAAGAATAATTCCTAGCGCTTTTAAAATTCTATTAACTTAATTCTTGATGATTATTTTTCTCGATAGATGGCGTTGCCTCCTCGCGCGTGGTTCTACCCGAGAGTATAAAAAGCCGTTACTCAGTTTTCTTTCCCCTTCTTGTATTTTGTTCTCCTGATGAGGAGGGACCTGTAGCTGCCCTCGAAATCGATTGAGTGTTTTTAGTGAATGTACGCCAAATACAATGTTGTGTTAGCGAATTTGAATTCAAGATACGTTCATTAAAAACTATAAAATGATAATCATCTTCACACTACTGTTCAATCTTCGGTGCATACTGAGAAAATTTGATGAATTATTCTTAAATAACCATCCATTATAAAAGCACATTTTAGAAATGAATGACTCTATAGAATTTCAATATGCTGTCTAGTTTGATAGGAAAAAATGTAATAGTTCAAAGAGATGTTACATATCCTTATAATATATTTTTCTTATTGCATTTTTATTTGTGAGTACTATTTCAATCAATATTTTAAAATTGTTAACGCAGCTTATTTACTATCCTTTCGTCACGTACGTTTTATTCATCTGTTAACCTCATAACAGATATGCAGTCAGTATATAAAGCAAGCATAGTTAAGGATATCTGTAAAGCAAAAATCTATGCAATCTGTTTTCTGCCATGCAAACAGAAATTCTGATTCATATAACGGCGATTCATTACTAAAACTAGTGCTTAGTTTACCTAGTGCTCAGTACTATAGCAAATACATTCGAACAAGGAGCCTTACCATAAAATGAAAGAAAGTTAAATGGAGAGTAGTGATAGAACATATGGAGAAGAAACGTGACACCCATATGTTTATTCATTATGCTCTCCTATGTTTTATATACTCAGTCATCATAAATTCCTAACCACCAAACTAGTAGTTATAATTGTCAACAAATATAACGCCACACGCACACAAAAAAGAATTAAGAATATTTTCGAGAGGAGCTTTTCGCTTTGCATGTAAATTTCTTATATGAGAGAAATATATTACCTTTTCAACAAACCTTGTATTTATTATGAGAGCTCATTTCTTGAAACATTTCTCAGGTTAGCTAATTTTTATAAATTTAGGAAAGTAGTAATTGTTCATCTTTGAAAGAATTCCAAAATTAATTTCTTATTTACATCCTTATACATATGCTTGAGTATTATAAAATGGATACTAGGTTTATGATATGTCACATATTGCATTGCACATTTTTAATTATAATTCATATTCTGAGGAATTTTATTTTCTAAACTGCGTTAGGCATGTTAATGAAAAGCTTAAGCAATAATGAGGAAACGAGTTTCACATGTTCTGTTGCTTTTTTAATCATCAGAATCACATTATTCATAGCTAATTGCGTTACAATAAAAATAAACGATAGTTTCAAATAGATATTTCTTCTTCGTAAATATAATTTTTAGATATTTCTTCTTCGTAAAATATCATTTGAAATAATTCATTTCTGATTTAATTATATTTCTTTCAAATGAATTATTCTTGCGTTAAAAATATCGCATTTATGTGCATATTTAATTAAGCATAGCTCTTTCATGTGCATATAAGAGATCATGAGCATTGATAAACAAGATAAATATTGTTCACAAATGTTGCATGATGTAACTAAAATTACTAATAGGGAAATCAAAGAAAATTAACAAAAGAATGTATACATACGAAAAGTATTAGTGACTGTGTCAGTATCTAGTTATGAAGTTCTGATGAAATTTTGAAATACTGCGCATACACTCTTTGATAAAAATAAATTCCGTGCGCATTTGGAACAAATTCAAACTTTAGTTGATATTATTACAAATTTTGTATATGTGTAAATAATTTTAGTAAAATTATATGTAAATTGCAGTATGTTTCGCATAATGTGGCATGCAAGGTCTCAAGATGTGAATTATTACTGCAATATTAAGATTACAGGAGTAAGTCCATTTAGCAAGGAGGTAAATGGCTATCTCGCCAGATTGGTGTCGACACTTTGTTTGGCCAGAGTTGGAAAATAATCTCCAAAAGTCGCCAAAAGTCGTGACCATTCGGTGATATTTTTTGGTCTGATCCTTATGTAACTGTACCGAGCTTTATATAACTGCAACTTCGTATGCCTTCCAGAAAAGAAACCTTAGGTACTGGAAATTTCTCGGTGACCAGGGGAAAACTATGCAAGACCGGATACAACATCAGATTTTATTTCACTTCAGAGTTTAGCTCAGAATACTGGTGTGCTAGTAAGCCGGCATCTATCATCAAACTATCGCTTCAAGAATCGTCATCGTTTCGTCCAAGCCCTTGGTGGCAGTTGTTGGACAGGTTTCTGCCTCTTCGCTGCTGGGAGTTCAAGGGTGAAGGTCGGGCTTCGGCCTGGCTCTTCACCGACTGCCTCTTCACCTACCACCTCGTTTCATGATGCACGTTTAACTCTCCGGTAAAGTCCGATGATATGGTTCCTGATTTATAGAAAGCCAACTGTAGTTTTATATTGAATATCATGCTGTATGCAGTTTCTGAAAATTCATCCAGGAGTGAATGATTTTTTTTAAGCAAGAATCATGAACGATCTCATTGTGCAATATAAGGCTCATCCATTGTCTATCGCCACGTGGTGCACTGCTGCAAATTAATTCACTGGTAGAAGCTTCAAAATCAGAAGAAATTTCAAGATAAGTATATTGCTGGTCTACATATATTTTCGATTCCAGGTGTTTCGTGATTTACAGAAAGCGATGCAAAGGGATTGTGCTGTGTAGTATATCGTTAAACGAGTGGACGTTCTGCATTTATAGTAGGACTATAATTATGATCTGGTTATTTAATTTTCTTGTTTTATTTGTGTGAGCTCAGCAGTAAAATGTTTGATAGTAAAAATAAATAGAGTGAATTGTAGATGATTAACTTGTATTTTCTTCTTCAACTATCACAACGTCTGGGGTAAGTACATTATTTTGCTATCCTCTGTAGGTCACATATTTTATCCCTATCATTCGGGTTATTGCGGAAACAACGTGATGTACTCTTAATCACATGTTATAATCCTATACTGGGTAATTGGATTTCTTCATTCTTATTCGCGGTTCATCGCTGATAAAATTTTGGTTATCACTTATACACCAGAATAAATATAATTAATATTTCTCATAACCCACAGAAATTAACACAATTTTCATTACATAAGAAATTAAAATATATAAATATTTTTACTACATAAAATATTTTCACTACAATTGGTAAGTATTGAAAGACCACTGTGAGAAAATATGCATTTGAGGCCTTTAACTTTCTTTAGTTCGAGGTGGTAACAGCTGATTTTGTCCTGGCATACTGAAAAGAGCTGTGCGAGTACTTTTGTTAAACTCTCCAGAACTATAAACCAGCTTTATATAAATGTAATGGCGTATGCCTTTAGCACCACTTGTTCTTTAGGAAAATTAATTTTATCAAACTGTCATCGATTCTGAGTGCAATCAATCCAGAACGAGCCAGTACTCACGTAACAGCTTAGTTGGTGTTCCATATACATCTTAACTGAAGACATATTTTATTTGTCTGGGAATATGATTTGGATTTCCCTACTTTCATGTGTATTAATGGAAATTCTGAGCTCGTGAGTTCTTTTTAAAAATGAATGCATTATTTGCTTTATGACTAACTTTTTCTACATATGGAAAAACACTGCAGAAAAGTATATAATCTTATTTATGGATTCATAAGACCTGACATCATCAAACACACTCAAATATTTTCCTACACCAGTTTCCGTATACAGATTAATCCAAAACCTTTGTCTTCTGAAAATAATTAAGTTGGGCTTTTAGTTTCGAAACACAAGGAAAAAATGCTTTGCTACTGTTTTTTTTTCTACATCTAGTGGTTAAGCTTTTGACAACAAAACAGGGGTATTAAAAATTATTTACGTCTGTGTTCATTAATTTAATTTTATGCAGTTTAAGAGTAAAGCATGTTATTATACAAATGCAAACCTTTTTTTAAGAGGACATTATTCATCACCTCTAAATGTTTACCTGGACGAAAGGCAAGGAATTTTCTGTGATAAATATCAATAGAAGCTTTTAAAAATTTCTCCCTATCATTTGCAAATGTGTTAATACCACAGTGAATAGCAACTGACGGACTTGAGATTATGTTTAGTGTTAAATTATTTCTTGATTATTTTTTCGTAAATTTATGTTAATTGATTATTAATCAAATCGTAACTTACTACTAAGATGTACTAAAAAGAATTCACTATCACCAGATAAGTTTAATTCCTGCGCTTCTACATTTTAATACAAAATTCCGTAATTCATAGTTTCCTTTCGAGATTTTAGTGTAAAACTCATATTTAGGGAATTCCAATGGTATCTACTTCACGAAAACTCATGTGCTATGTATTTCGTCTTGGTTTTGCACACTAGGTTAAAAACATATGACTCAAAAGCAAGCTTGTTAA
Organism: Stegodyphus mimosarum; assembly: GCA_000611955.2. Lineage (NCBI taxonomy): Eukaryota > Metazoa > Arthropoda > Arachnida > Araneae > Eresidae > Stegodyphus > Stegodyphus mimosarum. The sequence goes on from KK118629.1 coordinate 59,610, forward strand.
GTACCCTCCAAAAAAGGTATAGCCAACCAAATAATTCTACTAGCAGCATAACTAAATATCGAACTGTTCACCTCTCAAAAGCAACATGCCAAAACATTTAATGCAGTTCTTAAGCGGATTTACTTTATAATGTAATCGCTTTGATAGTTTTATAAAACCATATCTATGGTATACTAGATTCAAAATCAATAATCAGAATCCTATAATGAAAATAGTATGAAGTTCCAATGTAATATGATAAGTAAGTCTACCTATCAAATATATTCTCATGAGAAATTGACATAAAAATGATGAAAACGTATAGAAAATGTATAGAAAAAAGTTGCAAGCAGGTGTCTCAAATTATCTCATAAGATTTTGGGGAATATAGGACACATCGATATGAATTATATTCACATAGGAAAACATAGCAGAATACACAAGGTACAGAACACCGGCAGACACAAAGACAGGGCAGCTGATCTACTGAGCACTTAGCATATCAACAGGCCACCCTGCTGCCAGAATTAATTTTCCTACTAAAGTTCCTGGATTGCAGGTTCCACAGCCAAAGGGTCAAGTATTCTAATGTGTTTCAGTTCTTTTGAAAGGTCTACAAAAAATTTCATATATTTTGCGCTAGACGAGTTTTGGGTGACCAATCAATATTTCAGGTTGGAAGAAGGGTGTAATGACACTGAGGAGAATAATTTCAGTTTTCACAAGTACAGAGCTAAAATGGATAAATGCAACTTAGATATTATTAATGGGCTTTCAGGGCATGAACTATTAATGATTTCTGTAGATAATTCCAATGCAGGTAAAGGTATGACTGGGTTACATTGATGTGGTATAATCAGCTATATAATACATTAAATGTTAAAAAAAGAAAGAAAAAAAAGGAAATGAATATGAAAAATCAAAATGAAAAATCAAAATGAAAAATGATAAAAGAACAGAAAATGTTAATTTAAATAAAATACATTAAACGCAAATACAGAATATATACAGGCTGGGCGGACGACGAGGATGGCAGCTGGAAGTTACTGCCTTCGTTGCATGCCCAACCACTGTCCGTTGTGGCTTGTATGCGGCGCACTAAAGTAACTTTATACTAGCTCAAAGAGAACCTTTGGACAACACATGACCCTTTAATCTCTTGAGTACGTCGGGTCACCACACCAAATCAAAGGCGCCCTGTATGTCTACTGAAATAATGAGACGTGCTGATTATTTATTTTGGTATTTAGTATTATTTTTCCTAGGGTCGCAGCGCGTGATCCACCGATCTGCCAGGATATAGAAACGTATTGCGTTTTTCTTATATTTTTTGCAGAAAGGTTATAGTGCTTCAATCTTTGAATGACAAATTCTTCTACTACATTTTCCAAGACGGACATGAGGAAAAAGGACCAATAAGACACAGCTACATTAGGCCCCTTTTTTCGCTTTCAGTTAAGAATAACCTCAGCAAGTTTTGTGCCTGGCCTGTTGAGCCAACATGCAGTTACGTAGGTGAAGAGTAACACTGGAAGTGGGCTGTGTAGTGCTTGTAGAATGTCAATGTCTACCACATTATGCCCTGAGATTTGATTGGGGTTTAATACGTTTACAATTCCGTCCACTCCTTTGCCAATTAGCATCGGTTTTAAATCTATTTTTGTGGTTTTGTAATATTGATTAACACTAGCTAACTGATATTTTTCTGTGCATGATTATCTATGTCTAAGTTATCAGGTTTGAAAATATTGTCCCATTTGTGTGTTATTCCTTCTGTGCTAGTTGTTGCTGTATGGATTATTATGGCCGAACGCCTAAAAAATATTATCTTCTGCGTTACAAAAGACAGTTCCGAAGTTGTTAGAAGTATTTCGTGCAATACTCTTTCCAGGAGTGCGTTCGTTTGCTGCATCCTTTTCTATGTGAAAAAGGGTCATATCAACATTCGTTACCTCCTCTCAAAGATTTTCCGCAGAGCTTTAAATCATTCTGCTGATTAATATTATCCAAAATTAGAAATTATTTTGTTGTCTTTGATTTCGTTTCACTCATAACGTGGAGGCTATGTCCATATATCCCACAACTAGGAAACAAAAATTTTAATTAATAAACAAAACAGTAGATAAACAAAGATGATCTCTTCTTTAGTGGTAATCTTTAGTGTAGATGAGATCAGATGATCTCTTCTTAAGTCGAGATCATTGCAAATTATTTGCTTTCATGAGATCTGATATACAGGTCGTACAATATAACACCATGTATTTTAGGAAATTAAATGTTTATCAATCAAATCTAAAATAAAGAATTGTGCATATATCACTGTTTCGAAAATCAAAAGTCGCAGAATTTTCAAAGCATATATAAATGCTAGTAATTTAAAAGCAGTAATTAATTAGGGGCTATATGTGGCGGCATTTATTGAAAGAAAAAGAAATAAACTTAAATATTTCTTAATAATGCATATTTAGGGGAAATTCAAATACGTTTTTACAAAAGTGTGCTGATTAAATGTAATAGATGAAATTTGCCGATGAGGATAATTCTAAGTGCAGTTAGAAATTTGAAAATGATATGCCGCGTAATTCCTTCCATTTTTTTTTTTTTTTTGCATATTAGCTTACTTGTGCTTCTTGTGTTAATACTGATTGAAATGCATCACAAATGCAGAAAATAATTATTGAAGCATTTTACACACTTTTGTTTTAGATATAGTATGTTGATGAACAGATTCTCTAAAACCGCCTGACTGTAGGCTAAAGAACAAAGTAATTTATTATAATTCAAGTAAAGTTTAAGTAATGATGAGAGATGTCTGCTGCGAAAAATTAAGTTTTCAAAGAAATATTTTAGAAACACATAAAATTAATTTGAACTTATTCTAGGAATGTAACATTAGAATCCTCAAATAAACCTTGAATCGTTAATAGATTCGAAAATTCGATCTTTTGGGCTCTTTTCACCATTTGAATTTTTCAATTATTAATCGAAAAAACTATTAAATGTTCTACCTCAAATTTTGAGAGATTAAGTTTTTTGTGACCAATTGAAACGTTCATTAATAAATGCAATTATTTCATTTTCAGTCGACTTGTATCACCAATATCATATCACTGTGTGTCTAGATCATAAATTTGTTATTTCCTCGAGAAAATTCAGCACCCTATATTAATTCTTCACTTAATTAACTCTGGAAATTAGCTCACTTCTACACTAGCGTTGATTTGAAGCGATTCAGAGAAAATGCAGATGTATTGTACTGTTATTAAAGTACATTTTGCCAAACTACGTTGAGAAAATGGTCTTCGGAATTCAGGAGGCGTTCTATCTGTAGAACTCTTTTTGTGAAGTTTTAATAAACATAGATGTAGAATCAACTTTCAGTTTAATGGATGTTGATTAGCGGATTCTATTTTGACAGTCAAAAAAAGCAGATGATAACAGAGTATTTGGAATTGATTTTTCATGCCACACATAAAAACTATTTTTTGTAATATAATTGCTGAAAATCTAAAATCTATAAAAACGGTATAAAAAATCTGTAGGTTAAATCGACGTTCCAAGACGAATTTCAATTTCTTGACATTTTTCCCAGTTGCCGGGTAAATATTTTGTTAATCGAATTTATAACTATTTAATATTGCTTTTTTCCACTCATTACATGCTCCACCCTTAGGCACTGCATGAACAGAGAAGGTTGACCCATGGATTTTTTAACGGTAACTAGCTCGTATCCAAGTTATACCTGGGCAAAATCACGACAACGCCGATGGAACGACCCTGTTCGCCGAGACTCGAAACCCGGACTGAACTACCAGTGTTCAGGGGTTTTCACCGATCGATCGCTGTCGGTCCTTTAATATTGCTTAGTCTTCAGTTATTCTACTTGTTTTGAAAACTGATTAAAATCAGGTCATAAAATGAATATATTCTGCACATTATTGTGCATTGTTCTATCTTCCAGGTTTTACTCAACAATGGCAGAGTGATAAATGCTGCTTAATACTGGTAGTTCATCCCGTGCTCTATCCTATGTAACTATGTCGCTATATGGCTTGTTTTCTGGTTCCCCCATTCGTAGAAAGAAAAGGAGCCAATTTACCTTATAAAGTCCTCAACGAAGACATTCTTCCAGCTAAGTCTAATTTAGCCTAAGAATTTCAGTGCTTTGCAGTTTTCTTGGATTAACTGGGATTTTGAGCTAAATATGGATTTCTTTTTTTATGTTAGCTCAATTAAGCGTTGAAAGCATTACAAAACCACAACTTTAAAACTGTCACCCACGAAGCTTCAAAGTTTGATTCGAATAAAGACTTTATAATTAAAATAATTTGTATTGTTACTATGAAAGTTTGGAGAGATTCGAGAACATTTTCAGTTTCGAATTTGGATAAGGTTTCAAAGATATTTTGAAATCGTCAGATCTCTAAATTATCTTATGCGCAGACTTTATCAATATGACATGAGACAAGCAAATCACATTCACTACGGAAAAGAGAAGACAGGCTGAAATTTCTGTAACTTTATGCATTCGTAATAGCTCGAGCATCGTGAGCAGATGGATGTAAAAGGCAAATCATTATGATTTTTTTTGTTTACCCAAGATCTGAGACATTTTGTAAACATAAACCAAGCTTGATCAAATTACTTCAGTTTGCAAAATTAATACGAGTAAAATACGTAAAAGATATTTAAAAACAAGTTGTCCTGCGATGATTAGGTGACTAGTTTAAGTTTCGAGTTTGCATCCTTTTCTAAGATCTAAGAGAATTTGCAAAATCCTCTTCTTTCACAGGTCTCAGAGGCAGTTGTTGACACTTCATTCATTACCTTCAGGTGCTTTGTAACAAAGCAAGTAAAGCCTATTGATGTCAAGACCTCATTATTCCTTTCTCCGTTTTTAATTAATTGCTTCACTACTCATCTTTTTAAACGCATTGTCATTTACCCCAGCTGGCAAATTTGCGAATAAATTACAACACACTGCTTTGTATAGATGTATATTTGGGAAGCTGATAATTTTCTGATTATCTTTTTGCAATGCATTGTCAAAAGCCTTTCCATACGCCTATTCAAAAATATGGAAACAAAAGGGACTTTCAAGAGAAGTAAAGCTTTAAAGATTTCATGTGATCTATTGATCATTTACGCATTTTCCTTGTTAGGTAGACAAACATTTCGTCAAAAATGTAGACAAACATTTCGCCAAAGTGGGTCTTTTCAAACATTCTTCTTTAAGTTCGTGTTTATGTGATATCAAATCAGACCAGAATGTAAATTTTATGAAGAATTAATTCGTAGTACAAAATGGAAATATTCAGAATGGCATGACTTTTGAATTGGGCATGAACCGACGTATAGAAAGTGAAATACGCGAAAAATTTAATTTCAAGAAAAAAATTATTTTAAAAACTTGACGTGAAACACGATGTAATGAAAAAAATAAAGAAAGTAGCATTTTATTTTCAAGCTCTGTTTTTTATTTTCACTGTACAGTACTATGCCTTGTATGCGTGTTTATAACAGAAACAGTAAGAAGTATACCAATTACTTGAACTTTAAAAGTTTTAAGTTTTATACCATGTAAAGTTTCAAGGGACCATTCATAAACGACATATAAATGAGAAAAACGCTTTGAATTTACGATGTGAAATATATGTATATTCATTAGCAGCACAATTTTGATACCACTAACCTACTGCTCAAAAAATAAAAAAATTTTTATCGTATTTTCAAATGTTTAAAATATTAACTATATTCAAACAAGTTTAAAATTGATATGTTAAATAATTGCATAATTAATATGAATATTTTAAGTATTCAAAATATTTTATAATTAATATTTGGAAAAGATATTAATGCAAATTTATATTTTTAAAATCCTAACACTGGAAATTTCTGTACGTAGTTACATAAAATTGAAGGGAAAAAGGTCATACCTTTTTCTGAATTACCGTCTTGAATAGGGAAAATTTTTTTTACAACTATGTTTTAAAACAAATTATATTTTTTTATAGAAAAATTTATTTAATTGTTGTCTGACTTGTTTTTTGACTCTGAATGTCAAACAAAGCGATATAAATCGAATTTAATTCTTGAAATGTTTTCTCTCTCGTACACACAAAGCAAGTTATAAAGATGTCAGTGCACTGGTTAGCATTTTGAAAATAAGGTGGGATTATTTCTTCATTTTCTTCCTCATCTTTGCTGCATAATGTTCTTTCCATCAATTCTTCAACTATGCGTAAGTCTGATGTCACTTCATTGGCATCATAGTTTACGTATTCTTCGATTGTAAAGTCTAATCCCAATAGATTTCAATCTTTTTTATGCATGTCACAGTAGCTTCATTGCTATCTCAACTTTCGTCAAACCAGTATTATCATCAAATTTTTTGATGAATTGAATTTTTTTTAACGAAGGTGTCTATCGCTTTCCTGACATTTTGTACCCGTTAATCCTGTTCCATCTAGTTTACTTAAAACAGCGCCCTGTTCATTCTATTTTTCCTTCTGAGTATCTTCTATAATAATGAATTGGTTTGCATATATTTTTATAATGATAATAGTTAGTTAAAAGTTTTCGTTTTTGGAGGAATGGGATAATGCGAGATAACCTTCTAATGAATGTAGAACCTTCGAGGACGCGAATTGATTGCCTTTTACGAAAGACAAACTTGCCCCATGCTGTTAGAGAATGGCCTTGGACGGGGAGCATTGACTTAATGGACATAACAGCAAAATCCGGCGACGAATAGCTCAAGTTCAATTTATGAAAAATCAGTTTAAGAAAAATATTAGCATAAATTTCTGCTTGTAACAAATGCAAAAGACCTTGAGGAAATACTTTAAGATAACGGGATCCCTAGTACACGAAAGGCCTTGAGCACAGGCTGATTTTTCTGAGAAGGAAACACAGTTCGTTTCATCTAACCCATAGCGGAGTATGCACATCTCAATGTTCAGGAGTAGTTGAAACTTTGTATTATCTTTGGAATTCTTCCGTAGTCTTGAAGAACGAAATGATTTATAATGAAAAAGCGAAAAAAGTTCTTCTCCAGTGCTTCTTCTTTCAGAAATTTACTGTCGTAAATTACTGCTGAGGAAGGTAGCGATTGATGCTGATTTTACTGTTCGGCTGAATCGCAGGGTGGGTAAGAGATTTTCTTTCAGAATCCGCTAATGTAAATTCCTTAAATCTCCTCCGGTCATCTAGCAGAAAAGTGGGTACTTGGGCTTATTACCTCCCAGCGATTTCGTCTCGTGTACCTCCTTCTCACATGACCATTGCTGTTCGTTCGCACCTCTTTCCCCCCTTCGGTAACCAGGATACGCCGGGTTACGCCACCCTCGGTACCGACACCGCCCCCCCCTTCGGTACCTGGAATTTACTTGTCGCCGAGATTTGCCGTTATGTCCAAATTAGACAGCGCACTCCTCTCAAGGTCCCTCTCTGGCGGCATGGGACGTCGGGACAGGTTTCTTTTTCTTAAAAGACAATCAACTCCCCGTTCTGGAAGGTTCGGCATTCATTAGATAGGGAGCACTCATTCTTCCATTCCCGCCAAAAGGAAAACCTTTAAAATCATTCTTTGTCAGTCTCCATTCTTCTAGTATGTTTGTTCTCTTATGCTCTTTGCTTAAACCTCAAAAAATCGTTATAGTTATTATTTGCTTTCATTAATAAAAATAAACAGTTAGAAACTAGGTCTATCAATTAAATAAGTAATACTATGAATTAAACTTATAATTAAAAAATGGCATAACAAGCGTCCGTCCATTTTTATTCGTCCATCCACAGTCTTCTCATTGAAACAATTAACTCGCACAAACGGTTATTGTAATCTAAATAGCCCAAAGCCTAAATGAACCATTAAGCTGATCTTAACTATACGCTTTCTATCTAGATATATTAAATGGAAATTGTGCTCTCTACAACTATGAAAGGCTTCTATTATTACCGAAACTCATAAATTATCTCCTTCTTTGTATATATCTTACCACATTCATTTTTTTTCGCAAGTTCTGAGAGGTTTAGATTTTAATTAACTAAGTTCTTTTTGTACGCAGTAACTTCAGAATTTATCTTCAGAGAAAAATAAATAACAGCTTCATGCACAACTAAATAATGTAAACAGAGAAGTAGAAATGCTGAAGTGATGTTTAGCGATGTAGGTTTGCTTTCATCCACTTCTTGTTCATTAAAATATTCACTCTCAGAAATTGTAGAAATATTAGGATTTTTCATGCTGAGAGACGTGTGAGCAATGCCTTCGCCGGGACTCGACCCACAGACCTCTCGAATTTGCGCCGATTGTGCTGGCCATTACACTGCAAAGGCATGCTAAGAAAGCCAGAGAAATACCTTACATACTTCGCCTTTTATCGGGCGACTGGGGATTAGGGGACCCAATCGCCGAATCTCGGTGGAATCATCATCCACCAATTTTCTTAGTTCGAGAGCCAATGTAGAGACATTAGGTTTTTTTTATGCTGGAGACGTGAAAAATGAGCAATGTTTTCGCCGGGTTTCGAACCTTGGACCTCTCCAATACGCGCCGAGTGTGCTAGTTATTACACCACGAAAGCATACTAAGAAGGCAGTAGAACTACCTTATAAAATAAACGCTAACATCCATTTCCTCTCTGTGTGTGAATTAAACATGAAGAGAACACTCACATTTTTATTTGCGTTCCGAATTCATTCAATATTTAGGTTTTTATTGATTAAGCAAGATGCATTTTCTAAATCCCAACAAATGAATAGATATTTGCAACTTAGTATATTCTTCCCTGTCTTCGCGTATATCGGGAGTTAATCCCGAGCGCTCTACAAAGGTAAACCGCCAAAACATCCGCTAGAAGATGTGCAGCAATACATGCATACAACTACTGCGCAGTAGTCTGACACGCAGTTGGATTTCCCTTCGGTAATGACCAAATCGTCCAGGGCATTGAAAATTGTTATTAATATTTTGTAAAAATATGTTAAGTACAGTAATTCAAATGCGCCTTTATGAGTCTTCCCTGCGTCCAAGGGACTCAGCCGAACAAAGTTTATTGAAATTACCTTCAGTGACGTAACAGAAACACTGAGTAATAATACATCAGTTAAATAACCTGAAAGTGATTTTTAATATCACGTTCTAAAAGAATTCTTCAGATTTATTAAGAGATGACGCAAATACTTTTATTCGTTTAAAGGTAATTTATACTTGCGATCAGTTAATATAACATTAATGTTATGGAATACACTTCCAGTATATTAATTAATGATAGGAAACTGGATTATTAAAAATGCATAATACCTGACTTCCACCGGAAAAATCTTTTTAACTTCTAATTCTCTTAACCAAGTTTAGGAATTTTACACCACCTTACGAATCCTTCTCTTCGCATTATCGTCAAAAGCAATAATTGTCTGAGATGAAACCTGTCTCATATCTTCCCTTCAGGATACTGGGAAACTCAATCTTCAAGTTCCATTATGTAAAATAGAGATCGTGTTGTGCATGGGAATATCGTAATCTTTCTCCTTAATTCCTCATTAATAATCTCATATTCACAGCTCATTTCATCGTTCATGCAAACTGACTAGGTCGAAAATGAGGAAATTTCGTGTGAAGAAGCTAACTCCCCAGCACAGAGTTAAATAAGTTAGCACTTTTCCTCAAGGAATGGCAGAAGCGATTCGATGGCACAAACAGCATAATATCCTGTGGGATACTATTGAGCAAAGTTTGGGTTTATGAGCTTAATATTACATTACGTGTAAATAAATTATATAATAACTTTATTAGAATTAGTAGAAAAAATAGAAATCTTGCATAATCCCTCGCATGTTTAAATTATATTTCTTCAGTTTTTTAATATATATATACTTAATATACATATTAAAAAGTTATATATATATACATATTCAAAATAAAAACAAACTTAGGCATTTTATGCATCATGGGTGGCCAACTTCCATATATATATTATTTTTTTTTCTTTTCGTAACTCATTGTTTCAAATTGAATTTTTGTTTCTTGGAGATGATATATGGAACGTTTTCTTATTATGAATTATATATATATATATATATAATTCATTATAACTTAATTATTTAAAAGTAGTTGCTATTGACAGAGGATTTTGTCCCGTGATCATTGATAAAGCTGTTAAAAAGTTTTCAGATTCCCATCATAGAAGACATTCCACTGTTAGAAATAATATTAACGACTTTATCGTGCTTCCATTTTATCCTTCGGTTAGTTATAAGGTTGCACGGATTCTCCACAAATTCAGTTTTCAGGTCAATTTCTCCCCTATCAATAAAATTCACGGTTCGACTCTAAAAGATTCTGTTTCTGACTTTAATTCTTGGGGAATTTATAGTATATCGTGCCAGTGTGGCTTAAGATATATTGGCCAAACAAAAAGAGCGTTAAAGTTTCGTATCAAGGAACATGAATCTTATGTCCGAAAGGGCAAAATAAACAAGTCTTCAATAGCGTATCATTGTTGGAAATTTAATCATAATTTTGACTTTGGATCTGCAAAAATTATCCAAAAAGCTTCTTCCGTTGGTGAATTGGATTTTCTTGAGGCTTTTCATATTCACAAAGATTTAGCAAGTTTAGTGAACGATTTTAAGTCTAAGCCAGTCCTTCCCAGCGCTTTGAAAATTCTATTAACATAATTCTTGATGATTATTTTTGTCGATAGATGGCGTTGCTCCTCGCGCGTGGTTCTACCCGAGAGTATAAAAAGCCGTTACTCAGCTTTCTTTCCCTTTCTAGATATTTTGTTCTCCTGATGAGGAGGGACCTGTAGCTGCCCTCGAAATCGATTGAGTGTTTTTAGTGAATGTACGTCAAATACAAGGTTGTTTTAGCGAATTCTATTGTCACATTGGCGTGTTCTCTTCTATTGTAATATATATATATATGCATTATAAAACATTATTTTATTACAAAAATCTGTTGCATTTGAATATATAATTAGTAATAAAATTTATATTATTAATTATGTATTCGAATACAGAAAATAATATATATTATCTGCTGAATTCAAATTGAGTTTGCGTAGATCAGAAAGGACGCGTACGAAAGAGATGAAATTTGGAAGCATGTTTGCTTTACATCATTTTAGAAGTGTCTTTCTACATTTACACTTCAGCCATGCAATGTGCTTGAAATTTTCTTCGGAAGACTTCAAGCTTGAATATTAATGCTAATTTCTACGATCACGGCCATCAAATCATTGGATTTGAATTCCCTTTACTTTTACTCTCCAGTGTACCAACAAATAAATTTAAATTTTAAAATACTTTAAGAACTAAACTAAACTGATGATTTGCATTATATTACAGTTAAGAAGATGAAGCTATTTGCTCTGTCGTAAATTTCAAATTTATGCAAAACAGATGCATTCTAGGTTAAGCAGCCTTTCGCTCTAAACTATAGTTAGCCTTTAAATCACATACTAATAGCAAAATAATTTATCTAATTTAGACCTTCAAACGATGTTACTATGTCGCATGGCTTCAAATTTTCATTACTTTCTGGTCTGATCGAATATTCTGACATAAGACAGAAAGGAAACAAGACAATCGCGTCTAGGCTAACAACCGTATCGGGCTAATAGAACGTAAGAGAAGAGAGAATGGTTAAAAGATAAAATTAAAATGCATCAAACTGAAAAGAAAGTTTAAAAAACATCATTTTCGAATTATTCATTGTAATTCCAAATTAATATCAAATTTCATGTTATCTCTGCTATTTGTCAACTACTTCATCTTGCAAACACAAGAGAGCGTTAGATTCTAAGAATCTGCTAGTATCTCTTGGAATAAAAGAAACAGTAACTATTTGTTGAAGAAAAAAGGTGCGAATTTTAATTTATTTATTAAATATAAATGCCTTTAGTGGAGTTTGTGTATAATGAAATACATACATGAAGTGTGGTGCCTAAAGTCTTCATTCCCACTTCTTAGTTTTGTGTAACTAGTTTGTACATAAATGTTTCCTCATACTGAAATATAGCTTCACTTCCCCAATATGATCCTCAATAAAAATAAGTGATGATCATTTCTCATTTTACGCAATAATTCTAAGCTAAAGTGAATCAAGCCTCAGTCTACGTGCTGTTAAGACTGCATTGAATTATTGCATACTGTCTAAAAGGTAAGGAATGAGACAAAATTCTACTTTTTTATTAGTTGCAGATATAACTTTTTAATGGCATCAGTGTTTCTCATTTTAAAATTTCTGAAGCTAGTTTGTATTCTCTTCTGTTTAAACTAATCTGCCATTCTTTTTATTTGCAACTGTCCTGCTACCTTGTTTTGTATATTTTATTGCTCTTAACTTTCAGCTTATTAAGGTAGTCTTATTAATCTCTCTTTCATCCATTCTGAGAGAACATTTCAGACATATTGTTTCGGTCTCCATAAAGTTGATGTTGAGAAATCTCTTCGTACCAATTCAATCAGCTTGATATTGGTTTAAACGTAATTTTACTGCATGTTTATAAATAAAAGAAATAATGTAACAGCTTTGAAAAAGAGCTGCACATGTTTTAAATTTTTGTGTTAACGAGCTTGCAACAAATAAACATGCGAGGAAAGCTAGTGCGTACCCATCTGCTATACCATGTTATGCTCATATTTGCAGTGCACATACAATTAATAAATATGTCTTTTACTGAGAACCTTGCGCATGAATAAGCACTGCTTTGGTCCCGGAACTAAAATGAAAATTTGTTTCCGTCTGCGCTCGGTATTTTAATAATGGCAATGTTTTCGGAACGCTTCATACTGGTGAGATGATGCATATTCACAGATGTTATTTTCATATTCTTCTTACATTACATTTTCTAAAATTGTAAATATATAGTTACTTTTCTTTGATCGGTATATATGCTGACACAGGGCATATACTTCAGTTTATTAGTTATTTAATTTTTTTGTATAATAAATAGCACATATTCCTTAGACACTTGTGCTTTTGACCATATTTTGGATTCTGAGTAAATGTATATAAGTGTAGTAAAATGTTTCTCTTCCAAACGGAAAAGGGAAATTATCTTCACTTATTTTATCTAAAGAGTAGAGAAAGACATGTGAAAGTTACTCCTGGATGAAAGTTCAGATTTTAGGAATAATTCAATATTTTGGGAAAATAAATGTATTCGTTTTCTTGCTGTCTAGTAACTAGGACATTTGATGGGCTATAGTTTTATCGATGTAGAGCTATGTAAAGCTTTATCGATGGGCTATGTATGGCTTTACCAATTAATTATTAAAGCTGCTATGAAGGAGTAAAGTGCATGTTATATGAGACAAATGCATCTGAGTTATTGTATAGAAGACAAAATCTTGTATTTTGTTATAAATAAATCAAATGTTTTAATCACAAAATCCTTGTAGCTGAGACATTTACATTGAGTCTGGTCTTTGTTGAATTATTTTAATGACTGATTTTGCTGAAAGCATTTAATTAAAACCATGCTTGCTAAAACTATCCGAGAATATAATTGAATTTTGCATAACTGTATATTTGTCTCATTGCCAGGAATTTAATAAACTGCGGATTTTGTAATGCTGTCTGTGACTGTAGAATCCTATGCACATTTTATAGACCAGTTGATTTCCAGTACAGCAATACTTATATAGGTACTGTAGGCAGACCATATATATATGGATTAAAGTTTCCTGTTTTCTATTACATTACCTACCATATCATACAAAATCGGCGGCAGATTTTGGAATATATCAAAATCTTAAAGTAACTGCCCTTTTACAGAGTTTAATATATCTTATTTGTCATTTATGCTCTGAAATTTCCGATTCTAGAAGGCTTTATCATTCCAATCAACATAAGTTCTTTAATTCAGCTTTTAAATAAAACTGGTTAACAAAGCGAGATTTTGAAAACAACTTACGTATTTATAAATAATTAAACATGTATTTGATTTTATAGCATATATAAATTATGTAATATCTAGCAAAAATATGGTTTTTTTAATATATTTCATACAGTATTTATGTAGTGAAAATGTATGTTTCTTACACTGTATTCGTAAAAGCCCTAATGTGTCCATTATTTCTCCAATGGACAAGTGTACAGTAATATTATTTCCATAACAAGAAGGCTTAAGTAAGGAAAATATTTACGTCATGGCAATAAGAAAAATATTTATATCATTTTTAAATTAAAAGCGTGAATTTTGTGATAACGAGAGAGGTATTTAAATTTAGATTTGGAAATTATATTCAAAGATCGTGCAGAAAAAGAGAACTGTGTTTACATTTGTTTGCAACTAAAATACAATTCAGTTTAGAAAATGGTTTCTGGCGTTAATATATTAAAAGACGGCCGTGCTATTCAGATTGTTATGAAAATTATTAATCTATATAAATTTTTGTTTAATAAAGAATGCCTTGCACACAAAATATCATACAACCCGAGTCCTAGAAAATACGAGCCATCTTCAGTGTTGGTATATACCAACTCGTACCATTATTTGCATAAATTACGTGAAAATTATAAATTATGTGTGGAAATTGAGTTACAAACCTAATTATTGAAGTTAAAATAAGTTACAACGTTTATACATTAAAAATTGCTTCATCCAAGAAACTCGCAAATGAACATCCTTTTAATAGGAAAAGACAGCTGTTATTATTAATTATTAGATTAAATTATTAGATTACATATTTCATTGTTTTCCTGATCTCTAATGCATTTTTAAAATTTTTATAACAAATATAACGTATTAAAATGTAACTATAAGGATCCTAAAGACACTTAAAAATTTAAATTTCAAAATTTTCCATAAAATTGTATTTTAAAATTAAAAATATGAAGACAGGAATATTCTAATTTGAAGTATGTGCCTTCGAACAACGGCTGCGAAAATAAAGGCCCCATAAAAGCGTTTGTGGACACAATCTATATCCTATCATTGATGAGTGATGAATGATGATTTGCATAAATATTTTCAACATTAGTAAAATAGAAACCACATTTGAATGTCATATGATTTGCATGTCGATTGCAAAATCATCAATTACGCCCCATCTAATAACAAATTCGGCGTATTTCGATTCTAGCATTTTGTGCTGGCACTATTTCTGTTGTGATATATAATAATTTTTTATATGATCAATGAACGACTAAGAGAAGCTGCCTTAAGATGCCTGTACTGAGTTTTAATATGTCTGAACACTTTAATATTGTACTAGCGGAAGTACCCGATTTCAGTTAAGTTATATTAAGAGTAATGTTATCTAAAAACAGAGAAAACGATGCTGCTGTAAAAATTATCTAATAACGATGCAACAAATACGATTCATAGTCATACATTTTTCACTTTGATGAAATATGCAAACCATATAAAACATTTCGATAGAAAAATAAACTAATAAATAAAATAAAATAAAACTAATTCTCTCTCGTTATATCAGCAACAGTGGCACACAGTTTTTAATGATTTGTTTTTGATTCTAATCAAATGGTTGGAAAAGCTCAAATTCCATCCAATATTTCATCATAATTGATCAGAAATCAAAAACGCGAACAAACAAACATACAAACAACCATTCTTCTTGATAATATACAGATTTTACAAAACGTTACAAAATTTGATTAACAAACTCAATTTGGTAGCGAACAGGCCAACTCTCTTCGAAATAAAGCATTTTTATCTCCAACGAGGGAGACTGTTGCCACTCGAAAAAAAAGAGTGCGAAAATTAGTGTTTTTAGAGTTTTTAATTCATATCTCGACTGATTAAAGTAGTACGAAGTTAGGAACAGTCGAAATGGCTTTCCGCGAAATTTTGGAATCGGAAATAATGTATTTAGCATTTAGCAATGCTGTTTATATTTCATTTTAAAACTCAGAAATTTTCTATTAACAAACATTACAATTTAAAAGTGAGCAGTGGCAACACTTCTCGAAATAAAGTAGTTTTTATCTCCACGTGCAAGACTATTACTATTCGGAAAAATGAAAGCAAAAATTACTGTTCTCAGCGTTTTCAATTAATATCTCTGATTTTAGCTATTTTTGTTTTTGGAAAACTATTGACGTCGAACTTTTCCAGAACCCAAAAAAGAACTGTAGAAAGTTTGCTGACGATAGCCATAGAAGTGACTCAGTTAATTGCTAACAAACACACAGCCATTCTTCTTTATATATATATATATATATATATGTATGGAACATCAGTGCAAATGTTTAATAAAATAATAAAATGCTCAAATTCTATTAAAATAAGTGTGATTTTGCATTAAAGATTAATTAATTGTTAAAAGCCATTAAAACAAAAATCGAGTATTGTATAATATTCGAACTAATTAATCATCTGTTGTGACAATATTATCCATGCGTAATTATACGCTTTATTAGTCCCTAGACAATTTGTTGGATATTTGCAGGTATAAAATTAAAACAATTCCCAAAAAATAAAGTCGTGTAACCTCGCCATACATAATAACCTAAAATACAAGGAACTGAAAACCTTACCTTTTTTGCAATATCCCCGAAATGCGATTTGGGAAAGAATTATTCCTAATTACTCTCCACTGTTTGCTACAGATTCCGTGGAGACATCTCTTAAGGAATAATTACAATCATTGTATATGGTTCAGCTGAATTAGATTTGTAAATTACTGCTCTTTCTTCTTCCCTAACAGCAGGGAAAAATATGGAATGTGTAGGGTAATATGAAGTATGTAGCCATGTTCTATTACATTAATACTTAAAAATTAATTTAAATTTAAAATTATATGGTTCTATATTTATATTAAATATAAATATTTATATTTACTAGACTCAAACGTTACTGTTATTTCGTACATAGTTATTTTGTTCAAGTACTTAAGTAATGATTATAAACTTAAGGATCATTCATACAAAATCAAATTCAAAAAATAATTCAGTCATTGGAAAAAATTTAGTCAGTGAAATATAATAAAATTCATCTCCTTATCTTCCTATAAGGTCAGCTATCAGGCAGAGAATTGTATGTCCGTAGCGAAGAGAAATCTGAAGAAATAGATGAAGGTTCAAAGCAGGTTGACTTCTACTAGAAACGAATTTACTCGGTTCTTATCCAAATATAAGAATATGATAACAGAAAATTTTAACTGAAGTACATGTCAATATAGAATAAGACGTATTGCTAGCTATAATCTTCGTATTTGAAAATGTATTTAGTAAATGCTAACATTACACCTGACATTTCATATCTGAGTAATTGAAGCTCTTTCGCAATATTCTCTCTCCCTAGAGAATACCTGAGCGCCACGTTGTCTAAGATAATTCTCAAAGCTCGGGTATCTTAATGATAAATAAACAGAAGTCAGTTCTAGTTACGTTCTCCGGAGATGTATTCAGTAGCATAAATCAGTTACTCAGAAGAGTAAATAAAAATAAATGCTAACAAATAGCTTCTGTTCTATCACCCATTCAAGAGAGATGATATTGTTAATCACTTTGCAAATTGTATGTTTAAGATAGCAGAGAAACATCTACGGAATTATTTTGTTTCATGTTCAAGCGCAATTTCATTGTTCACAAACTTTTGTAGGAGTAGTAGGAGAAAAAATTGTCTCTTTAAAAAAGTTTTTTTCCTTTCTTTCTTGCTTTTTTTTAACTTTTTATTAAGCTTAGTTTCAAGGTGACATGTAAGCTCATCTATGGTAAAATAAAATTAAAACAATATTTAATTGCTAATGAATTAATACTTTATCAAAAAGAGACATCTACATTCCGTTTAAATAAACTGAATACTAAGAATTTATATAAAAAAATTAATTAATAAGAAAAGTGTTTTAAATCAACATTTTCTGCTTTACAAAACTTATAAGTTTAATATAATTATGCACAATATATGTTAATTGTTCTTTGATATAATTAATTGTCCCTCCAAAAGTATAATTAATTTTATTAGTTCTCAACAAGGATTCAAAGACGATATTTCTTTTTGAGAAACGCAATTATTTCTCAAAGAATATTAAAATCGCAACAGAAACGATTAGTATTTATTTAACTAAAAACTATTTCAATACTGTTACATAAATTTAGCATTTTCACCAAGTATCTCCTGTTTTAGCAGTTAAATGAAGCTATTTGTAATTAAAAATTAGAAATTCGCTGCGGTCTGAATTTTTCCAATTTCTACCACTAATTCTGAAACATATCATCCTTGACTTCGAAAATAAGTGTCTGCTGCAACTACAAATAATGTTAGCTGAACATCGAATGCAAAATTACATTACAAATTGTAGATTTTGTGAGGAAAAAGAAACGGAAAATTAGACCAAAAGGAACATTGTTCTTATATAAATTATTCTTCGTTCAGAAACGCTTGATAATTTTAGATAATTATTGGAATCTCAATGCTGAGCAACAGAATGTAATATAATTTTTGATAATATTATTTGATAATATATTGATGTTGAATTTTAGAAGATATTTGCACTAGTTACTAAAACAGTTATCTCGTTTTTCTATCCTACATTATTTTTGACTAACTGACACATAATTTGCCTACAAAAAATAGCGGTACGTATATCGTTCGAATTAGCTAGAAATATATTTCTATAAACTGCTATATATGCTTTTGAAACACCCAATATTTGAATTGCGCAAAATCCGGTAATATTAGGAATACTAGTTTTGCTGAGAACCGGTTTTCATTGAACATGTGTAACTACGGAAAATTTTCCTGTTTGTCACTTGTTGAAAAATTCAGGGTTTTAAACCAAAAATTGAATTTTAAGCGAAAAATTCAATTTTAGTGACTTAACGTTTCCAAGATCTTTCTAAACAACGCTTTCGTGGCAGCTGACATCATAATTCAAAGAATCTTGCATCTGATTCAGCTTTGTTGAGCCTTATTCAGGATTAAAACTGTGTTTCCTAATTCAAGACAAATGAATTGTATTTATTTTAATTCTACCTTCAATAATTTTGAAGAAATTGTAAAACACGAAAATTGCTTTCATAGCATCTGATCTTAATTTTAGTAGTTTGGTATAAAAAGGTGACGAGTACATATTTTGGGTTTGAAAGTGAGATACGAGACGTTCCAAAATTTTGCTTTTAGTTTATTATTCCTCTCATCATAAACAAAATAAAAAAGGTACTCCTCTCCTGCAACGTGTAGTTTAAATAATAAGAATTTTAATTTATTCTAATAGACGTATGAGTATTTCTTTTAATATTTATAAACAAAGTTTCCTAACGACATGTTTATTTATAGCAGTATAGACAACAGTCACTGTTCAACTGACATGTAGTTAAAGATACAAGCACTTACTTAACATTCTTGCATTTTCAAAATGTTTTTTTTAAATGTAAGAATTTTAATATGTATTCTGATGACAATTACATATATCGGTGCCTTTTCCTAAGAGCTTTCATTCCTTATGAAGCATTGTAGCAATGCCCGCTAGCAATATGTCCTAAATATAACGTAAACACAAGCTCGTTTTTGTAAAGTTGAATTTTCTATGCATTTTCAGTCTGATGTGAATACCTAACGGTGTCAATAACAAACGCTTCTCACAGCTATAAATTTTTAGTTAAAATTAACTAATATTCTATGTTCCTTGTAAATTTTAATTTTGACAGGACATTGTACAAAATAGCAATTACTCTGCACGTTTTCCAAAAATAGGACAAGAGCGTAACTTAAGGATTCTGTGAAACCTTTTTGAATCTACGAGTAGTTATAACTTTGTTATTGCCCACTTGTTTTACTAGTGTTCGAGTTTATTTATAATTTCTGTATGGTGTACATTGACACGTAGCATGTTTAACTGAGCAAGAGCAAAAATATTAAAACCTTCTATAAAATCCTTGATTTAAGAAAGAAAAACGCATTCAGTCTTGTATGATATCTGTGGTAAACAGCTCGTATTAACTTGTAATAGATTACTACATACTAGCTAACCAGTATATCACTGAATTAGCTGACGGGCAGTGATGACATCATTTTCAGCAAAGGATTAAGCAAACTTCGTTGATTCTATGTTACCTAGAATATCAACTTGTATACCTACCGATAAAGGATTTGCAATTTACTATATGGCAATGGAAGTCTTCCTGTTGCCTCTTGAGATTTATGGACAAAGCTCTGTGGTATTATACTTATGATAGAAAGCTTCAAATAATCAGTTAGTCTCATTACGATGTGCATAATGGCTCACTATTTTTTTAAAAAAAATAAATGTTTTAATATGTACTCTTCTTGACAGCGATTACAAATATTAGTCCATGTTTCTAAGAAAATTCATTTGTTTAATCGAGAATCAAAAATACTAAGCTTGATATTACTGTAAATTAAAAAAGCAGCATATCCTTTAAGCAAGTATCATTAGAAACAGCATAACTCGAGTTTAAAATAGACGGTCAGAATTAAATTTAACATATTACAACATCGTCAGTGGTAAATTTTATTAGAGAACACCTAAACCTGGAGAGGAAATATGATCTCTTATTCAGCATATCAAAAGAGAAGCTAACAACGAAATTTTTCGTTCTGTTTCTAAAGTCTATGTCTCTTTGGGAACATAAACTATAGACTTTAAAAGGACTGTTGAAGAATCATCTTTCAGCCGTGTGAAACAAAAGAGAAAACAGAAGAAAGGTGTATAAGACCCTTTTATTCGAACACAACTTAACAAATGACTCAACTTGGGTTTATATAAGCCAAGCACTTCTGGCTTAAAAGAAATACGTAACAAATAACAATTTCAAGGTGTGGTAGATCGGCCTAACGGCTTACAGAATACGTTAACTCGCAAGAGAGGCTCTGGTTTGTAGTAAGCCGGCGAGACAAAGCCAAATAGCTAGAAACACTCAACGCCGCTAACTCAAGCCGTTAAAACCACATAACAACATGGCCTGGAATAGACAGACACGTTCTAAAAAAACTAACTTCCGAAACTCTTGCTTAAATAGCATTCATGTTACTGGATAAACGTTCTCTATCCCATTTCCATTCTGCCATTAAATGCGTGGGTGTGAAGAAGCTAATGGGAAACTAGTCAAACGTAAAATTAATTATTAATTAAAAACAAATAGATAAACCTTAGTAATTATAATATTTTTCCTGTTAATAACAGTTTTATTAATTAAATGTACCATTTTGATTCAGATTGCAATATTTTTAACGCGATCCTAAGATATATTATGATTTAAAGGAATTGAATATTTCAATAAAGAGGAAGTTATTTTTATCTAATTTCCAAAAGTTTAATCTAGCTGCCTGCCAGAGTTTATATTTACACCTTTCCAATCCTAGTCATTTTTAAAAGCAGTTTTTTAGTTTTTTATTAATGCGTAAAAAAATAACGTTAAACGCGTATTTATAAGTAAAACGATAAAATAAAGTCTAGACATTTAAAATTTAAAATAAAACACACAAATATAAACCTTGAAATTAGAAAGAAAACTAAACTATATTTGGCTCTGATTGTTAATAAAATTGTGTCGATTTTGAGAGTCATCATACGCTGGTCCCACTTTCTGAGGCAAAAAAAAATAATTGTAATAATGATAGACATAATCAAAACTTATTCAAATTTCCCCCCGTCCATTATTTATGTACAGCAGGA
>KK118629.1:90614-154362 GCA_000611955.2 Stegodyphus mimosarum
CTGCCAACAGCACATTTTCGAGTGAAGGACTACATTGTTCAAAATATGATGGCTCTAGGTACCCTCAATTTGTCGTTTTTCAGAAGGCGAAGAACATTCATTCACACATGCAAATTTTTCATTATTAATATCTTTAATTATATTGCAGAGCGATAATATATTTGGCGACAACTTGAAAATGATTCACTGTTTATTGTAGATGACGTTCCATAGAGAAATATAGTGATTTTAAAGTGTGTTAAGACAAATTTAAAAAATGAGTTTTAGAAACTAAACTAACTGAACAAATTATTATTCTTTTTTACTGTTAAGGAAAGGGAAAACATGCATTTCATTTTGTCTTACAAATTGAATTGATTAGTAAAACTAGAACATATTACAATTAAAACGAAACGCACAGAGAGGTGTGGAAAATCATGGAAATGCTCAGAAGAATCGTTGAAGTTCTACAGCAGTTTAAATCAGACTTTAATTCTTTTACAAAGGTTTTTAATGATTTCTAGCCTAGAAACAAGAAAAAAATTTTCATTGGCTTTATAACTGAACAAAGTTTCATTTAAATACTGGTTTAAAAAATTTTCAACAGATTAATGATTTCTACTTTTACATTTAACTAATAGCTTCAAATAAAATGTAAATGAAGTCAAGTTTTTCGATCAAAAGAAAGTATGCATTCATATATTTTTGTTTAAATTTTTTTATTGTTTACAAAAATGCAGTTTTGCACGGAATACCACAAAATAAGCATTTCAGGTTTTTTAATTTTTAACCGTATTTTTAATGTAGCTCTACATGACGATAATTACAGCTAAAAAGAATAATTAACAAACAGGAACACAAGAAAGACCATCTTTTTTCTCTTCTTAAAGACCCTATAGACGTTATTTAAACTTGTTTAATTAAAATCCTAGTATAAATCTGTTTAAAGAATTGCTTTACATAAAATAGTTCAGTATATTAAATTTCGAATTATTTCTAACCAACCAACATTAAAACAAAATGCATTTAGATATGTAGTACGAATCATATTTCAGAAGACTTTTTATTTAATTTTGGTACTGTCACGTACAAACTTAAGTCATATACATGACACCGTGTTCATGGAAATAGAAACAGTTAATATGGGAAAAATTAAAACTTATAAATTACAGACTTTGAAAGGAAGTTTTTCACAATGTGCAGCCGCCCAAACGGGAAAGTGATTAGAGATGGTGGCTGCCGTACAGAAGGGCCTGAGTTCGAATCCCGGAGAAGGCATGGATGTTTGTAAATGTATAGTGTCGCTGCGGAATGGGAGCACTCAAGATGTGAGACGAACCAGTAGTCATCTGAAGATATTTGTGGTAGGAAAAGAGCATTGGAACACCCTGGGACTTGTTCCTCGGGGCTAGAATAGGGAAGAACTGAGCAAAGCCGGACTGTGACCTACATGGCGCTCAAGGCTATGACCAACGACAGACGAAATCTAGTCCTCTTTGCCACGATAGCAATTCGTGGACTTCTTCTGATCTAAACAAGCAAGATTAGTAACAAGAATAACAATAAACTGTGCAGTTATCTGTAGGTATTGGCATTTGTATGCGTACATTCGTGACATACACTGGTGTGCAAAAATTAAGGACGAAGTCGAAAATTAGCATATCAGCTGAACGAAGAGGCAGAGCGGACAGAATGGCCAATCAGGAGATTAAGTAAGGTGATGTACGGTAGCACAGGCGCAGATATGCAGGCACGCCGTATAGCAGTTAAAATCACACCGAGTTGCTGCCTCAGCGAGAAATGGCGAATAATCAATCTGTTAGACGACATCTGGATGCTTTTACCCGAGGTCGAATCATTGGAAAGTTAGAGGAAGGCCGCAGTGTGACAAGTGTGGCTGCAGTGTGCGGAATTGCTCACAGCATCGTTTCACGACTTTGGAGAGAATTTCAAACTACAGGAACAGCTATCCGGGGGTTTAGTAGTGGTCGTCCACGAGGAACCACACCCGCAGATGACCGGTATATTGCCTTACAGGCCAGAAGAAACAGGCGGCAGACAGCGGGAGAAATCGCTAGACACACGACACAGGCGACTGGACGACCGATATCGCGTTTTACCGTGGCCAGAAGACTGCACGGTGGTGGTCTGTTTGCACGACGCCCTGTACGGTGTGTACCTCTAACGCCTGCCCATCGGAGAAGGCGTTCTCTGTGGTGCCGGGAACACCGGAATTGGAGAGACAATGAATGGGGACGAGTACTCTTTACAGATGAGAGCAGATTTAGTCTGAGTTGCGATTCTAGACACATACACATCTGGACAGAGCGGGGAACACGCAATAACCCCTTCAACATCATCAAAAGGGACTGTTTTGGAGGTCGCGGAGTTCTCGTTCGAGCAGACATAATGCTTGGTAGCCGGACCGACCTTCATATCTCCCAAGGAGGTTCGTCACCTGGGACTGCTATTGTAACGAGGTTCTTCTTCCTTACATGCGTCTTTTCACAAGGGCTATGGGTCCTCAGTTCCTCTTCATGGACGACAACGCTCCACCTCATCGCACAGTTACTGTCGAAGAGCTGTTGGAGAGTGAAGATATTGAACACATGGATTGGTTGGCAAGGTCTCTGGATCTAAATCCTGTCAAGCTTGTACGGAACTTACTAGGGAGACCCGTGGCAGCACGTAACTTATCGCCAGTAACGATTCCGAAACTGCGATTGGTGCTACAAGAGGAACGAGCAGCAGTGTCTCAACAGCTCATTAACAACCACATATCCAGCATGCACAAATGATGTGAAACCTGCCTAGCAGTCAGGGGAGATCATATCCCCTATTAAAGACCGGATGTTTCTTGCTGGACACCCATCACAGGGATGTTTCGGCCTTCAGTCGCATTACGCTCCATGCTACTTTTTCAATAAAGCTTCTTTTTATTCCTCTGATTTCTCTTTTAGTAAGTGTTGCTTACATTACTCATGTCCTTACGTATTGGGTACCTTACGGTATTAAATGTGTTGATTTGGAAAGCCTTTGTACAAAGTTATATTGAAAAAACCGTCTCGTCCATAATTTTTGCACATCAGTGTATCTCTTTAATATCTTCAATCTTTGAATAAAAATAAAGAAGCTGGAAAGCGGTCAGATATCATAAAATACAAGAATAATGAAGTGATATCAGATTTCTTTAGGTTATCTTTAACCTTCATTTATTGTTTGAGGTGCATTTTCAAGGTTTAGTTTTTGCTGCCTTCAATAATAAAATCGAAGCTTATTTTCGTTGTATTTTTCATTAGCTTCAGAATCACTATCAAATATTTCAAATTTTTGAAAAAAGTGATATTCGTATTTATCGAATATTACTTCTGTTTCAGAATATTTGAATACCTGAATATGGCACAGCAAACAAGAACTGTCTGTCTAAAAGGGGATGGATTTGTGGAAGACTTTGTAAATAATTTCTATTTAGGTTAGACAAGGAGGGTAAACATGAAAATTAACTATGCATCCAGGCCATTCCCCTGTGTTTTAATCCAGACGAAACTGCCACTGTATTAGAAAGCTGGCAGTCTGATCTTTAGTACTCGGCCGTCAGTGGCTTTTTTTTTCATATTTGCTTCTAGTTTTTAACACAAGTTGCACAGTTTGTTCATTTGTAGGACAAATGTAACAGGCCAGATTTGTTCACATGATTGAAGAATACTGAAATATTACTCATATTTTAGATATGCCTTTTATTATAGCTTTTTGCGTATTAGAAAGAATATCAGTTAACAAAAAGGGAGAAAAAGAGACACGGGTGTAATTATTTACGCAATACCATTTTTACAGAGCTGTTTTAGACACTTCTTGCTTTCCATTAGTAATGGCCAAAAGATCGCTGTAGACTGAGTAGATATAAAATACTAAAAACTCGGCGGTCATACGAAATGACTGTTGTTGTAGATATTATAAATTGTAATTAAAATGATTTGTGCATAGGTGTATGCTAATTCAAACTGAATTACCCAGGGCAGGCGGCGAGGACGCCTCTTTGCTTACTGCCCCACGGGTTTGCCCTTTCTACTTGCTTAATTGCTTTAAGTAGACTGCAATGCAGGAAACCACTAGCAGTACATTTCTTTCTTTCAGTAGTTTCTTTTTGTCGACAAAGCCTTTTTTGTGCAGAGCCTTTTCTCTCCTCTTCAATGCTGTATTTTCTAGAAGGCATTCTTAAAAGAAATTACGTTAAGACGTTGTTTTTATGTAAAACAGGGGATTGACAATGCAAACAAATGTTTACCTTCCCCCTGACACGCGCAATTTGCGTTCATTTGTAAACCATTTCAAAAACAGATCCTTGCTAATGCAAACAAATTTTCACGTTCCCTCTGACAAGCTCAATTTGCGTTCAGCTGAAAATTCAATTTAAAATACAATGTCGGAATAAAATCGGGCAAAATTTTAAACTCTTTACGCAAAAGGATATTTAACATAGAAGTTTGGGTTAACCTACCTGATGAGATGTACTACGCACAACTCGTTATTTGGTTTCGTCTCCTTTAATTTCTTAACGTTTGCAAGTTTGTAAGTAATTCATATGTAAATAGAGTTAAATGCGTAATAAGCAACAATTGTATGAGTTAAAATATTTAAATACCATGAAAGTTTAATTAAAACAATGATAACTATTGTGAAAAAATTTATTTTACTATTTGAATGCCGTGGCAACTTCACCCCATTTGCTAGTACAATTAGGCAAGCAAGCAATAAACTATCTGCGACAAACAGACACTTAAGCCGCATAGAATAAAGATATCCTCCTCTCATGATTTTCATAGCCGAATAAAATTTTGTATACATCTATATACATAAAGAAGAAAGTCTGTTGGTTTGTTCTATAATAACTCACTAACTACTATAGCTACCGTCGGCAAACTTTCTACAATTTTTTTTTCTGGGTCCTGAAAAAGGTCGACGTCCACTTTTTTCCGAAAAACAGGAACCAGAATCAGAGATATTAATTGAAAATTCGTAAAAAAAGATAATTTTCGCCCTCATTTTTCCGAGTGGCAACAGTTTCGCAGGCTAGAGATGAAATATGTGATTTATTTCGAAAGTTGTTGTCATTGCTGGCTTTCAAATCCTAGGGTTTCTTAATAAAAATTTGTAAGTTTTAAGATGAAATAAAAATTGCATTGCCAAACCTTAAATACATTATTCCTGATTCCAAAAATTCGAAGGAAGCCATTTCAGCTATTACAACCTTAGTACGACTTTAATCAGCCGAAATATTAATTTAAAACTCTGAAAGCGCTAATTTTCGCACTCATTTTTCCGAGTGGCAACGATGTCGCGCGTTTGGGATAAAAATGCTTTATTTCGAAAAGTGATGCTAGGATTGACATTTTTAGACAAAATCTTGAGCAATTTCAATCTAAATACGATTCTTCTGATTTAGAAGAACTCCGTCAAATTAAGAATGGACTTTTCTTAAATATTGTAAATCCTCATAGGAATAATGATCCTCACATACCTGAAAATTTAGCTGTACGATCTTAAAAACTTATAATCTACCTCTAAAACTGGCCCAGTTGAAAAATCCGGAACAGAACGAATTGACCCTCGAAAAAATCGAAAATGCACTATAAGTGAAACTTCAGACCATGCTTATGCCCATCAAAACAAGTTAGTACACTATCTGATAACGATGAAATAGAAGTTAATAACTCCAATGAAAACCCGAATATTGAATTTATTACACGGCGTAAAAAGCAGGGAGAATTCCCCCTATAATAGTCGTCAACGTCGATCACTGAACACAGATGAGAGATGATATACTTAAACATGGAGTAGAAAAAGTTGAAGGAAATTTGAATGGTGGAGATCTTCACATCAAAGGTTTTACTCTCAATGACTATCGTAAAGTCACTGCTCTACTAGACGAGCGTCAACGCTCTTATCATGCCTTTCCTCTAGCACAAGATAAACCTATTCGTGTGGTAACAAAGAACTCCCAATTCATACTCCAGTTGCTGAAATTGAAAAGCCCTATCAGAAAAAGGTATACCTGTTAAATCATTATAACAAATTAATATGAAACTAGATGACGAAATTAAATCTTTATCGCTATTCTTAGTGGAAGTAGCTCGAAGTGAAAATTCAAGGAAATATTTAATTTAGCTCATCTGACGAGACTCGATATACTCGTTGGACAATTTAAACCAATGCCATAACCAAAGCAGTGTCGTAACTGCCAAAGATATGGACATAGTAAATCGCACTGCCACCATAAAACTCGCTGTTTAAAATGTGGTGAGAGTCGCGAAACATCAAGTTGTAAAAAAGACAAAAAAAACTTCCCGGCAAATCTTGCTTATGTGGAGACTCCACGTTGCGTCCTACCGTGGATGTGAGAAATACCCCAAAAATCTAAGCAAAAACACCAACACTCAGAGAAACCCACCACCACCACTGAATGATGAAGAACATTTTCCGTCACCACCTCGAAAGGAAATTGAAAAGTCTTGAAAGACTCCTACTCAAGAGTCAGAAAGTGGTTCCATCAAAGATGACTTACAGTCATTCATTCATTTCTTGGTTAAAAATACCTTTCACACGCCTAAAGCACTTCTTGAAAGATTTAAAAAATCAAAGTCCATTTTGGAAAAAATCCAAATTGGTATGGAAGCATTAGACCTATTACATCTGCAAAGAACTTTACATATAACAGATACTATTATATGTAGTTGAAATATCGCCTATTTTAAAGCAAATAACGTTAAACGTCAAGAGACTGAATTGCAGCATTTTTTAAATAAAAATAATACTGACATAATGCTTTTTAATGGAACACTCATTTACGCGTCTCTGATTGTTTTAAAATTCCTGGATATAAAATATATCGCAACGACCGTCTACATAACAGAGACGGAGGTACCCTTATCATGCTTAAAAATCATCTCAGATCAAATTTATGTGAGACGTCCAGAAATACATGCATTGAGCACACCGCGGTTATCATTTATAGCAGAACTGGTGATCCTTATTTCATTTATCTCCGCATATAATCCTCCACAAAGCCAAATTACCGACAAAGATCTAGACTGCTTAACTAACACAGATCTTCCATTACTTATTGCTGGAGATCAAAGTTCTAAACATCCCTCTTGGAATTAACGTAGAACGAACAATAATGGTACCGTCCTTGATAATTATGCTGTTCACAATAATCTTAAAGTTCTCGAACTGGAACCCCCTACAAGATTTCACTACACAGGCTCTTCGGAAGTGCTCGGCATTGTTATCACTAAAAACATTAATCAAACTCGTTACTTTGAAGTTCTACAGGAAATGTCATCTGATCACTTACCCGTTATATTAATCCTAAATTGCTTTGAAGAAAATGAACAAAATTTCAAACGTATTGTTAACTGGGAAGAAATTTAATTCTATTATTGAAATTCCAAATGCTCCCCTAATCTTGCTAACATTTCTGTTATAGAAAATGAAATCCACAAAATCAACACCAGAATTCAAAGTGCTCTAAGAGAAGCTACTACCATTAAAGCAGATGGCTCTCAAACTTCACTTCCAGATTATATTCGAGAAAAAAAATCAAATCTCTAAATTACTCAGTGATTATAGATCACGTAAATGGGAAGAACTAGGTAACATGGAATATGAAGGTACCCTCATTTGGAAAATTGTCAGAGCGCTTTAAAAGCCATTTGCGGAACGCATTGGCCCACTCAGTGACCCCAGTGGATTGGTGTATTCTGAACAAGAAATGGCAGAAGTTTTACCTCAACAGCTTGAACACACTCGTACTCCTAATTCCAACTTCGATCCTGAAATTGAAAAAGAAGTCCAAGAATTCAACGAGAATTTAATTCATTGAACTGAAGTAAATTATTTATTACCTACCTTCCCTAGAGAAGTACAGAACGTCATTAATAATCTCAAGATCAGAAAAGCACAAGGATACGATTGTCTCCAATAAATCTATCAGACAGCTTTCCTGGCGTTACATCGTTTTATTAACAAGTTTCTTTAATGCCTGCTTTCGTTTACTTTATTTCCCACATCAGTAGAAGTATGCTGTAATCATAAACTTCCTTAAACCAGGTAAAAATCCAAAAGAAACCACCAGTTACCAACCAATAAGCGTACTTCCCTGCACTGGTAAAATTTTTGAGAAAATTATTCAGATTCGACTTATTAATCACCTCGAAAAGAATAATATCATAGACTTCGAACAATATGGATTTCGCCGAGGACATAGTACCACACACCAGCTTATTAATGTGGCTTTTTAGACATAGAAAAAGCATTCGACAGAGTATGGTACGGCGGCCTTCTCTTCAAAATGCAAAAAGCACTTACATTTATCAATCTCATCAAATTAGTATAATCCTATTTAAAAAAATCGTACTTTTCAAGTTCGAATTGGAAAATCTCTCTCCAATAGAAAGATAATTTAAAGTGGCGTCTCTCAAGGAGGCATTCTAGCGCCGATCCTATTTAACATCTTTATAAATGACATGCCACAGCCATTAAATGTAAAAATCGCTAAAATGCTGATGATACTGTCGTTCTTACGAAGTCTTTAAAACCGCAACTCGCTATTGACAATCTAAAGTTCGGAGTTAATATCACTGATTATTGGTTCAAGAGCTGGAGAATTAAATTAAACCTAAATAAGTGTAACGTCATTAATTTTAGAAGATATAAAAAGAATACTGTCGAAATTGATATTCAAAGTAATAACGTGCAAATACCAGTTAACAGTTCCATTAAATACCTAGGTGGGCTATTTGACGAACAAATATTGCTTAAAGAACAAACTATGAATGCATTACGAAAAGCTAATGCAGGGGTTATTGCCCTTTATCCTCTCCTACGAAGAAACGCCAAACTTCATATAGGAACAAAGCGTATACTACACTCACGTTTGTGAAAATTGCAACACCAAGAAGGAATCGTCATAATTGAATGCAATTTAATACACAGTTGAGTGGTAGTGGTACAAATAAATGATTAAATGTTCAAAACAAACAAACAAGAACAAGAGATCAGAATCAGTATTTTGTGTGACCACCACGCGCCGCAATAAGTGCTGCTACACGACGTGGCATGGAGTCAAACAAAGTTTGAATGTCTGACTGAGGAAGAGCATTCCATATCGTTTGTACGCGTACCCAAAGTTCGTCTGCAGACGCAACAGGACGAGGATCACGAGCAAGACGCCGACGAATGACATCCCACACATGTTCAATTGGCGACATATCCGGGGAACACGCAGGCCAAGGAAGAAGCTGTACCTGCTGCGCTGCAAAGAAGGATTTAACAATCCGAGCAGTATGAGGGCGGGCATTGTCCTGTTGAAATACAGCGCCTGGCAAGCTTTGAAGGAAGGGAACAGCTTCGGGCTGTAGAACTTCACGGATATACCGGTTGCTGTTCAGATTGCCCACAATTCGTAGCAATTGAGATCGTCTATGATATGCTATGGCGCCCCAGACCATAACTCCGGGTGTTCGTCCACTGTGGCGTTCGATAATGCACTCCGGAAGGTGGCGTTCACCGGCATAGCGTCTGACACGAATGCGGCCATCATGGTACCACAAATTAAAGCGGGATTCGTCAGAAAACACGACATGCTGCCAATCAGCACGCCAGTCTCTATGCTGATTGGCCCATTGTAGCCGCAGGCGGCGATGGTCGTGCGTTAGGGGGATCCTGTATAAAGGAGTCCGTGCGCGCAGTCCACACTGCAGCAGACGTCTACGAATTGATGAAGCACACAATGAAACACCTGTAGCTATTGACCACAGTGCTGCCAATTGTCTAGAGGAAGCTGTACGGTCCGTCCGCGCCATGCGGACCAGGTGTCTATCATCGCGAGCTGACGTCACATTTCGGGGTCCACTCCCGGATTTCCGAGTTGTCCGACACTCGTCCGTCCACTGCTTCCAAACGCGCATCACTGTGCTGCTGTTACGCTGCACACGAGAGGCTACTGCACGATACGACAATCCAGCTTCACGAAGGCCGATGATTCTCCCTCGTTCAAACTCTGTAAGTTGTTCAAATCTTGCTCTCTTTCGTCGACGAGGCATAAGTACAGATTGAGTTAACGTTTACCACTAGCAGATAACCACCGATAACCATACACGCCTCGCTACAGCCGTCTATTTATTCGGATCCATCAGCCGTTCAGAGGGCGCTGCTCAGCATACGCATGCGCTACGGATTTGCAATTCTAATCATTTGCATATCATGCGCTACTTTGCATTTCCTGAAAATTTCAGCTCACTCGCGTAAGTCCTTCATGGTGTTGCAATTTTCACAAACGTGAGTGTATATCATACTATGATTTGATCCATTTTACTATACAGTATTCCTGCCTGGAGCACTGTTGCTAAAACTTATCGTAAAAAATTAGAAGGTTTTCAAAATAAATTACTATAGATGATTTTAAACGTCCCATGGTATGTACGAAACAAGCAAATATTCAGAGAAATGAAGATCGATTCCATACAAGACGAAATACTTTCTACTTGTAATAACTTTTTTTCAGAAAATGCAAAATTCACAATACCACCTATAAGAGAACTTGTAAACTATGACATAACTATTGAACATACTGTCAAAAGGCAAAGAACCATTCATCACAATCCAAAATGGTAAATTTTTAATTGCTTCTCTAAGTTTAAATCTTCAAATTCCTCATAAAACAGCTCAAATGACTCTTTTAGCCTCTAGTGGGGCGCTCATCCGTGGATTCGCCTTTTCGGCGTGAGCACTCCTGTGCTCTTAAACATTAAAGTAAAACCAGCGCCCTCGGGCAAAAACTTCAAACATAGGTAAAAGCATATTTTAAATGCTAATGGCCTACTATATCCTGATGACAAATGACCAAGTATTGCTACTGCTCGCTTTCAAATCGTACAGTTTGTTAATCAAATTTTGTAAATTTTACAAAATCTATACATATAAAGAAGGATGTGTCCTTTTGTGTTTGTTTTTTCGCGTTATTGATTTTTGATCAATTATGTTAAATCTTTTGCCACATTTAGTGGACTAAAATTGAATATAGGTGAAATATTGAATGGAAATTGAGTTTTAACGAACATTTTATTAGAAAGGCAAAAATCATTGAAAACGGCGAGCCATTTTTGCTGATATAATGAGAGAAAATTTGTTTATTTACCATCGAAATTTTTTATTTGAGTTCCATATCGCACCAGATTGAAAAATGTATGACTATGAATCTAATTTTTTCCATCATTGTTACAGAATGATTGCAGCGGTATCGTTCTTTCTGTTCTTAAATGAATTATTCCCAATCTAACTTAATTGCCATCGAGTACTTCAGCTAGTATGTTAATAAAGATAAAAAAATCAGTAACTAAAAACTATACCTTTAATTAGCAATAGCCCAGTCATTCAGCATTTCAATTTGTACCAGCCCTTTCAGTCCTAACTTATGTATAATAATTTCCAATAATAACAGTACTAAAACCACTGACCTAAACAGCTAGCTGGGTAACATTGCTTAAAATAACGAGTAGTTAGCGGAAATAATTCCAACAATATCATTTTTATTGATTTTTGACTTCTCACTTACAGCATCTTCTTTTAGTTTAACGCTAAAAATCAATGAAAGGTTTTCATAAAGATCAATAATTATTAGTGTGGCCATGACATTTACTATTTGCTTCCTTTCTGCTTTTAATCCTGCTCGATTTAACTTTGAATGCATCATTGATTTCATCTAGTTGATTTGCTGTTTTTGAATGCTTCAGTGTTAAGCTGATCAACGGCATTGATAAACTATAAATTACTGAATGGAAAACGAATATCCATTGCAAATAAATGTTACGATTTTACTACCTAAGTAGTTTTATTTATTATTTTTCTTCATAAGGCATTCATTTCCGGTTACTTTCTCGCAGTAACCGAAAGAAATTGCTTTAATTTTTTACATAAAACTTTGCGAAACATGATTTCATTCGAGTTCCAAGAATTACGTCAAATGTACTTGCGAGAAAAGCTTTCGCATTCATCATTATCAATAATCAGTATTTTAATGCATTTTATTAATATTATACAATATTAATTACACTAATAGATTTGCATAATAGGCCTTGCATAATAGGCCCTATTTTAGCCACATTAATGAACTCTCAACAGTTAATATTTTGTGCTAGACCAAGTAAAGTGGAAGAACTTACCTTAATTTCAAGAAAATGTATTTGAGAGCAGCCTTCTACATATCATGAAAACTCCAGAGACGTAGTTGGATATTCAACGCCCGCAAATTCATATATCGTATAAGGTATTTTCTCACTCCTTGTCGCAGAATTTCGTGGTGTAGCGGTAGCACACTCGGCGCCTATTCAAGAGGTTCTGGTTCAAGTGTAGGCCAGGGTATTTTTCATACCTCCAGCTTCGAAAACCTTAATGACTCTACAATCATTACAAAAATAATGAAACTCTCTAAGCAGTTAATGAGAATTTCGCTATGTAACTAATATGGTTGCGTAAAAATGAGAATCTTTATTTCTCTTCCTCTGTGTTGAAAAATTTATGTTTCAACAAATTAAAATTTGACACTACTTTACGATGCGTTTGAGAGGTCTTCTTTGAGTCCTAAAACAAACATTTTCTTTTCGTTTTCTTTATAGATCTTCGTTTATAAGTGTTGTTTGATTTTAGTAGAAATGAATTGAAGTGGAAGGATATATATCGATCTTTATGAATGAATATTACAAAAGGGTTTTCAATTGAGTGAAGACTAAACTAGACATTTAAAAAAAGTTTAATGTTTTTTCTTAAATTTAAGCTCCTACACACTCCTGAAAAAATTCAATTAATTCAGCGCGCTTAGCAGATAAGCTGTTTTTAGACAAACGAAAATTATTTTCAAATAAGATATTTTTCGTCTTTGACATTGTAGAAGTATTAGGTATTTTTGAAAGCAGGAGATGTAAAAACTGAGCAATGCTCTAATCGGAATTCGAACCACAGACCTCTCGAATACACGCTGAGATTGCTGACCAGTAAACCACGAAAGCAGGCTAAGAAGCCGAGAGAAATACTTTATACACTACCCTCTTAAAGACGACTGGGGATAAGGGGACTGTTATAAACTTAGGATAAACCTTACAAAATAACAAACTATTGATGAAGACAAACTATTGACGGAGACATTTGCTAAGAGAATTAATAGCGAGATATCAGCTATAGCTGCCAAAATACCTCTCTTTAGAACTCAGTACTTAATATATGAACTAATTTGAAAATTGGTGGAAAACGACGAAAGTAGAAATGGAAATGAGTAATAATGTGGGGAAAGGCAACGACTATAGTTGATAATACACATTTATTAGTATATACAAAGATAGATCACATTAGGTTTACAATTATTGAGATAATATATGAGCGATCGAGCAACGTCTGCTCCGCTCGCCAGCTATTCCTCGTCTCTCTCGAAGGCGGGAAACACACCTGCTGACGTAATGCATACGTCATACAGTAGGGGATTAAGGAATATCATGACATAACATTTCCCACATTCGGCCATCATGACCGGACAGGCGACCTCGCCTGAAGGAACATAATATATCATCAAATTTTTAAAAAAATATTATAATATAGTAACATAGGTATGAGAAAAAAAAATAATCTGTAGATACAAAGCTGAGGATACTTACACAAATGGAGCAAACAAAAAAAATAGATTAAACACATCACAGCAGTTAACTAAAAAATAAAAAGAACATTAGTTATCACAAAATGAATTAAAAATTTGATATGAGGGAAAAACAATTATTAGAAAGTTCTCAGGTATCATCTGTCCAAACACAGGAGGACCTATAATGCTGACAGTTTAATAAAAATCAAGTGATACGTTCAATATTGTTGGACCAGGGTTTCATATATTCAGCACAAGTGGATGTTTTGGATGGTCCGTCGAAAAATGCACACTTTTCCACATCATAGGTGTCATTTTGTTTGAGCTTGGTGACTTTATAAGGTCCGAGAAATTTCTGTTTGAGTTTTAGACCAGGGCCAAACTGAGTTCGTTTGATGGCAACGAGGTCATGAAGTTGAAATTTTTGGGCTTGTTTTCGCCGCAAATTATAAGTACGGCGATTGTCGTCTTGCACTTTAGAGATTTGCTGTTTTGCGTCCTTACGGAGATCGTCACGTTGCTGAATGAATGCAGATTTGATCTCCTCGTCGATTAGAGCAGCGATGTTGATGTCGTTTTGCGATTTCATTTTAGTCCCAAAGAGAAGTTCAAAGGGAGTGGAATTGATGCTACGTTGAAAAGTGGAATTAATAATTTGTTGCACGGCGGGAACATGGCGGTACCATTGTTCAGGGTTGGTTATGGAGAGTTTAGAAAGGACAGCAATAATAATGGAGTTCAAACGCTCAACTTGACCGTTCGATCGTGGAAGGCCAGCTGTAATAAGAACGTGCTTTATTCTCTGTGTGTCACAGTAGTTTGCAAATGCAGTGGATTTGAATGCAGGGCCTCGATCAGAAATAATCCGTGAAGGATTTCCGAAGACTGATCTTTGAGTTTCCAGCCGACTGATAACTTCATCTGCGTCTGTGGACTTTGTCGGATATAGCCACACGAATTTAGTAAACGAGTCTATAACTGCCAAAATATGTTTGTATTTCTTGGATGTGGTGGCAAGGGGACCTAGGTGGTCGATATGGTACGTGTGCAAGGGTGCGTCGTCTTTATCAATGGGGTGCAGTAGTCCGTCTTGTTTGCCACGCTTTCGATTATTGAGGATGCATGGGATGCAGTTATGGATACAGCGCTCGATTTTTTCTTTCAGATTTGGGATAAAATATTCTTTGTTTAAAAGTTCTTGAGTGCGGATTACGGCGAAGTGGCCTCGTTCGTGAGCAGTTTTAATGACATTTGCCTGCATATCCTCAGGCACCACAAGTAAGTCAATGCCGTTGACGTTTTTGTACAGGAGATTGTTCTTAACGAGAAAGTTATCATACGAAGGCGTAGTTTGAAGAAGTGCTTTAATAGCCGTAATATGCTCGTCGGTTTCTTGTGCTTTGCGAAATTGGAGAAGGACACTGTCTTGGATAGTCATGCAACATGGACTGCGACTGAGGGCGTCCACGTGAGCCATCTTTGAGCCGGTACGGTGTTCAATTTCGTAGTCAAAATCTTGGAGATATAAAACCCATCGGGCTATTCTCGAATTGAGTTCCTTTTTATTTAGAGTTTGCACGAAAGCGTTGCAGTCAGTGATAATTTTAAAATGCGAACCAAGGACGTAAATACGGAACTTTTTTAAAGCTTCAACAATTGCAAGGACCTCGAGTTCATAACTGGTACATTTACGCTCGTTGTCCGATGTTTTTTTCGACATGTAGTAGACAGGGTGAAAGCTGTTATCATTCATAGATTTTTGTAGTAGGACTGCCCCCAAGCCATCAATGGATGCGTCGGTATGAATTTCGATTTGATTGTTTTGATTAAAAATACTTAAAATGACAGCATGAAATTGAAAGGGGGTGTCCTTACGAAGGAGATCATTAAGGGGTTTGGCAATGCTAGAATATGAGGGGATGAATTTCCTAAAATATCCCGCGAGACCGAGAAAGCGCTGGACGTCTTTCGTACTCTTAGGTTCGGGGTAGTTAATTACAGATTTTGTTTTCGAAGGGGAAGGAAAAAGTTTACCGTCTTCAATGATATGTCCAAGAAATTCGATTTTTTTGTGAAGAAATTGACATTTACGAAAATTAATTTCTAGACCATATTCACTAGCAACTTTGAGTACTTGATTGAGACGATGAATGGCCTCATTTTCATTTTTGGCGGGAATAACGACATCGTCCATGTAGGGTAAAACATAACCTTTGACAATTAAATCACGAAAAACATAATTTATAAAGCGCTGGAATACTGAAGGGCAATTTGAAAGACCAAATGGCATTCGAAGAAACTGGAATTGTCCGTTGTGAGTTACAAAAGCTGTATATGGTTTACTTTTGTCCGCTACGGGCACATGAAAAAAACCGTTACGTAGGTCAAGAGTACTGAAAATTTGGGCGTCTTGAAGTCTATCCAAAATGTCATCAATAAGAGGAAGAGGAAAATGATCCTTAATTAAAAGTCGATTAAGTTTCCGATAATCTAAGCAAACACGGGGCGTACCGTCTTTTTTACGCACCACCAGAACTTGACTGGCATATGGAGATGAACAAGGTTCAATAATTTTAAGTTTCAACCATTCATTTATTTGTTTGTCAACAATTTCCCGTTCAACAAAAGGAAGGCGTCTAGGAGGGTGAAAAATCGGTTTATCATCGGATAGAGTGATATTAAGTTTAATATCTGTCGTCTTTGTTTTATTTGGAGCATAAGAATTCAGCAAACGTTCTGCCGCAGCACGAGTTTCTTTGGAAACATTTGAACCAATATCAAAAGCTGGAACATCGTCATTTATGGCAAAAATGAAAGATTCAGGAGTAGTTTCAAAGTATTGCTCGGGTTTTGAAAAATATATACCGTCTGGTGTAATAGTTAATTTAGCATTTTTAATTACGTCACATCCTACAATAAGAGCAAATTGCATAGAATGATTTGGAACAACTCTAATATTAGCCGGAAAGTCCTGGTTATCAATGTTGATAATGGTTTGAAAATAGCCAATAATAGGAATTTTCGAGGATCCAAAACCAGTTAACACTCCAGAATTATTTGAAAGTGGTGGGGAACCAAGTTGAATCCATGTGTTTTGTGTCAGTAATGTGACCTCACTTCCAGTGTCAATTAATCCAGAAACTGTGCTATTAAGTATAACGACAGTTTTACACATATTACCGTGAGAGGTTTTTACTGTATTTACTCCGGCAGGTGGAGTAGAAGTCTCATTTGGAGTACTGAGGCGGCAATCCATAGATTTGTGTCCAAAACGACCACAAGTTAGACATTTTGGGCCAAGAGAATGATTAGGACAGAACCGTGAGAGGTGTCCGACCTCATTGCAGTTAAAACAAGTTTGTGGTTTATTTTTAGATGAACCAGTATTATTAAATTTCGTGTCATGTTGTTGGTCTGAATTTTTTCTTCCAGTACCACGTCTGGGGCCATTGTACGTATTTTTTAAATTCGATGGATGAGAGGTATTTGTATGTCTAGTCGTAACTACAGTTTCATAAGTGCGTAGCTTTTCCTTGAATTCAGAATATGATTTTGCACCGTAGAGAATAATTTTATCGGATGGGGTACCTAGTAGTCCTTGAATAGTATACTGAATGACAGAAGCCTCGTCGATAACACCGTCACCACGATTTGCAATTTCGCGCATTGCGATAAAATATTGCATAAAGCTTTCATTCGAACGCATTTTTCTTCTTTCGAGTTGTTTGCGCCTTGGAGGGAGGGGAAAGGGGAATAGAAGAATTTAGACCTACAGGCGTCGGTGCATTATCAGTGTTTAGAATTTGACCCACAGGGGTCGGTTCCATAATCGGTTTTTGAAATTGGATGTTCGTCATCGGAAAAAAAACAAACATCAAGGGATTGGGGAAATTCGTTAGATTAATTAGCGCATGAAAAATTTTTTCACATAAAACATCTTTATTAGGGGAAACTTCCAAATGCAATAAATTAGCCACTGATATAAAATCTGAGAAAGAAAAATCTTTTAATTGAAGTTCTTTATGTTTTGCCAAATCGAAACTGTCCGGGAACGCGGCAAAATTTCGTATTCTCTTTCGCGAAGAATGATCAAAATCGGAATATCCAAGCACGGTATTAAATAATTTAATAACTCGTGTTGTGCCATATTTAAGAGAGTTCGCTATCAATGGGATATCACCTAATTTTAGGGCCATAGTTCTTTAACCAATCAAATAGGACAATATGAATATGAAATAGGGTATGTATGAATGAGAAGTAAACAGCATAAACACAGTTTAAAATCGTAATATTAATAAATTTGGAACGAATCAGGGAAAAATGAGCCTACCTAACTCTGGGGCAGTCCTTATAATCCAACGTATTTCTTAGCCAGTCCAATGTAATCCAAAATCGAAAACGTCCAAAATCAGAAGAATCGTCAATGTAACATCAATCGTCATAAGACATAATCGTCATAATCGTCACGTCTTCAATCGTCATAAAGCATAATCGTCACGTCTTCAATCGTCATAAAGGCACGTCTTGCCTTTGTTAGCTTTCGTCGTTGATGATTGCTGGTGTCTAGGGTTCGATTAACGCATGCACAAAAGGTACGGTCGAGCCCCCAAAATGTGGGGAAAGGCAACGACTATAGTTGATAATACACATTTATTAGTATATACAAAGATAGATCACATTAGGTTTACAATTATTGAGATAATATATGAGCGATCGAGCAACGTCTGCTCCGCTCGCCAGCTATTCCTCGTCTCTCTCGAAGGCGGGAAACACACCTGCTGACGTAATGCATACGTCATACAGTAGGGGATTAAGGAATATCATGACATAACATTTCCCACAATAATAACATAACTGGATAACCCTCCTATTGCACGGGTTTAGCCCTGAAGTTTCAAAAGGCCTCAAAATGTCATGAATAAGTGGTATTTTCTTGATTTTCATTAAAAGATGACTCTCTCACTTTGTACTTTGATTCCTTGTCTTCCAATATACATCCAAATCGAAATCGGATACGTTAAAAGCTCGCAGAAATTTTCATGTGTAATGAATAAAGAAGCCAGCTCTCTATACGGAATTTTCTGTCGGTAAGAGATAATGTAGCTTAATCAGTTGAGCTGATCACCTCGCCTGACCACAGCTTTACATGCTTAAGCCATGTTCGCTTGGGCATAAAATCTTCTCTCTCAAATGGCAAGAGTGTGTGAATCAAGAATGGTCTAAACACATTGCATTTTCTGTGAAACCATTTACCTTCAGATAATTACGTATATATTTCCAGTGTAACTGACAGGTCTTTCGTGCCCCAAATATCAATCAAATGATAGCTGCTCACTTTGCCACATAAATAAAACATTGTTTCATCATAGAATACTAGCCTGCCTGCAGTGTCATCCAATTGCAGATCTACGCTGAACTTTATCCATTTGACAGTTCGGGAGATTTTAGTGCTTATGCTTTATCAAACTTATAAGGCTTGAACTCTAGATGCTTGTGCAACGCTCGTTATATATTTGTTTGTTTGTCTGCATGATGCATGGACTTGCTCGGTCTTTAAGGCTAAATCGTACGAATAATTTCACCTATTCCATTATTGATCGCTACTTGATTGTTGACCTCGATAGACGTCAGAATGTTTATACTTTCTTCTCGCACAAACACACCCTCTCCTTAACCCATGTCATCTGTTTAGTGATACTGTGATAGTGAAGTGAGATTTTGCAAATCTGTTTCAAAAATGGCTCTAAACGAAGAGTACTGATGGACATTTTCCGTGTTCTAGACAAAAGGTAATTGTCTTTCTCTGAGCATCAGCACTTCTAATGAAGTGCTGATGTTCCGGTGTTTTTAAATAAAATTTGGAGAGATAACCTTTCGTTCCATATCTTTATCTGTAAAATAAATTTATTATAGGTATCACAAATATGATTTCTCTTTATACTATTCATCTTGAATTGTCTTATATGTTGTCATATTATGTCGAAAACGTGAGTTCAAAGAGTTTATCTGTGTTAAAAATTACTTATGTTAAAGTTTGCCGGTATCCTAATAATAAATACGAACTTCTACTAGGAGAAGGATATCGAGTGTAATTAAGTGTCTACCAGTTTCCAAATGCAACATGTTAGTTTGAAGAATGAAGACTTCTGATGTATATACAAAATGCATGCACTTTGTTTTTTTTTCAGCTTGTTTTTCTTTACGTAGCTTTCATACATTATGTTACATTTTTAGTGAAAAGCGTGTTTGATAGTACGATCTCGGTTTCAGATTTGATGGTTTCGTATTCTAGATTTGATCGCAGCGCCAGATGGGATGACCCCTATTTAGTTTTAATAAATGTGCTTAGCATTCATTATGGGAAAATGTTGAAAGAGAATGCATACATTTGTGTTATTTGAAGCTAAATATATAAGGCTAAAAGTTAAGGTCTACTTGAAGTTTTCAGAGAACGGTAGTTTGAAGAGGCGCCATTTCAAATGGCGTATGGGGATACTTTTAAAATGGCATATAGGGATACGTTAGAAAATGAAAGATCACTGTTTAAAACAAAATGCTTATGGGGCTAAAATCCAGCTGAATTTCCCAGTACATTTCGTGAATTTTTACTGATCAGGTTTGAAAAGTCGTAGAACATTCTTTCAGGGTACTTACTAAGCTCACATGAAGGACATGCCAGATGTATAATATGATCAAAGATTATTAAAATTGTAAATATCAACAGATTGAAGAATTATAGTGCACGCTCCAGAGCCGGGAAACCGGCATAGTTGCAATCGGCAGCAGAATAAAAAGCGAATAATTTTAGAACCAATTAGAACCACCAGAAAGCAGCTGCTGTAACCTAAGGCGATGTTTGTGGAAGGCTAGAAGGAAAACGTTTACCATGAATTCTCTCCAAGACACTAAAAATTTCAACTTTACCAAACATTAGTTATGTAAATGGCGGAATTACAAGGCATTATTGCGAAAGATGTGAAATGAGAAAAAAATGTGATTTTCATGCCCAAAAAGTGAACTATTAGAATTTTAGTGTGCGTGGTTGCATCAAATATGAAAAAATTGGATTAAAACTGATGCGATATGTTTACGATGGGGAATTAACTTAGAAGGACACCTATTATTGGACTAACTATAAAATCATCAGATTTCAAGTTCTTCTGCAAATTCAAATAGTCTCAGAGTGGACACCGATTTTCCTCCATGAAAGAGGTTTTTCAGAAGTTACCCAAGCTATTCAAGGATTAAGAAAACTAATATTCTCAGAGAAACAGCAAACATTCCGAGACAATTGATTACGATTGTCGTTGTGAAGCAAGAAGTTACACAGAAATAATGTAAGCAGGAATTCTCTGAAATAATATTAACCTGAGAAAAGGCCATTGTATGTCATAAATTAAGCTCTATTTGTTGTGAACAAGTCGCATTTACGATGCCAAAGAGCCGCAAGGTTTCGAGCAGGAGTTTGAGCACGTCTGAAAAATACCATATTGCTTATAGCTGGTGAATGGCCCATTAAGTAGGTTCTTTATTTAATAGAAGAGTGCATAATCCGATGCAAAAATTCCTGGTA
This sequence comes from Stegodyphus mimosarum, assembly GCA_000611955.2. Lineage (NCBI taxonomy): Eukaryota > Metazoa > Arthropoda > Arachnida > Araneae > Eresidae > Stegodyphus > Stegodyphus mimosarum. The sequence continues at coordinate 111,851 of KK118629.1, forward strand.
CTTTATCATACATTTTTGTAGGTGTAATTCAGCTAGCATCTGTGGCAACATTTATCCATTTTCAAATTTTCGTGCCCTATTTAAGTGGAGTTCTTCTCTCAAGATCCGATTGCGTTGACGCAGAGAGGGTATAGAAAATCCAGAGCTAAAAAAAAACGGCTTCTTAAAATATTTTACCACAAAGTATTGCATGTAAGTATCATCAAAGATACAACTGTGAGTATCGCCAAGTATGTCATTCAATTTAGGTGTAGTTATTATATTTGAATAGGGTAAGTAAAATCGCTCCTTTATTTGATCAGATCTAGACCAGGTCTAGGTCAGAAACCTGAATCGTTTGTTTTTAACGATTAACTGCTAAATAACACAGATAAGATTGAGAACCTTCGCAGATATGATCGGGAAAGAGAACTGGGTTAAGAGTGTTACGAAGCTGAAATTTACTGGTTTAACTTTTACTTGTAAAGTTTAAACTGCCTAACTTAACTGACTGGTGCCGGACAAAACTAACATAAAAAAATCTGAATACTAAATTTCTTCTAAACTCAAGAAGAAAGGTGGAACTGAGTGATTAACTATCTCAAAATAATATTAAATATAACTTTTCTTAAATCAACTAACTCACACAAAGCAAATTCATACTAATAAATCTTAACCTGAAAGAAAATCAAGGAAGAATAATTCTTCTCTAGTCCTCTAGAAAAGAATACTATCTCAACTAAACATTTCTAAAATTCACTTAAATTTCATATTTACTTATTTCTAAAATCAACTCAAGAGTGAAAGTTCAAATTCATTAAACCAAAACCTTATAAGCACCAGAGAAGAAATATTCGAAAACAATCAGTCAGTTCCAATAAGAAAGTCAAGTAACAGTTTTAACCTTCCTAGCACCTAAAACAAGACATTCAATATTCAATAAGACGTGCTTAGTACATATTTGCTAAAAATAAGAGGGTGCGTTGTGAGTACCCTGAATGCATAAACATTTTTCCATAACCCCGATAAAATTCCCATGTTTCTTAAAAGCCTTACAGCTCAAACAAATGAAGTGACTAAACAGACCAACTACCTAACACAAAAAATAAATGCAAGTAATAACATAAAATAAAACAAATTTATTAATATAATTATATTGGATAACGTTAAGGTAGATGGCTAGACTACCCTTACATAAATAGCAATTTGTATTCCACATTAAATTTCTTTCAAGAGTCATTTATCAAGATCAGATTTTGCAATTGAACAAAATAACGATTAATTCGATTGCACTAGAACATTAAATGAATTATATAAACTGAATTTCACATAAACTAATATAGAAATTACAATTAACATAAATTTCATATTTTTAGACAATAATTTTACATTCTTCTAAAGGCACAAACAATTTCTCTAATATCAAATGGAAATCCCTTTTTGTCAGCTACGCGAGATTAATTTGAACTATTCTCACTTGACAAATTCTATAAGGGTGCCAATAATAACATAAGATATTCACTAATTAGGCTGATGAAAAAAAATCTTAATCCCTCACAAATAACTGAGTTCTCAGTCACTTCTTAAAATACATATATATACGTAAATGAATCATATCACTAGTCCACCATGGAATTAAGAAAGACAGAGAATAAAGAGAGAGAGAAAAAAATAACAAAAATATTTCACTCATAGGTGGAAGACAATTTTTCCAAAGTTACAATCATGTTACTGTCACAACACCTCAGGGAGCGTCCAACTACAGTTCACGGGAAAACAATATGAAGATCAGGCGATGCTATAATTTTGAGTAGAGCTCTCGTCCTCAAGCACCCAAATGCATCAAAAATTCTTAATCAGAAAATCTTCTGGGAACTTCCTAAAATCTTCCAACCCTTCTACCTAGAACTTTCATCTTTCTTTGAGAATGACTATTTATAATCCTCTCAGAAAGATGATGAAGCCGAAGCGATGCTATATTTTTGTGCAGAGATCTTGTTATCCAACACAAATGCATCAAAAATTCTTTGTCAGTACTGGGAACTTCCTTAAATCTTCCAACCCTTCTAGCAGGAACAATTCTGGAATGACTATTTATGATTCTCTGAGAAGGATAATGAAGACAAACAGATGTTATACTTTTGTGTAGAACTCTTGTCATCAAGGCAGGAAATTTTTATTCAGGAAGTGCTGAAACAAACGCCTACCCAAACCACAGGCTCAGGGTCAAGCTCGCAAGGGGCAAAGTCTCACAATCTCTTTAAAATATCTTCACCACATCATCACGATTCCGTCTTTCTTCAACATACCTCGGCGGACAGCAGGCGCAAGCCAGTCAGCAAGGGCGAAGCTCGGCCGCAGGGCAAACGCATTTCTCCCTGAACTTTTATCCTCTCAATATGTACCGTACTTAAAGACTAACTTCTAAACTCGTGCATGAACCGAGGAAATCTCGGTTTCTCCTCCCATTGACAAATTCTATAAGGTTACGAATAAAATTATAAGATAATTCACTAATTAAGCTGGTGAAAAAAATCTTAATCCCTCACAAATAACAGAGTTCACAGTCACTTCTTAAAATACATATACATATACGTAATCAATCAATTTTACTCACCACTTCTGCAATCAATTATGCAACTGTGGGAAACCTATGACTCACTCCCGGTCTCAGTGGGAGGAGCAGGTTGAGAGGACTGAGTCGTTTGCACTTGTAAGTGGGTTTGAATCCACGGGACACTATCACTTTTTGGATCTATCCTCCACTCCAGAGGTTATGATACCATTTATGGACCTATCCTCCACTCCAGAGGATATGATACCATATGACTTATTCCGGTACTGGATGATGTAAGTATTTATGCCAAATGGCTAGGTTATTGATCGGACGGAGAGCCTTTGCGGCTAAGTTTCCGAACCGTTAAAACCACCCTGCGATCTCAAAGCCTGGAAGATTTGCCGGGGAGTTATGATACTCGCCAACCAATCGCTTTATTTTGGGATCGCAATCTAGATCCTCTTAATTTTAAATTTAATTTTATTTAAATTAAAATAAATACAAAAATGAATATTAATGCTGCAAAATATATACACTATATACATGAGTCGAAGAACTTAGACAATACAAAATTAGTCGATGTCCTGTAGCCGCTTGAACATAGAATGAATCCTATACATGAGTTGAACGTAAACTACAAAAACTCTATGTATCTGGAGTGTGAAGTCCTATCCGTGACTTGTCTGAGACGTCTTTTAATCCCTGGATTCCTATTGGATACTTGATGATGTGCTCGATCTCCAGCGAGGAGAGGGAGGTCGGGAAAAACTTGGACCTTTCCTGTGCCAGAAGTGGACAGTTCTTTATGTAGCGTCCTGCGTCCGCCAGGCTCCCACTTGTGCCGCATGCGCATCTAACCTTCTGATGGTGGAACCTAACTAAATAGGAAGGGAAGTTCCCGTGATTAGTTAGGGCTTGATTTACATAATGATCACTCTTTAATCTCCTTGTCGAGACTGTCGGAAATATCTTATACGTGAGACGCCCTGTCGTGCCCTCGTCCCACCTTGCTTGCCAAATCCTAATCACTTCTTTTTGTAGTAAAGTTTTAACTGTTTCCTCCGAGAGGGGAACCTCAATGCCTATGCTATCTTTTTGTGTTGCCTTTTTGGCCTCCTCGTCCGCTCTTTCGTTGCCTTTTGTGCCCTGATGGGCTTTGACCCAGTTAATTGAGACATTATGTGTCTCAATTAGGATATTGTACAGCTCCTTGAGACTGTATATGCTTTTCTTTGTATTTTTAATATTGTTAAGACTTTGTAATGAGCTTTGGCTATCCGTAAAGATCCTTACTGTGGAGGTAGAACTTTCATTCTGTCCGATCCATAATATCGCACTCTTAAGTGCTAAGACTTCCGCTTGGAACACCGTCGCTTCGTTGTTTAAACGAATTCTTTCATTGTATGTCTCTTTGTTGTCTTTTATTACTACAAAGGCGGCACCGACTTTATTGCCCCTTTTGGACCCGTCTGTGAAAACCTCTATTCCTGTATCTGTGGGGGGATCTTTACCCCATTTTATTTTAATGAACTCCGCTGGGAGCCTCTGTACTGTGGGTAACCGATCCTCTATACTTACCCATATGGTGGTATCTCCCATGCTGATGTTTCTTTTATATTGAACCGCCCTATAGAATTGCGATTCTAAGTCCGCTTTTATGTCTAATGGGATTGTACCCGCTAGTATCTGAAGCCATGCTGTGGGCGCTGTTGTATATGCTTTTGTTATGCAGAGTAGAGCTATTCTCTGAATTTGGTTTAATTTTAGTTTAACTCTTTCTGTGCCCGTGTAACAAATTGGGCACCCGTAGAGAATCATTCTTTCTATCTCTCTGATATAAAGCGATTTAAGTAATTTGCCTTTGAGATTCCACCGGTAGGAAACCATTCTATTTAGATTGTTGATTAATTTTAAGGTACGTTCCTTTATTTCTGTTAGGTGCGGAACCCATGTGAGCTTTTGATCTAAGACGAATCCTAGATATTTTACGTGGTTGCATCTTGGAATTGGTATCCCATCCCATTTTATTCTTGGGGGGGATCTTTGTAGATTGCTACTTTTCGGAAATAATATTAATTTTGTCATTTCTATACTAAATTTTAGCTTGTACTTTATGCTCCATATATATACGTAAATGAATTATACCACTAGTCCACCATGGAATTAAGATAGACAGAGAATAGAGAGAGCGAGACAAAAATAATTAAAATATTTCACTCGCAGGTGGAAGACAACTTTTCCGAAGTTATGATCATGTTACTGTCACAACACCTCAGGGAGCGTCCAACTATAGATCATGGAGAAACGATATGAATGCGATGCTATAATTTTGAGGAGAGCTCTTATCCTCAAGCAACCAAATGCATCAACAATTCTTTATCAGGAGAGCTTCTGGGAGCTTCCTAAAATCTTCCAACCCTTCTATCAGGAACATTCATCTTTCTTCGAGAATGATTATTTATAGTTCTCCGAGAAAGATGATGAAGACGAAGCAATGCTATATTTATGAGCAGAGCCCTTGTCATCCAATACAAATGCATCACAAATTCTTTATGAGGAAAGCTTCAGGGAACTTCCTAAAATCTTCCAACTCTTCTATCAGGAACACTTCCAGAATGACTATTTATGGTTCTCCGAGAAAGATGATGAAGGCGAATAGATGCTATACTTTGTGTAGACCTCTTGTCATCAAGCCAGGAAATTTTCATTCAGGAAACGCCGTGAGAAACATATGTCCAAATCACTGGCGCAGGCCGCCCGCAGGGGAACGTCCAAGCGGCAAAGTCCCACGATCTCTTTAAAATAACTTCACCACTCCATCACGATTCCGTCTATCTTCAACACGCCTCATCGGACTGTAGGCGCAAGCCAGCCCGCAAGGGCTAAGCTCGGCCGCAGGGCAAACGCTCTTTCTCCTTGAACTATTCTCCTCTCAAGAAGGACCGTACTCAACAACTAACCTCTAAACTCGTGCAAGAACCGAGGAAATCTCGGTTTCTCCTCCCATGAAATTTTAGTAGTCAAAACCTAACACATAAAATTAAAATTTGCCAACCCGAGACTTTCACTATAATTTAACTTAGCAATTTTACACCCTCAAACGAATCAAAATGGAGTCATTGTCCATAGTTGACGCTTGGCCAGCTGCAAGTGAGTCATCCTCAGCGTGGAGACAAAAAATTCGACCCCCCCTTGCTAACAAGCGAAAAATCTAAGAACAACAAAAGCTGCCCTTTCAAGATCAAATTACAACCGCTCCTTTCTTCCGAAGGAACTGATTTATATAAGCATTGCAACATTCATAAAGCGAGAGTGCAAATGAATGCGGGAAAGCCAATTACGAACTCCTTTTACTGCTGATTAACAAAAAGACATGGCAGACAACACTATACCGTCCTCAGTTCTACTGTTATCTTAAATGCTATTTCCACAGATGTTATTTCCATTAAAAGACGTTCGCCTTTCTTCGTTAGAAAATTGGACCGTTGAAGAAAAGTAATTGCCTAAACATTTTAAATACACTCTTTACAAATACATATAATATTCAGTATGCCCTTCAGAATTTCAAATTTAAAAATCAAATACAAATAAAAATTAAATACTTAAATAATTGATTACTTAAATGACTAAACACACTTAAAATTCGCGACACAAAATTCGCCACACAACATAGAGTAATGTGCAAGTACGAAGCGAAAAGCAGAAAGAATCGAAAAAATTAAATCAATCGAATCATTCACTCTCTGGGCAGATTTCTTTGAACTGCAGTTTTTAAATTCATATAAACTACGTTTTACATAGAACTAACAATAAAATTCTTAAAAAATGAAAAAATGTTGGAAAATAATAAAATCTAAATTAATTTTTGCATAGGAGGAAAATATTCCTTTAGGCTCTGAAATGGGAATCAAAATTTACTGCAGTGTTTCCAATAAGGCTTCTAGGTGAATGAACTCCAAAGAAGCTACCATTCTGTTTCTACAGATCACCGTTCGTTCACTCTAGAGTTAACAGGTTCTGGGACTCGTTTTAGGAGTGTATTATACGATTCTGTTTTAGAGTGAAAAAGGACTTAAGTAGGATTGATTTCGAAATGAAGAGAGCTTAATCTGCATAAATTTAAGGTGTCCCCTCTCAAACATTTGCAAGTTTAGTATATTTTGCCAACTCTTTCTAACTGCAAATTTTAAATATACATAAGGAACACTACGAAATACGTTCATGTGTAACTGACATGAAAGATGTGTATGGATTTTAAGAAAGTAAATCGGCTTCTCTTTTCAGATAATAACTTAAAACAGGGTTGGTTGATATTTTATTAACAATAAATTTCAGATATTAATTCTTCAAAACAGTTTCTCCCGTAGTTTTCGAAACTGCATTAGTGAAATCATTAAAGGTATCTGCTTTAAATTAAGAGGCAGAGAAACATGAATTAAGCATATCTTCCAAAACTCAGATCCATAGATCCATATAATTAATTCATTATTGTGTATTGGATTAGCAAAATGTAATAAATGCGTTAAATAAACGTATTATTGAAACATAATACATGTATTTAATTCACTTTCAACCTGCATTTAAGCGGAGCTCCTGTCATATTGTCCAAGCGTATCGGCTATGAAATTAAATCATTTTCATAGTAATCAGTATGCAAGATTTCCCTCCCTGCAATCAATTTACATGTTAAAATGCAGTCATTCATTAGCCACACTATTGTAAGAAATTAAATACTTGTTAATTTTTCTTTCAAAAAGATGATTTCATGAATACAGTAAATCGTGAAAATAGGGCTTTCTTATGCCATTACAAGAATTTACATCCAGCATTACCATTTTAAAGGAAAAATTTATGAGACTTGAACATTCTCAGTTTTGCAAATACTTTTGCTTCGATGTTAATCTGGAAAATATTACGAATGCTTTCAAATCTAGAATAATGACAAAATGTAGAAGATTGAATTCGGTATCCACGTGCAATTCTCTTTTAATCTTAGAAATTCCCTGTATCAAAAGCGTGTCTGGGAAAAAAGAATAAATTAGACTAAGAAAGAATTACTACAGTATTCGAAATTATTTTCAGAGAAAGTTTATGCATAAATTTGAATCTGAAGCATACAACTAATTAGGATAGAAAGAAAGATTTGTGAAATGGAAAAATTTCCATAAAGTAGCTTCTTGTCTTATTAGAGAATATTCAGTTGCAATTTATTTCGTTATAAAACTTTCTGAAGGTAGAAGTATAGTGAAATATAATGAATTATGTAGATGAAGAAATCTTCAGATAGAAACCATAAATTTTAACATAATTTTCTAGGTGACTATATTTCAGTAAATAATGACTAAATATAGCTATTAAAACACACACAGAAATATCTACATCTTTATCTATATATATATAACTGTCTCTTTCTCTCTCTCTCTCTCTCTATATATATATATATATATATATATGTGTGTGTGTGTGGGTGTATGTATATAATATAAAAATACATAAATCAGATTTATAATTTAATTTAATAATAGACATTCAATTCCTTTTTTAAATTTGGTTATTTTTTCTTTATTCTAAAAATAATAACATCATTTACGAACTGCGCCATTTCTAGATAAATCTATGCCACAGAACATGCGTAACGCTGATGGCGTACTTAATTTTAAACCTAAACTCTGAGAACTGAAACATTTCTAAAATAAACCAAAATTTTTCTCTCGGCAGTCTGTCATACCAGATAAACGAGCTCTTTCTTCGGTTACATCTATGTTGCTGCTTGGGCGCAATATCGTTATGATCTCTTCCTATCGCAATGTATTCAAAAATGTAAATGATCTGGAAATCGACACTGTTAGAGCACCAAGTGAATTGTGGCCACAAATGGTAATTTAAATAAAATTGGAATTTAATCTGCCTCGGCAGACAAGTTTCCTCATCATTATGGATTAGCTTTCTACGCAATAAAAATTCTTCCTTTTCAGTATGGATCTATGGATCTACTACGTTTCTTTGAATTCTACGAACTACGCCATCAACAGTTGCTACGTCTTTTTTCTCTTTTTATCATATTTTATCATATATATATATATATATATATATACGTGTGTGTGTGTGTGTGTTAGTTAAAAAAAACTCTCCTGATGCGCTCGAGAGTGTGATGATTTAAAATCAAGGAACTCTCACTTTTACTGCTACAGAGTGAAATCATTTCGAAAATTTCGAATGAGAACGGCCACGTTTTTATTGGGAAAATTGATCAGAGTTACAAAAACCATAATGATGTTGGAGCGATATGCGTATGATGAAAACCGCCTCTTTAAGCCATTTTGTAAAGTAGAGCACTGTAAAGGAACAGATACAAAACTACAGAGGACAGCGACAAAAAACTTTTATTGGAATTTAAGGTTTTCAACTAGTAAAATGTTTTAGCATAGTGCCATCCCCCGTAACTTTGCTATTTCATAGCCATTACAATCCCCTGAAGTCACATCGATGGATTTCTGGTTCTACGGTTGTAAGGTTTTAGTTAAACTAACCAAGTTTTATTTTAATTTAAATCTTTCTATCTCCTCTCTGTTTCAACTTCCCGTCAGAAGAAGCGCGCGTTTTCAGCTTATGCTAATTTTGAAGTACAGCCAAGTACTATTTAAACCAGAGGTAGAAACCTCTTAGTGTGAGAGAGCTTTAGTCTCGGATCACGGTCAGTCTGCTCGACGTTCGCCTGACCAGCTAGCAGCGAAATTTATAAGCCATAGTGCTTACTACGTGATTGCATATTGAAATAACTTGAAGTGCGCTAGTATTAGTATATCTTGCTACGCACCTTTTCAGTTAGAGGCCAAACTCCACGATTTGCTCTGCGAAGCAAGTTTAAATACATTTCTATTTTAGGTTTAGTATTAAAATTATTTGATTGTTAAGTTCGACCCAAGTGTGGTCTTTTACTTTCTGTATCTCTCACGAGTTCGGAAGTGTGTAAATAATAGTGATTTAATAAAAGAGGATTTCAAATCCCTTTCACGTGCAGTTATTCGCCAATACAGTATCTACACCAGAACATAGCGTATTTTCTGCTCCCTGTTCCAGTTCAGGACTTGAGAAGAAGAACCCTTGTAAGTATTCACCATGTTTCCAAAGAGCATGCACAGAACACTCAGTCCTGATAGAGTTATCTGAAATCTAAGGCGTACACGTCAAATCCACGATATTTGTAGGAAATAAAAGATGCCATAAAACATGTTATGTAAGGTCGCCAAGACGGTATAGTGGTTTAGGGTGCCTGCTACGGCACCGAAGGGCCCGAGTTCGAGACACCAGGGACCTTTCAGTAAAATACTTGGATATTCGTATATATAGTTTCGGTGCGGAATGGCGGTACTCTAAATATGAGGCGAACCGAAAGTCCTCTCGAGTGGTATGGTGAAAGGAGAGAGGGATGGGAGACCCCCGCTGGGTGCTCTCCCTCAAATTTGGGCTGCAAAATAAAAAACCAACCTCTCATTGGAGTAGACTCTGGCAAACATTTCTTTCACGTAATGTGGACAAGACAACAACAGCAACAACAAGCTAAGTAAAGCAATACTTCGGCATTTATGCTGAAATTTAGGAATTACTAAACAGAAATTTAACTAAGCAAATAATTTATTACGCTCCAGGAATCTCTAATTATAATTTTTAGTTATAACATGAAATAAGGCCAAATGGAAAAATCTTTTGTTAAAAAGGAATGATTAAAAGTAACAGTACATTACGTTTTAGAAAAATGTGTTTCTTTTAGACATTATTTCATATTTTTGGGCGTCAATTAACTGAAATTTGTGGCTAAAGTTTCCTGGAGAGTAATAAATTATTTAATATTTAATTGCAAATGAGACACAAATGTCTATATATATATATATGCGTGAGTGCGTATAAATATGTATAGTAAATAAATATAAGAGAAATAGGAAAAACATATTTTTATAATTTACTTGTAAATCGAATGTACACATTTCACTTTACATAAATGAACTAAAGTTTTTCTCAAGGTAATATCTCTATAGTGGTATTCTCAAGGTAATATCTTTTTATTACCTATTATCAACGTAATTAGAATTTAATATTTCTGTGAGTTATGTGAGTTTAATATACTGTATGAAAAAAGAAATTAAGAAGCAAATAAAGGGCATTTCTACAAGTAATTTCAGACTGTCTACAAAATTTCACCATAAAGGTAGTGTAAAAATTTCAAAAAATATTTTCTTTTAGAAAGTATAATCTGTTACTGAATAACAGAGATAATGAAATACATTTCGGTATTAAATACATGAACTTGTTCATTATCTAAGAGTTCTTGAATTTATCTCATTAATAAACTTGCAATAAACTTTGCAAACACATTATTTTGCAGGATTAATTTTTGTCTGATGTTTTCTTTAAATAAATCCTTAGTGCCTTATACTATTTATTCTAGGGCAGACTAACTATTGTTTCATAAGGATTACCTTTATTAATAAATAATATTTTTAATGAAAAAATATGTTGAAGAAAATTCTTTTTGAAATGTGAGTTTGTGTAGTTTAACAGCGCGTTGTCTAGTTGAACAGTAAAGTCCATTTTCACTGTTAATACCTAGCAAGTTAGGGATTTAGAAACAAAATACCTAATTTAATTCCTAATTTAAAAAGCAACAAAAAGTCAAAATAATGTTGTAATTTTCAAGTGATTAACATTGCTTCTTTTATACTGTGTTATGACACAGTGAGTTCCAAATTAATCAATATTTAAATTATGGAATTGGCTCATAGATTCTATGATATAAGCAGAAACACTACTGATAGGCGTCAAACTGGCGAAATTTTGATATTTCTCGCCAACTTGGAGATATTGCAGTAGCTTCTGGTAAACGAATTTTTACAGTCTTAGGATAGACCTTTCTTGATGCTTCCAGAAGTCTAGGCAAACCTATATAAGTTGCAAGTCTCAGTTTGTAGACTTTGAAGAGCTTACCATCGCATTGTTGAACAAGTGTGAAGCTCAACGAGTCGTCTTAAGGATTTTACAGTACGAGAACAGCATTAGCATTCTGAATAGCATTCTGAAAGGCAGCATCTTTTACATTAATCTCTTTAATTCTTTTCATAATTCAGCTGGACTAATTATAATATTTTCTGAATTCATTCCCTGAGATTAATTTAATGAAAATATACTTGCAAGAAAGTTATGAAATAAATGAGTTAAATAATATATAAGTAAACCTGATACTCATTTTATAAACCGAGACACTTAATCTTGACAAGAAAGGTGATCATTTATAGAAATTAATAGAAATGAGACAGCCGGCGTTATAACACCGTGAATAAAAGCAATATTAAGAAGATAATTCTTATAAATTACCCTAAATGATATTGTTACGAATTTCACACTTATTTGGCTATTTATTTAGATCTGTAATTAAAATTGCCTTTATATTTCCTGTGGACGCAGACGATTTTTGAAGAGAAAGTTACGTAAAAAAAATTAAATTAAAAGAGGGCGTACATTTAATGTTTAATAAATAAATATCTCGTAAGTACTGTTGCCATCCAGAAAAATCTAGAAAATTCGAGATTGCTCTAGTGATAATTAAAAAGCTTATAAAAGCCGAATTGAAACACCTCATCTCAGTTGTTGTTGTAGTTGTAGCTGTTTAAAGCGAACTGCTGTTTGTTTACTTTATACTGTAGAGATTTCGCTGTGAGATAGAATTATTTTATCTGTTTTGAATTTGAGTTTTGCTAAACGTTTGAGATATTGTGATATTCTGAAGAAATATTTCAGTATTTTGATTTATTTCTTGTGGAAAGAATAAATTTTTGTTAACTTTTTAACGACTTATGCATTCAATCCATAACGAACCCGTACGCACGCAACAATATTAACAACGATTTATGGCTTTAAATGCTGTATTTTAAAACTATGCTTCTTGATACATTTCGTATTCTAAAGTGAACAATCGTAATTTCCTTTCTATTTATGCATTTGTTTAACTAATTTTGTGTTTCTTTCATTTGTTCATTTAAAACAAGTGCTTCGTTTGTTTTAGGTGAACAAATAAGGGTTCAACTACAGGTATTTGCAATATCTTTTGATATCTTGACGTACATCATCAAAGTAAGATTTTGCCGGCCTACAAGTTATTTCTTTTATACTAAAACTATTACCAATGGTAAAACATAGTATAGCTATGATAATAGTTAATAAAAACCAAGATGTGTTTATTTAATATTTTAATTAAATAAGATAATAATTCAAGAACAATATTTCAGAACTGTTTTAAAATTATTGTTAGTTTAAAAAATTAAATTAATTTTTAAACATTCTGTAGAGCAACATATTAAATCATAATGGCATTTCAAAATAACTAATCCTTATTATATCACTAACTACATTCAACGTGACAACGAACGCATAACGGCCATCTTGATATAAAGCAAATATATGTCATTGTCTTTGATTATGGTTTTATTCAAACTTATTGACATGGTTTAATTTAAATGTAAAACGTGGCTTATGTCAAATCGCATTCCGTTACATATTCATTGTATTTTCTTAGATTTTCTGCCACCATTTAATATTAATATTAAAACAGAGTTGTTTTGGAATTTGATTAAATTACAAGTAATATATCGAGGAATCAGTGCAATATTTGATGAATCTCTGCTCGTTTCTTCAGACCGTTTTGGATGCGAAATAGCAATATGCATACATCTTCTTATAGTTCAATATATAAATGAAAAGTGCAGCTAGCCTGAGTTACATTCTATGGAAAACATTTCAAACGGATCCAATTCAAATGAGTTGAAGATATAGTTGTAAGCATCTGAGCGTTAAAAGAAACAGCATCTGCAGTTTTCTGTAGTTGGTATTCTTAACTTGAACAAATGTGGATGTAGTTGTCTTCAAATGGATAGTATGGCCAGCATGACTGATATAGAGCAATGCTTAACTCAAATGCTGTCCATAAAGAAATATCTTTTAGAATTATGGATTATGGATAGGTGTCGATTTGTAAATTTCATGTGCATTTTGAAGGAATCATGCAAGGTTTCCTTCAGCTGTCTCGTGATCTTCTGTAAATTGATAAAGTTTTCTGTAAAAGAAACACCAACATCAGGTTCCTATGTGCGCGTAGTTTTAAAATTCGGCATAGTTATCTTCCACACTCAAAATAATCTCCTCGAATTAGCTAAAATCTGCGCATATCCTTTCGCTTGAAAACCATCTGCTATTTCCCTCTTAGGTATTCCGTTGCTCCTTATGTCACTCTATCTACGTTTTTATAATAGTTGGTGGAAAGCATAGCAGGGGGTAATACATGAAAACGTTGGCTACTAATACGTACCTGTTGGGTTCGCTTTCAACTGAAAAAGGTTAGCTATTTAGATTCATGTATTCTTTCGCTGAGTAATGTAATGTAATATACGAGTGTGCTGCAACTCTCCTGGCCGATAATAATCGGCCTCATGATTAACGCAGCACACCCAACACAGACAAATAAAAATACAGTTAAAAGATTAAAATAAAAAATTAAAAAATGGATTAAAACAGAAATACTGTCAAAAACGTCAAGCCCAAATTCCCGGTATTATTCCATTGCCATTTATAAAGTTCATCAAATCCCTTGAGAATCTAAACTTTTTATTGCTGCAGTAGGTTTCCTTTATGTTACCATATTTTTCCCTAATACGCAGTCTTCGACAAAATGTGGTGCTGTGCTTTCAGCACAACAAAAACTACAAAGATTATTATTTTATAAATTAAATCTTTTCAGGTACGCCGGGAAGCGCCCGTGTACAGTAATTATTTGATTGAAATCAAAATCACCTGTCATTCTGATATTTTTAGAATCTTCAAAATTCAACAAATTACCTTTCCTTTTTCCTGAAATGTTCCCTTTCTCTTTTCATCAATCATAATAAAAATCCTTGATTTTACCAATAACAATTCTATTTGATGCTTGAATATCGAACGCAATCCAAGCATTACTCATAGCAGCCTCTTTGGCCAGCATGTCGGTGCCTATGACACCAGTATGGGCTTTCACCCGGTTCATTTTCACTTCATGTATTTTCTCAACTTTCAAAAGGAGGTCTTTTATATATGAGACGATAATATTGGTGTTATCAGCAACTGCTAGTGCTTCCTCACCTGATAGTGAGTCTTTATATATATTAATACATGTTTTTACAGTCAGACTTTCATCAATCCTTTTAAGAGCAAATAAAATAGCAGGGAATTTGGCTTGAAAAACTGAATTACAAAGTTCAAGTCTAACTTTTCCATAGTATGTTTCTGTACCAAACAAATAAACCGTATATGCTGCGACAATTCCATTGTCATAATTCCAACCGTCAGTAAATATCTTCTCTTCTCCTAGTCAGACATTTGTTCTCTGATATTCCACTGCTTTTCTTAATGCAGTATGTGTACTTGTAGTATTAAAGACGGAAAAGCATGTATTATATGTTGCAAAACTTCCATAAGTAATAAAATCAACATTTTGTGAACGTAATTTAATTTAGCATAACAAAAAGAATAAAATATCGAGGAGTGCGGCATACCGGCCAATATGCAAATAACTTCCATCGAGACTGTTTTAAAACATCTGGTCGGAAGCAACAGCAAGTGTCTTTCTATTGTACCTAATTTATTTCTGATTCGTTGCAGGTAAGCAGTCTTGGAAGCCAAAGCCTCAACAACATGTACTATATTGGGAGTAATAGTTGTTTTGTAAATTAATCAATAATGTTACTTTTCAGTGCTAATGACTGAGCTGAGAAATTCCTTGTATAATACATCAGAATAGAGTTAGTTGTTTTATAAATATTATTAAAATGTTCATCAAAATTCAGTTTATGATCGAAAAAAACACCAAGATATTTAAGGCTTTCAACACATTTAATTTTTACACCTTCATATTTTAGTTGTGGTGATCTAGTTTTTTACACTCTTTACGTAAAATAAGAAATTAGTTATTTGTAAATTTAATCTCAGCTTTTCTTTCTCAATGCACATTATTAAATCTTCTATAGCAAATGAAAACAGTTTTTATAATTTCTCTAAATAGTTTCACGAATTACGAATAATATGTCATCAGCATAACATAACATTCTTACACCATTTAGGCACTCTTTCTTTAACAGTCCATACATTACGGTATTCCAGAGCAGCGGAGCACTGTAAGAAATCTGAAGTGTGGGCATCCTTTGTAAACCATTATGTCAATACAAGTTTCCTTATTAAATCTGTAAACGTAGCATGTAATCATTTTGTGAAAATGTAACTTTCGAATAGAAGATATTTAGGCTAAAAACCTTTGACGGTACAAAATTACTCATGATCTAATATTTGAGAGCTTTATGTGGTGACAGATTAAATCCTGTAGACTGATAGTTCTTTTTCACAATAGCGAAAGCATAAAGTCGAATGTTCAGAAAAAGAAAAATGGCGATAACACTGAGGTTGATTTAGTGTTAATAGAGTTCACCACAACAAGGTCGACTACGTGCCTCCTAACCAACCTCTTGTCATAGCTGTGCAATCGTTCTTGTTTTCAATTGCATATGATTACCTGAAAGCACGTCTGCTTTACGTTAAACTTTCCAGGATGTCTCCTGACTATCCATAGTGACATAGAGGTCATTTAAAGGGTTCTGTACTTAACGATTTTATTTCTGTAGCCTGAAAGTATTTGGTTAATGACGAATTAGCTAATGAGTTAGGTACTAAAAGGCAGAAATTTGTAACTAGTTTAGATACCTTTTTTAATTTATTTCAGCTAGTCCATCTCAACCATTTGCAAATTCTCGAAACTTTTTTATTTTTTTTTCCTTGAAGTAACATTTTATTGCTGTATTTTAAATTAAAGACGAGATAGTCCCATAATTCTTGATTTTGCCATCTCATTGAATATTTTAAAAATTTAGAGCTTTTATATTTCCTGGATCAAATTTCTTTAGGATGTCCAATAGTTGTAACACACAGTTTTATAAATTCTTTTGTATAAGCTTTAAAGTTTTGTTCCAGAGCATGTTTCTTTCTTTTTATTTGGGGGGAAGGCATTGTCTTGCGATCTTAATTTCTCTTTTCCATACTGTCTTTTAATTATATCCGAACGCTAAGAGCATTTTTATTTTTATTTCAGTTGTATTCTCTTTCCCAGTGGAAGAATATTCTTAAGCCTTTCAAACAAAAGAAAAGAAAGGGAACAATTAAATGGAATAAGATTTTCGTTCAGAATAAATTCTTTTCTGCTTTTTTCCAGTTTTTTAAATCACCATTCAACATTTATTTATTCAAATAAAATCTTAGTTTGTACGATGATAATTGGAAAATCAAACACTTTTTTCCGCTTCCTCTAGCAATGGTGTGTAATGCTTAAGGGATCACTTTATTTTTCTCCGTGAAAAACTAATTTAATCTAACTAATTACCTATTGCTATGATCTTTTCTAAACGTTTTCTAGCCATTAAATAACACTAAAATGATGACATTATATTCATTTTAAGAAATGTTGTTTGTAAGTGAACATAGTTTTGTTCGGATTGATTTTCTTTCGCATCTGCGTTACTTAAGATTTACTCAATTGAATGCTAACCCTTCTTTCCTTGAAAGTAAATTTTAAATATTTCTTCTTTTTTTTTCATTTCATTAAATAAAAGAAACAGTAGTTCATACAAAAAGTAAATTGCAAGTAAATGATGAGAGAACACTGTCTGAAACATTTATTTAATAGCAAGCAATTGCGGTTTCTGTGTCGATGTGTCCGAGCTCGAAATGAAACGATAGCTTTGCTGTTTGCAAGTTTATAATGCTTTTCTTCGGCATGGGAGGCACAAAAAACACGTGATGAATCAAAAGGTTTCTCTAGTGATTCAGAGGTATGGGAAGAAAGGAGGGAGAACCCAGGGCTAAAGAAACACAATGCTGGGCTATTCCTTCGAGCGGAAGAATGTCGACACGAATCCTTTCGGGGAGCATACTGGTTATTATGTGACGTCACTGGGTTCATCACCTTCGAATATACTACTTCACCACCGTCGAATAGATTTTCAAGGAAATACTTAATGAAACTGAAGGTCGAATTATACAAATTCCAACCAAAAGATTAGCAAAGCTTAGCAAGCCAACCCAGCTACTTAAAAGTCTCAGCATCCGATTTCAGTTGCGAGAAGCCGAAGAACCAGCCCTTTGGCCCTGAGGAGAGACCCGGACCCTTATCTCGAAGGCTTCTCCTTGAAAACTGGAGCGGAGATAGGCGAATTCGTCATGTAATCTGTGAACCCACAGATTACATGACGAATGACCACAGATTACATGACACAAGGCCCATGCAAAAGGCAT
Organism: Stegodyphus mimosarum; assembly: GCA_000611955.2. Taxonomy (NCBI): domain Eukaryota; kingdom Metazoa; phylum Arthropoda; class Arachnida; order Araneae; family Eresidae; genus Stegodyphus; species Stegodyphus mimosarum. Next base: position 129,744 of record KK118629.1, read on the forward strand.
GCATAATCCTGGTCTCACACGAAGGAAAAAAAAACGAGCCGTTTTTTGACGTTATTCTCTTAAAGATATAAGCTTCAACAATACACATTTTTTGCATTATTAATATACATACCTTGCATTCAAGCAATGGAGGATTTTACATTTTGAGTAGGATGCTTATGTGGAGGCCTTCATAAGGAAAAGTAAAGGTACAGGTGCAAAATGTGTTGGGCAATCTACACTCACGTTTGTGAAAATTGCAACACCAAGAAGGAATCGTCATAATTGAATGCAATTTAATACACAGTTGAGTGGTAGTGGTACAAATAAATGATTAAATGTTCAAAGCAAACAAACAAGAACAAGAGATCAGAATCAGTATTTTGTGTGGCCACCACGCGCCGCAATAAGTGCTGCTACACGACGTGGCATGGAGTCAAACAAAGTTTGAATGTCTGACTGAGGAAGAGCATTCCATATCGTTTGTACGCGTACCCAAAGTTCGTCTGCAGACGCAACAGGACGAGGATCACGAGCAAGACGCCGACCAATGACATCCCACACATGTTCAATTGGCGACATATCCGGGGAACACGCAGGCCAAGGAAGAAGCTGTACCTGCTGCGCTGCAAAGAAGGATTTAACAATCCGAGCAGTATGAGGGCGGGCATTGTCCTGTTGAAATACAGCGCCTGGCAAGCTTTGAAGGAAGGGAACAGCTTCGGGCTGTAGAACTTCACGGATATACCGGTTGCTGTTCAGATTGCCCACAATTCGTAGCAATTGAGATCGTCTATGATATGCTATGGCGCCCCAGACCATAACTCCGGGTGTTCGTCCACTGTGGCGTTCGATAATGCACTCCGGAAGGTGGCGTTCACCGGCATAGCGTCTGACACGAATGCGGCCATCATGGTACCACAAATTAAAGCGGGATTCGTCAGAAAACACGACATGCTGCCAATCAGCACGCCAGTCTCTATGCTGATTGGCCCATTGTAGCCGCAGGCGGCGATGGTCGTGCGTTAGGGGGATCCTGTATAAAGGAGTCCGTGCGCGCAGTCCACACTGCAGCAGACGTCTACGAATTGATGAAGCACACAATGAAACACCTGTAGCTATTGACCACAGTGCTGCCAATTGTCTAGAGGAAGCTGTACGGTCCGTCCGCGCCATGCGGACCAGGTGTCTATCATCGCGAGCTGACGTCACATTTCGGGGTCCACTCCCGGATTTCCGAGTTGTCCGACACTCGTCCGTCCACTGCTTCCAAACGCGCATCACTGTGCTGCTGTTACGCTGCACACGAGAGGCTACTGCACGATACGACAATCCAGCTTCACGAAGGCCGATGATTCTCCCTCGTTCAAACTCTGTAAGTTGTTCAAATCTCGCTCTCTTTCGTCGACGAGGCATAAGTACAGATTGAGTTAACGTTTACCACTAGCAGATAACCACCGATAACCATACACGCCTCGCTACAGCCGTCTATTTATTCGGATCTATCAGCCGTTCAGAGGGCGCTGCTCAGCATACGCATGCGCTACGGATTTGCAATTCTAATCATTTGCATATCATGCGCTACTTTGCATTTCCTGAAAATTTCAGCTCACTCGCGTAAGTCCTTCATGGTGTTGCAATTTTCACAAACGTGAGTGTAATTTATAAACAAGAAAATGTCAATTTTGTGAAATTAGGTTTTCGTCGAAAAATTTTTGGTCGATTGGATACTTTTAATTAGTCACGCATTCTGTATTAAACAAATGCAGATTACTCAACTTTAACTTCGGAGTTGTTAATTTCAGAGTTTCTTACTGTTGAAGCACTGTGTTTACATACATATCTATGAAACTTTGTTTTGCATTCATTTATCGTCAATACAGGTATTCATTTATTAATATTTTATGTAACGAAAAAATTAATTGTATGACTTTTAAATTAAAAAGATAAATTTTATAACAATTATAGAATCTAAATTTTCATATAATTTTCAGTGCACTTATCAAAAGTTTACACTCAGCACTTATCAAAAGTTTACACTCATTCTAACAAGATAAAATTCAAAATGTTTCATTCAAGGAAGACAGAATATAATCGATATATTTAATTGTAATGCTTTTTCTCTGAAATTTTAGGGGCCGTATGCTGAGAAACATACATACATACAGATTTTTAGTCCAAAGGGATTTAGTCCCGAAGGACTATTACTTTCGTTTAGCGATTTTGCGTTGAATCACTCTGATTGCCCGTTTCACTTTTCAAATTGTTGCCACTAAATGTTATCGCTCTGCATTAAATTTTAAAAAATGAAAAATCTGCATAAATGTATGCATGTTTCTCGCATTGTGATAAAACCTAGAGCCATCGAATTTTGAATGACGTAATCCTACTGCGAATATGGGCATCTGGAAGCCCTAATTTTGAATTTGAAATTTGCTTTATTATCGATTTTATGTTTTGTAACATTTCAACGAATTTCTGATTAACAAACTAAATGATTTCAAAGCGAGCAATGGCAACACTGTACGGAAAAAGAAAAACATTTTTATCTCCAGCGCACGAGACTTACGGAAATTCTAAAGATATGTTCATTTTAAAATGATTTTGCGATATTGATTTTGAACTGAATTTTATGGTTTGAGTACGTAGTACATGATATTTAATAAAAAAAAGGTAGCACACGAAACGTTAAAAAAACGCGCCTTTGGACGTAATTTAAAATCTGAAATCTTTCAGATTTTTTTTTATTATTATATTTTTTTATTATTTAATTACTTTAAAATAATACAGAATGGAAATATTTGGTGGCAATAATTTGAAATTGTTACAACTGTTTATAGCAGACGATGCAAGATTCTATTTCTAGACTAATACCCCATTTTAAGTTTAGTTTACGAATGAACACGATACAGGCAGTTAAACACGTTATAATATGAAATGACTGCTAGTGGAACCGAAATTTTGAAACAATTCCTTCTAACTGAACTGCAATTCTCTGCTCTGGATTATGTCCCTTAATGAAAAATATTTCCACTTTTTACATACACGTAATTAGCAGTAGATCCTAGATGCTTCTCTGACGTATCCGAAGATATACCAGGTAATGGAGCAATTTCAAGAAAATACATCCACAATGTTCTTAGGCACTTTTTCGTTTAATGAAGGCAGCATGTATAAATGGGTATTTTATGCAGACAGCAAGCAAAGAGAAAAATTTAGGAACTACAAAGAAACTCTTAATTGGACAACAGGTACTCAAAAAAGTATTAACGGGCTTAAATTGGAAGTACTGAAAGAAAGTTTAGTAATATGCTCAGAGATAAAGGCATAGAAAAATGTGTTCTTAAATTGAGAATCATAAAATTTCTTGCTACACATGTATTACTGTAGCAGAAGTTTTTAAAGTGAATATTGGTTAAAATTTTCAATCACACAAACTATTCCACTACACTATAGAAACGTTACTACATTTTTAACATAATCTGCAATAAAATACCTTCAATAAGTATTACATTTCTTGGTAACTGTACTTGGTGATTTATTATAGACTGTCTAGGTGTTCCTTTTACTTTTAGTTCTCCCTCTACATCTACAAGTTCTTGTATATGACAGTTTTACAAAGATATTTTAAATAAAATCTTTTATGAAAATTCTAAACGTATTGATATTGTATGTGAAAATAGATTTGGACAGCATGAGAAATTTTTCATATTAAATATAAAATTAATATCACGCTTACTAATAAATTAAAATAATTTGGGAAATAATATTATAAAAAATCTGATGTGTGTATCGCATGACTTCCTTGTACGGAATATTAAATTACACTCATTATTATATATTATGCATTTCATTTAAACATATTGAATTAACAGTTAACGAATTTGGAATTAAATCTACTTTACCGATAGCGCATAAACCACAATAGAATAAATACACTCTTTAAAGTTCACTACATTTATTTACCATAGCCACACTTCGGCGCTATGTTCACTTAACAGCGTTACATCTCTTTCATGTTATAACTCAGAGTGAGCAAAAATTATAGCATCTGGAGAATTACCACAAGTTCTATTCAAATACTATAATAAATCTAACACGACGTAAAAGAAATTAAATTAATAAAAAGGAACAGTTTTTCACAGACGATTTTGCCTCTTACCTAACGCGCATGCGCTATTAATTAATTCAGTTATCACTTCGCGATAAGACAAAAATACATAAAAACTCAAAATATTTTCATTAAAATTTGCAAAATATAGAAAAACATAAAACACCAAGTACAGTTAAAACAATTAAAAAACTATTTTTACAATTAAAATTACAATTTGTATGCAAAAACCAGCTAATAACTTAAATGATAATTCCAGAATGAATTAAGCATAATTTAATTCGCAATAATGAAAGAAGACGTTACTCTGTTGTTGCGAAGCTTAATTTCTAGAGATTGGCAACAGATCCACTATTCTGCTAAGCTTCAAATGTAAACAAAAATAAGGCTTAGCTGCACTTAAAAAACTTTTAAATTGTTGATAATTCCACAGTTATTGCATGCAGGTTAACTAAAGGCATAAAATCTTAACAGGCAAATAAGAACAACATAATTCAATCATATTTAAAGCAAAAAATGCAAAATTTACAAAATGCACAATATATGAAAAAAGAAACTGAGCTCACTGTGCCGAGTAACAAAGTGGATACATATATACATATATTTATATACTTTTGCTGCGGCCGATTGCAACCAAGATGGGGATCTACATGTTATAGCAGTCTGTATACACAATTTTAGAGTTCTGAGGCTAGTCGTTTATAAGTTATGCGAGATACAAAAGTACATACGTATGTACATACGTTTGTGCGTACGTACGCGCCACGAAAAAGTCTCTTCAGAATCCATTTTAAATCAGTTTTATAATTTTTTTGGGGGAAGAAAGAGTCCTTTATTCTGTCCTTACTTTTGGGTATTACGCAAAAACATCATTAAATTGCTTTCGACAGCGACCAAGACGGATATTTTCTTTCAAATACGAAACCCGAAATTTTCGCGTCTACAATACTTCCTTTTTATTTCGTACAAGGAAGTAAAAATGATTCTTTCTGTACAGTGTTGCCGTTGCTCGCTTTGAAATCATTGAGTTTGTTAATTAAAAATTCGTGTAAAGTTTTATAATTAAATAAGTGGGTATTTTAAACTATTTTTATGATTATTATCAACGTAAAAAAGTCAATAATTCTTCAAAATGTAAGCGTTAATCATAGTAATTGTACCTTCTACGTACATGCTAGAGTAAACATGGTTGCAGAATTTTGCGTTAGCGAATTAGAAAAAGGCTTTTCAGAGTTTCAGACTATCTCAAGCGAAGAAGTTAATTTACGTTTCCAACAGTGCGGTGTAGAATTGATTTCGGAGTTTGTTGCGTGACATATGATGAAATTCGCTACGTATATTAGGGAACTCTTTCAATTTCGTACGTTTAGAAAATGAGGTTTCGTGTGTTGAAATTTTGGATGTTCGATCTTCAGAAGAGTTTAAGAAATGATTCCAGGTTTATTCTGACATGCAGATATGAAACGTTCTTTATGTTATTGTTGGTGTGTCTAGTTTGTAAGTATGACTGTAAATAGAATTGAATTAAATTATCAAAAATTCAGAATGGTAATTTATTTTATGATAACTGACTACACATTTTATATCGAAGTCCACCGCAGTCAGGAGTGCAAAGAAACTATTATCTAGCTATAAGAATAATTCAATAGTTTTGCTTTTCGAAAATAACGTGAGACAGCTACAATAAAACATTTTTTACTCAATTTGAAAAATTGCGAGTTTTATAATTATAATCAGCCGTTATTAACAAATGGCTATTCTGAGTATTATAGGTAAACAGCTACTGAGTGTTGAAGAAGAAACTTCATGAAATATTTACTTTTAATTAAACTTGTTTAAAATTTATTTTTATAGTTATCAGAAATTCATTTCCTATTCGTAATATTTTTTTATGTTATTAAAGAATTATGATCATTTATAATAAATTTATGAAAGATTACTTATAATTTATTTTCGCAATATTTGGCATTGTAAAAAGTTGTAAGTTTTAATCAAACTTCTATTGCGACACTGTATTCCTCATCATCTCAAGTCCTTGGAACTAGAAGTATATTTTCTTAATCTTGATTGTAATTAATGTGCGAGGTAGAAATATTAAAAAATAAATCCTCTTCGATTTTAAAAGTTCTTTTAAGTGATTTATTCTGCGAAGTATTTATTCTTTCATAATGATAAATAGAAATTGTCTTATATTAGCATTCTTTATTTTAAAATTTCTGAGGTAAAGTTTTGGAATTTCATTGCGGTCTGTGGCACTTCTAAAGAATAAACAATTAATTTATACACAGTTTTCAATAGGTTGTCTTTATATAAATGTCAGAATATATTTGTAGTCGTACTAATAATCACTACAGAAATAATTGTAACTTAAGCAAGTGTTGCTGATTAAGATCATTATTGTTGTTAAGGGTCAGTGCATTTGTCGAAGAAAATTCCAACCAAATATTTATCCATCGCTACTAAAATAATATTAAAAATATGAAAGCTTTCATTACACGCCTAAATTTATGCCCAAATTGTGCGTTTTTCAACGCTTTATGTGTTACTTTTATTTATTAAATATCATGTTCTTTGCACTGAAACGACATAAAATTCAGTTCAAGAGCAATATCACAAAATATTAAAATACAGCATATCTATAGGGTTTTCCGATAGACAGTCTCGCGCGCTGAAGATCAAAATGATTTTTGGTACAGTGTTGCCATTGCTCACTTTAAAATCATTGAATTTGTTAATCAAAACTTCCATAAAGTTTAAAAAAAGGAAATAGATAATAAAACACATTTGAAATTCAAACTTCGGGGATCTAAAGTCTCATAATCGGATGGAGAATCAAGTTATTCAAAATTTGATGTCTCTAAGCACCGCCGTTTTTTTACAGAAATATGCGTGCATTCGTGCCGATTCTTCATTATTTAATTTCATTAAATATAATACAGGACGACAATATTTGGTGGAAACATTTTAAAAGTGATTCGCGTTTTACAGTGAAACTCCACAAAATGCCATTTTCAGACTAATAGCCTACTGGTTAACGCTCCTTTGGGCTAAAAAAAGTAATAAAAATCTCCCTAATTTGGAATTCCGTTACAGTTTGCATTTCGTTGCACATACAGGTATGAATGTTTACAAATTAACGAAGTGTTTAAGGATATGATTTTAGACCCATTGTTGTTGGATCCTTGTTTATGGATGGTTTTTTTAAATACCTTGCGTCCTTTCCTTACTTTTTCGCTCGCTTCTTCTTTTTTTTTATTTACATATATAAGGTATTTCTCCCGCCTTCGAAGCATGCCTTCGCAGTGTAATGTTCAGCACGCTCGACGCGTATTCGAGAGGTCTATGGTTGGAGTCCCGGCGAGGGTGTTGCTCATTTCTTCAATTTCCTGACAAAAAAAACCCCAATGTCTCTACAGTGGCGCCCGAACTAAAAAAGGTAGTGGATGATGATTCTCCACCACCATGATTTGACGAATAGATCTCCTAAACCATAGTCCCCCTTTAAAAGAGGGAGTGTATAAAGTCTTTCTCCCTCGTCCTTAGTATGCGTTCATGGTATAGTGGTCAGCACGCTCGACAGTCCCGGCGAGGGCATTGCTCATTTCTTCAGTTTCCTGACATAAAAAAAAACAATGTCTCTACACATACTTCAAGTTAAAATTAAGCTTATTCAATCCGATTAAACATTTTAAAAATTCCAAATATATAAATTATGCAGCCGTTTTCATATTTCATAATAGTAACAAAGGATTGTTTTAAATTTTAATGCTTCAACTTTGGTTGCGCACAAACGTACATGCAATAATACGTTTCAACCATCATATGTGCTAGCATATCACAAGTTATAAAATTAGGTCCTGGATATAACTGGGCAATTTTTTGAAAAATCACGTTAAAGATCACAAGATATTAAATCTGCATAATGGAGCTGGCATTACATTAACTCAATGTCCCGTCTTCCTGTGACCCACTAATGTCGAACAATTAAGACAAATGAAACTGTTAATTTACCAGAAGAACATCCAGCTTAGGTATTCTGCCAGTGACAGCCTTGTGTGTGAAAAAGAGGTAATACTCAATATCTTCATTCAAGTACTACATCAGCCAACTTTCCAGTGTGCCCAAACTCAGCCAATGATTCACATATGTTCATTATATGAACAAATGTAAACATCGTTAGTGTTTATGAAACATATATAAAATATTAAGTGTTCAGTGTAATGAAATCAGTTTAATCTTTTTCAGTGTAATGAAATTTCGTGTAATTTTCGAAATTTAATTATTAAGAATGTTTAAAATATATCATTATGCTTGATGTGAATTGAGATATTACATCTCATTTTTATTAAATATTAAGCGTGAAAAAATTATCGAAATTAAATTAAAAGGGTGTTTTCTTTTTTAGCTCAAAAGCGACGTTTTTCCCGAATGGCATATTAGTCCCAAAACTGCATTTTGCGTAGAATATTTAAATGCTGTGTATCCCTTTCTAAATTGTTGCCATTAAATATTATCCAACACATTGTGTTTAAAAAAATTATACAATGAAGAATCTGCATGAAAGTATGCATGTTTCTCGCATTGTGAAAAAAAAATCAATTGTACCTAGAACCATCGAATATTGAATAGCGTAGTCCTCTACACGAACATGGGCACCTAGAAGCCCGAATTTTGAATTTGTTTTATTATCTATTTGACATTTTGTGAAACTTTAACCAATTTCTAATTTATAATCTCAACGATTTTAAAGCTAGTAGTGGCAACAATGTAAGAAATAAAACATTTTTATCTCCAGCGCGGGAGCCTGTCTGTCGGAAATTCTAAAGATATGCTGTTTTTAAATTTTTTGTGATTTTGTTATTGAATCGAATTTTATGTGGCGTATATGCCAAGAATATGATATTCAGTAAATAAAGTAACCACACGAACCATTAATAATGAAAAGTTGAAAAAAAAAGGTTTTGTGAAGTCCTCTTATTAAGAAAACTGAACATTGATATGACGAACTGAGAAAAGCCTGAATAGAAGAAAAACAGAAGCATATGTGCCAACAATTGATGCTGCATCGAGAATTCTAAATGTATATTGCTATGCTGCTTTTATAGATGTTGAATTGTATATGGCGAGTACTTAGTCCGAAGAAAAAAATGCATAAGAAGGAAGCGAAAAAGACAAATCAAAATTCAAATTTTAAATTTAGGCTTCCAGACGCCCATATTCCTGTATGCGAGAAACATCCATACATTTATGGAGATTCTTCATTATTTAATTTCTTTAAGTGTAACACAGGGCGATGATATTTTGTGGCAACAATTTGAAAAGTGCAACAATGCTTTTAGTGAATGAACGTAAAATGCAGAACGAAATCAATAGTCCTTCCGGGCAAATTGTCCCTTTGGACTAATAAAAATGCATTTAATTCATGATATATCTAAATAGAAAAACTAAACATTTTTCAGAGAATTACAATGTATATTTCTTCACTTTCAAATATAAAGAAGATGTATTGGATTCTCATGTTAGTCTAACTGTATTTATCTAGTATCATGGAAAATGTTTCGATATACCCTATATTGGCAAATTTATTGATAAATTCTACTTGTAAATCATATTATACTTTAAAAACTTCCCTCTGGGCGACCATTAAAATCTAACCCCTTTCAGTTTTTTTAATAATAATTCCAAATTACAGAATTAAGCTATATTTATATTAAATGGGTACTCGAAATAAAAGAAAAAAAATGTTTTAACGAACCACTCATTGCGAAAGACTTAAAATTTATAAATAACGGGATTTGTTTATAATACTGTACACATTCCGTTGCACGTTATCGCTCTTTCTACATTTGGCATGAACACATACCGAAATATTTTGACTAAAATTAGAATAAATACCGAAGCAGATATTTCATTGATTTCTTAATTTCATGTATTTGCATGGATTGCAAACATCGTTCTATGGTTAATTATCCATGTTGTGTTAATTTTGTTTTAACTACGAGAAGTAGTTGAAATACTAAACTAGTTTGTTTCTAAATCGTTTCTTCACTTTTCCATTTTCTTCAGCATTAAAAATAAAATCATGGAAAGTAGTCAAAGCGGTCTCATGTGGGTAAAGCAATGTTTCGCAAATTAAATCAAAAACTTCCAGGTGATGCAACAGCTGCCTTTCTCGTTACAAGCTGAAAGTCAATGTAAAAGCAAATGACGCTTAAAAAGACAAAAGAGCTATTGTGTCGTTTTTTTTTTTTTTTTTTGCATCTGTTTTAAAATAAGCTATTTAAATTTTTTTAAGGAATACCTCAGAAAAATGCTTAAAAATTCTTTAAATATTTAAGAACATATCATGCCAATCTACCTTTGAGCAAACAAAAATTCAAAGATAATTGGATAAGCAGAAGCAGATTGTTTGAAAGGCAGCCACTAAGCTTTTGATATCTAATTTATTACTTTCTTTAACACTTGTAAATAAAAGAAACAGATTCTTGTGTAGTTGCAATTTAGAAGCTCAGGAAGTATATATTTCGATTTCGCTCCCTTATTGTTTGCTAGAAAACTGATTTGATTTCCTATTCTAAATTTTGCCTTCTTTTTTCTAACTGCACTTTTATAATCCTTTTTCTAAATTTGCAGGTTCATTGTATAGGGACAATTATGTTTTTAACAATTTCCATTTATTCTGATGTTTTATTTTGAAACTTGAGTTCTGTTGATTGCTTCTGAAACATAATTTTTCTATTTACTTTGTTTTTAACAGTATTTCCTTTTCCCTCATACCCTGGCGCCATATTTTATTCTCTTATTTTGGTTTTGGCTTAGAAGCAATTTTCTTTAATTTAAATTTAAATTTAATTTTTTCTGCTACGTTTTTCAGTTTCTATTTGCTATACAAACCTTTTTCGTTTTTGAGTTTCCTCATTGGCTTATTCACAGTAACATATACATTCCAACTCATTCGTTTTTCAAACTATTAATTTTTAAAACTAAATCCTTTTCTTCACTTTGTTTAAAAATTTTGACTTATTATGTTTTGTATATTTTATTTTCAATTTTCAATTAAAATTATTAAATTTTTTTTCATAAATATATTTTTCAATATTTCCTTTATTAGTCCAAAGGGAGTTAGCCCATAAGGTCTATTAATTTCGTTTTGACATTTGTGTTGAAAACTTTAAATGTCGGTTCACTTTTCAAATTGCTGCCACCAAATATTATCACCTTGCGTTATATTTAAAGAAATTAAAAAATGAAGAATCCGCATAAATGTGTGTATGTTTCTCGCATTGTGATTAAGCAACCGTACCTAGAGCCATCAAATTTTGAATAACGTAATCTTCTACCAAATATGGGCTTCTGAAAGTACTAATTTGGAATTTGTTTATTATCTATTTCCTATTGTGCAACACTTCAACGAATTTTTTATACTCATGTGTATTAAAACAATACTAATTTATATTGAAACGTTAATTTTAAAAGCAAAAGTATAATGAACATATTATTTTAGGTTTAAAAATTCTTTCATAATCAAACTCAAAATCAAAAGTAAAAATAAAATTTATACTTTCTTTATTATTAAAACGTTAATTTCAAAATCAAAAGTAAAAGGAAAATTTATATTTTCTTTTACATTATCTTAGAAGAAGCTATTTATATACAAATTAAGGAACAATGCCAGGGAGAAATTGAAATTAAGTTACTTGTTTGGTATATAATAAAACGAAATGGCTGGAAATATCAATGTTGGAATGTAATAAGGGTTGCAGTAATAAATGTTTGGTGAAATGCTGTGAATGTAGTTTTGTTAGCTTTAAATTGGCGAGATAATCTTACTGTTAGTTAAATTTGTCAGAAACTTATTTTTCGTAATTTTTTTAATTAAATGGAAGAAATGAATTGATTCTTTTCTGACAATGGTCTAAAAAATATAAAGAAGAAGGAGATATCTTTGCTAATAAAGGGCTTTATACCAGACTAAAAGAAACTTGAAATAGGCCCATTAACTTGTAACAGAATAGAATGCCAGAAACAGTTTTGTAATATACAAAAATGTATATATTATATACAAAAATTATTTACAAAATTTACAAATCCTTAACTAACAGATATCCAAATTATTTCGCTTTTTGAAAATTTAGATATAAATTATCATAAACCTACTAGTTAACAGATTTAAATACAGTATTCAGCGCCTGCCTTCTTAAGAGAGTATCTGGTACTAAAGTATTTTTAAGTAATTGAATTAGTATTAATATATCGTTCTGAATATCAAGTGCATCGGTACAAGTATTTGAATCGTTGTATTTGACTAACGATTGTGTTACTAATTATGTTGCTGAAATTGTTGGAAGTCCAATAAATTAATTTATTAGTTGCAAATTTAAAGTTCCTGATTTTGTCATAGAGTTTTATGTGTGTGTAGTTAACTATTTGAAGATCCAGAAATACGACAACATTTTGTAAAGAATTAGTTTTATTAAGAATGAGGTTTTCGGAAGAAATTTGGGACTTTTATATTTTGTTAAAATTATTAAAAGGATGAGATCATCAATTTATGTGAAAGTATGTGCATAACACATTTAAATCTTCTTGATTAAAGCTTTTTTTATTTTAATTCTTGAACAAACAAAAAAATATTAGAAGTACTCGTAGATGTATGAGCTCCCATTGATATAACTTTTACCTGCTTAAAGATTGGGTTAGGTTATTCAGTTATGGCAAAGCACACGAGGGCTATCTGCCTAAGGGGAGGGATGCCTTCGTGGAGGACTTTCTAAGGGAAACTGGTTCGTATACACGTTACACATGGGAAAACCACGAAAATGCCCATACAGCCAGCCCGTTCGCAGGATTCGAACCTCGGACCGAACTACCAGTGTTCAGCGTCTTTATCGCACGGCCGCTGGTGGGCCCTTTACCTGCTTAAAAATGATTGTTAAATTTAACGTAATTATTAAAAATAGTGTAGTGAAGGAAGTTTTTCCACTTATTAAAGTCTAGAATAGTGAGTATCGTAGGAAATAGTTTTGGAAGTTCAAGTAGACTATTAAGTATTTCTTCTAATAGAAGACAAGTATATATAAGTTATCATAGCAATTATATTTGTATATTGATAGTCTTTAAGATATTAATTACAAGAATATTTTTATTGATAATTCAACAAAAATGATGTTCTGTGTTGCAAGTAGTGAAAGTTAAGTTACAAATCTTTTTAAGTAGTTGTGAAAATACATAGTCTGTATTTTTCTTGTAATTAGTGCAATTTGCTATGAATCTGAATTTTACTCGTGTTTTATGAAATTTTTACTTGGAGAAAAGACAAAACACTCTCACTTAATTTGATTATTGTTAATTGATAGTGGATTGGTTTGTTTCTCTTGACAAGTCAATTAATTTACGGTAATATATATATATATACACACACAAAGGGAGAGGGAGAGCTCAAAGTAGTTGCAGTTATGACCGATGTAATATTTCTTTTTATTTTTATTGGTAAGCACGTTTTAAAAAAACGCCAGATAAAACAATGACGTAAGTACTTCTGATATTGAAGAACCACATCGGTACCTTTGAGATGTTTCGAAAGGGAAGCAGAGCCGGTGACAAGTAAGCGGACAGCAGAACAAGTAAAAAAGGAATTAGATGTGGCCAATATGAAAATTTGTTTCCGAAGGATATAGTTTAGCTTTTTCCTGATTAGTTGATTTTAAGTTTCTATTTAAATCTTCGAAATTATAAGCAAATGCTATTTAGTAGCAAATAAAGGATTTATACAAATTTATATTTAGAATTTTGATTTACGCACATATACATACTGATAGAAAATGAAATTCCAAAACCAAGAACGAATCAGTTTAGTGGAATGAAATGTAAGGAAAGCATTAGTCTAGGTAACACATTTGTTACTACTATTGTTACTACAAATGCGAAGCCCCCAGCTCCTCCGGCCGATGGTTCAGCCACAAAGCTTTTAGAGGCCAGCCGGACAAAACAAACAGCAAACTGGAAAAAACAAGAATAAACAGTTGAAGTGTAATAAAACGGCAAATAAAAAAACAGATATACATCATTCACACATCTACTCCAGCCAAGTATCTCTGTAAGTTGATAATATTCATTATTTCCCTGGAATAAAGGAGCATCTTACTATAATCCTCAAGATCTCTTGGAAATTCGATTTTCATTTTATGTCTAATGCTTGCAGTTAGGCCACAGGTTTCAACGAAGTGAACATTATCACCTCTTACTCCACATAGCCGACAAAGACTGTTTTCCTGCAAGACAAATCTATTCAAGTATATGGGAAAACGTCCATGTTGCGTCAAAACCTGATTCAGATCTATATCAGTATAGAACGTTCTTCCTTTATAAGTCTGTATAGTATCCATGTAATTTTTCTTTTTCTCTGAGGATTCCTAGTCGTTTTTCCATTTTTCAATAAAATTCCAATAGTCTTTCTTTAGAGCCTGCAGTTTAATTTCTTAACAGTTGCCAAGTGTGGCTTCTTTTGCCAGTGCGTCTGTCCTCTCATTACCATGGAAACCTACATGTGCCTTAATCCAATGTATTGTATTTTGTATGTGAATTTCTATATTTCATTTTAATATTCCAATAAGTTTATTATCAAACCCAAGTTCAGAAAGTGATTGTAAGGCCGATAGTGCATCAGAAAATATATGGACACATTGTCCAACAGATAATTTATTTTCGATCCAGGTTAAAGCCTCTAGTATTGCATATAATTCAGCCTGGTACACTGTATTCATGAAATTTAATAGGAAGTTTTTGTGGTCAATCTCAGCTCCGTAATAATACACTACAAATGGGCAACTAATATTTCCTCCCAGGCCGGAATCATCAGTATAAATATCATATTTATTTACAGTACATAATAATCGATCATAATTTAGTCCAAATTTATCTGCAGGTTGAATCCGTTCAAAGCAGTCTTCAAAGACATCACTTTTTAATTATATATTTGAGATTTCCAATGACATAATATATTTGTTTTTCATTAAAAAGTTGTTATAGAAAAAGCCATATTGATATGAGAGGGGGACACACCGGCGAGCACACAAGCCACCTCCCTTTGAAATGGTCCGGAAAAAACGCGTAGCCGCAAGCATCCAGCTTCTCTGTATTGTATCTAATTTCTGCCTAATTCTCACAAGCTTCCCCACCCTGCAGCCCCACGTGACAATGTCATACATAACAAATGAAATTACTACATTTTAAAAATAAACAATGAGGAGGAGCTCTTCTTTGCAAGAGTTTCCGCAGTAAACGTATTGCGGTAACATTTCAAAATACAATCAGTTCTTTTTTGTACATCCTTAAAATGATCCAAAATATTTAATTTCGTATCGATAATAAACCCCCAGGTATTTCATCTTTTCAACGAAATTTAATCGTTTAGCATTATATTTCAACTTGGGAGGGCAAGTAACTCTACCAGTCTACGGGAAAAACACTGCATAGGTTTTTTCTAAATTAAATTCTATCTCTTCTTGCGAGCTCCATTTTCCAGTAGCTCCAACAAGTCACTAAATAAATTTTCCAATTTATCAAGCGATTTTTCATATAATAGAAATAAAAAGGCATCAGCATAACAAACAAAATCTACATTTTTCAAGTCAGTATTGTATATTAACTTATTAGCGATGAGACCCCAGAACAGGGGTGCCGAACATGAGCCCTGTGGCCATCCCTTGAACAATTGACATTTAGTCAGTACTTGTTCATTTTCATCCTTAACTAAGATTCATCTATTTTTAAAACAGTTCCTTATTACCGCAAATAGATTATCAGATATTTTCAAATCTTCTAATACCCCAAGAAGGGAGCTGCATTTAACTGAATCAAGTCACCCCGAACATCAAGACCAGGCACACATGATATTCTTTACATTTCTGCCGGACTTCATTTTTAACCTTATGCAATGCATGATCTGTTGACCTATCTCTCGTAAATCCATGCTGATTATCAGGTACATTCCCAGTCATTTGTTGATAAAACATCAGTTTTATTGTAACTAGCTTGTAATAGAACTTCCCCAAAATCTTCAGCAAGCATATCCGTCTCAAAGATCCGTTTTCTTTAGGAATGAAAACAATCCTTGCGATTTTCCACGTTTCCGGGAAAACGGCATAGCGTAAACATTGATTGAACAAAATAAAGAAAACAAAGGGGTTGCGTTCAAATAATTGTTTTATCGACAAGGCCTCAATCCCGTGAAGTCCGAGGGCAAATTCATTTCTTAAACTATGAATCACTGCGAATACATCATAGTAAGAAAATGGCCTTTCGAAAACCACGAACTCATCTATGTCATGACCAATATCTTCAGTAGGGTGTTATACGCCTAATAAATCATCCAACATCTCATTATAGATTTCTGAAACGGTTCGATAAGCGTCTTCGTTGTTTTTTTATAAGAGCAATTTCGTTCTCATCTTGTTTTTCGCCATTCTATATTTCTTATCATAATTTTCAGTACTAAGCCAAAAACCATTTATTTTATACCTTTTTTTCGCTTTTTTTAATATTCATCTTATATTTAGCCATTTCACATTTATAAATCACTTTTCTCTTCAATCTCACGACACCATCCAGAGTCGTAATCTGAAAGCTCTTGCGAAATGCCTTCACTCTCCTTCTTTAAGAATCTAAACCTGAAGTCCACCGGCAGAATAAAATTTCCGACCATATCCTTTACAGGAAATAAGGAGTTTCTTATTCATTTTCGATTTTAGATTTTCTTCAAATTTTTCAATAACTTCGTTTAATTCATATACGTTCTTTGAATCTGCAATATGACTTTCAAATTCCAACATATCGTCTCTAAAATGCTGACTAAATTTTTGAATCCGATGTTTATTTGTAGTAATGCGCTTTTTCTCATTTTTCTTACAATTCGCATAATCAAGATCTATATATATACGTATTTATGGTCACTCAATGATTTTTCCTCTGAAACTTCAATACATACTTTATTAAAATCAGTGCCCGGTGAACCAAGGACTATGTCCTCCAACCCACTCCCACAGGGGACATAAAAGTAGGAGGAGAATCTTCTTTATTAACTAAAATCAAATCGTGCTGTATAATGAAGTCATTAAGTAAGAAATCTCGTACATCCACGTTGTTTGCTCCCCGGGTTATAATGTCTAGCAATAAAATCGCCAGTAATAATAAAATCCTTGTACCTATTCTTTATATCTTCCAGTCTGGCAAGATGGATATTCAAATCTTCAGCCGGTGAGAAGTAGGTGGACATGACCAAATTCTTTGTTCGGGGTAATTACAGATATGGCAAAAATATTACCTTCAACAACATTCACTATAAAATCTAAATTTCTATTTAAAACATAAATAGCTGTCCTCCCAACGTGAGCATTTATTGTCCTCCAATCTGGATCCACATATGTCAAATTATTCTTCACATAATAGGGCTCTTGTATGGATATCACATCAATGTCTTTACCAATATTTTTTATAACAGAGAGCCAGCATTCTGCGGCAGCGTAATGATTCAAGTTCATGTTAAAATCTTGATAGTTAAAATTATATAAAATAAAACCAGATTTCTAAAACTCAATATGTAAAGTATAAAGTTAAAAAAAACAGAAGTGCAGGTAAAAGCAATATTTACATTTAAAACAATTAATCACTTTCAATATCCAGGAAAAAATACGCAGAATAAATAAAATGCAAATAATGGCACTGAGCAGATCACACAAAAATACAATAAATTGCCATGCCGCAAAATGATATTAATCAATCCTTGATCATGGAATCATTAGGTGATCGAAATAAATTTAATTTTATCCTTGTAAACTGGGCAATCCTTTGAGAATGCCTCATGTTTATAATCATAATTCGTTTCAAATTTTCTGTTTGAGAACCTACAATTAGTGCAGAAAGAATTCTCCAAACAATGTCCTTTTTCATGTGAACCAGCATATTTATTGCATTTAATTTCGTTTCGACAATTCTTCTGTAGGTGACCATATCGAAGACACTTAAAACGACGCATTGGCTGTATAAAGAGTATCCCTGAGTAGGATTTCCTACCAGTAATTTATAAGACATCTGCTTGACAAACAGAATTAACTGCAAAAACCCTATGGGATGTTCCATTTTCTTGAACTTTACCCGTATAAAATAAAAATCGCACACACTGTCCTGAGCAATTGCAGTTGATCTTAAGTTTGTCAATCAGGTCATTATTATGCCTGAATTTTGATACGTTATAGACAATAATTTTCGGTACAATAAAGTATTTACTTTTCACTCTTAAACATTCTCTCAATCTGTCATTTTCATGAATAAAGTTTTTTAGTTTTGCTTCTTCATTACGATCAGCCACGCGCACAACAGTCACCATTTCTCCTGTGGTACGAGTGAATCACGTAAATATTAACATCATATGGCTTCATAAACGGAGCCAGTTCTTCAAATGCATCAATATCTGGAGAAATAGGTTTTATAATTATTCCATTATCTCTATTTGACGCAGGTATATCCGATTTAACATATATATCATTCTTAGAAGCAAAAATCTCTTTACCAGTTCCATCAGTCAATAATTCCCTTATATAACTCAATTATTCTTTAATTTCATTCATTTGATTATATCAAGTGCGAATAACATCAGCTTCAATTAAATTTAAATTATGTGACACCTCCAGATCAGTAATTCGGTCTAAACATGTCATACCGTCAATAGTTGACCTTGGAACTCCTTTCTTATATCCAGAAAACCTTGCCACAAATACATACAGATCTCGCATGACTCTTAAAATTCTGTCGGTTGAATCCAGTCTCATCCAATATTTCATCATTCAATCTATTACTCTGTTCTCCTATCATTTTCTTCTCCTCGGTCTCATTCTCCAAAGTCTGACTCTCTTTAATTTCCACATCAGCATCCTCTACTATTTCTCTATCCTCCTCGTTAATTTCCCTAGCTACATTATTCTCATTAACATATTCCTCAGATTCCATACTCTTATTTTTTAGTATAAATCGTCATTAAAACATAAGGATTACGACAAGAACATTTGTCACCTCGCGGCTAGGCAATACATTTAAGAATGATCAAAACTTCATCACAAAAATCACAAACGCAATCCAAAAATTCTAAAGTTTTAAAACTGAAGATCACAATTTCCTTACATAAAGAATAATAATTCACAAAATTTTCAAATGAGAGAAAATAACGCTCAATAAAATATCATATAAAATCACAATACTATAATTCTGATCTTAAAATCTCTTCTAAAATGTTCTGTTCCAAAATACCTATATATATTGAAATGTTTATAATTCATTTAACCATTTACAATTTATTAATAAATATAGCGAAAACAGAGCAACAGAAATCAAGTTTTAGGCGGCTGTCGGATGTCTCAGTCAATTCAATAAATTAGAATATAATATTTGAATAAAATTGATTACTTTCTTTACACGGTATTATGCTCGTATCACTAAATACAGAGTATAGGTTCCATAACAATCCAGTATGAAGATACAAAATTCCCAATTACTTCAAATTAGGAAAGATCCCTATCATAATTCCGGGATAGACATAATTATTCTTTCACAGGTTAATAAAAAAATAGGTTCCCTGCAGTTGCTGAGCTTGAATACTGAAGAAACAGTGCATAAAGTAACTACTCGCTCGAATCGCTTAATAATAGGCCACTTGTATGGCTTTTAATCCAAAAAACCTTCAAATCCAGCTGCAGCAAAGTGTAAACGATCTGATCCTGTTAGGCTTAAGTGCCTTCCAGTTGAAGGAACTTGCAACACTCCAAATGGTCGCTGTACATTTCCAACACACCTCTCAGACAGTTTTAATTTAAATGAAAACAGAAAATCACATATGTATTGAATACCAAAATATAACGATAAATTCAGAAGCCCACAAAACCACAGACAACAATGGCGCCGGGCATACGCAGACCCAACATTAGTACATTTATTTTATTACTGAGTCAAGGTTACAGGTCAAACTATGCTCGAGAAGAGCCATTTTAAATGCGAATTGGAGACACAATAATTAGTGCTCTAGTCGCTACGATGTTTAATGCAAGCATGCAGCGTGCATGCATTATGTCGTAGAAGTGACGCATGGTATTTTGCCAAGTGGAGTTCAATGCTTGTTTCAGTTCGCCAGTCAAATCTGCAACAGTCTCCGTGGTGGCTCTGGATATTGTCATATTTGCCGTCTAATCATACTCCATGCATGTTCATTGGGAGAGTGATCGGTTGATATCTTAAGGTAAGGCAGTTTGTCGACATTCTCTAGAGCACTCTGGTTGATAACAGTTGTAATGGGTCAAGTGATATCATGTTGGAAAATGCTTCCTGGAATACTGCTCAAGAATGGTTGCGCAACCGGTGCAGTCGCCAGTCTGACATACGAATTTGTTGTCAAAGTGTGTAGGATTACAACGATAGTACTCTTGTTGACACAGGAAATTTCTCCCCAGATCATAACTTCTGGCATATTTCGAATGTGTTTGCATTGCAGACAGCTTTGTTGTAAGTGCTCATCTTCTCTCTTTCTTATCATCATACCACCTTCACAGGCAGAAAGACAGAAACAGCTTTCATCTGAGAACACGAAAGCTATCCATTCCACCGTCTGATGGGCTGTAACTTGACACCACCGAAGTTCCAGATGGCCAGGATTTGGAGTTTGTGGTATGGCAGCTACAGCACTGTACGTTAAAAATGAAAGCTTCGCCAAAGCAGGAGTGGCTTCGTCAGATAGCAAAGGAAAAAAAATAAAGACTTGTTTTTGGCGTATGCGCGAAATGGTTGTCGACCCGGTGCCGAAGGCTGCGTTTGTCAAGGATTGAGATTTCTGTGGCACTATTTCCCCTCGCCGTATGGGCGTAAATCAAATCAGGGATCCGCTCAAGGTGATAATTAATGGATTATTTATTTTGAGTAAAAAATATGTACCAAAATCGGAGTTTAAATTATTGCAACGAGTTTTCTCAGAGACCTTCTCAAATGATCTGAACTTCTCAAACGAGTCTTAAAAAACGAATCCTATACTTTCTGTGATTTTCCCCTTTCCTGTACAGCTGGTGATCTGCCAATGAGATTATGTGACGATTCATCCTCAGCGAAACAGCGGCGCAGTAGTCAAACTGATTTACATTACTTCTATGGGATGTTTCGTTCTTTATATACATGTTCTTTGGCTGCAGGTCGTCTGGCTCGGAGCTGTTCGTAATGGTATTGATTCGTTAAGGGTTTACCGTGTCACTCTGATGCCAAGAAAAGCTCAAACGTCTGCTGCAAATGTAGTCAGATGTGCCACAGGAATAAGTCGAAAATGTCTTTTTTTTGTGAGTGGTTTTATTGTTGCGCCTGATCCATTATTTCTGCCAACACTCATGCATAGTGGATACATTCTTGCTAAATCTTTCTGCAATATCTCGCAAAGAAAAACTACCTGCTCGGAGCTCCAAAGCACGGCCACATTCAAGTCAGCAAAATACTAATACTCCTTTAAAGGCACTCTTTATAAAAAATCTCGCTCACAGCGCCAAATGAAAAGATAAATAAAGCACACAAAGTTTACATCTCATAATTTAAAGCAAAAGTGATTTGCATGTTCATAGAATTATATTATTTGTAAACTAGTCTTAAACCAATATAAAACTAAAGTCTAATAAAATAGTAAAAATAATGTGTACGATTCTTATAATCCACTTAATTCAGTTCAAAGAAAGACAGTTTCTGAAAGTAATCATTTAAAACAAAAACTGTGTTAGATTCAGTAAAAAGATCACAGAAAACAAATTAAGAAAAAAAACTGCAAATAATTTAAACCTAAGTTATGAAAATAGTGTTGTAAATTTAGTGTCTATTAATCAGACAGAAAGCTTTTTTTAGTATCGGTTAATGCAACTTAGATTGAATAGATAAAAATTTAAAAAATAAATTTGAGTGAGAAACTCTGAGTTTAAAATAGTATACTGTAAAACTGGTAGAACTCTGCAAATTAACACTTCTCTAGAGTAAATAAATAAATGAAAGTGCTCAAATAAATGAAGGAAAGTATAGAAGGTCTGTGTGGAAAGTAATCCGCCCCATTTTCTTCTGCCGCGATTATTCATCGCACAGCGTTGCATGGAAGGGTGGGTGGAGTCTTCAGAACACAGCACGACCAGACAAGCGCCTGGCCCCAACCACCACCCCAAGTTCTTATTGGACACTACTTGTGATGTCATAGAGCAGTGTTTCTCAACCTTTTTGGACCAAACGCCCCCTTTGTAAGACCCGCTTCTTAATTTGCCCCCCTATAAATTTTAACAGATAAAAATTGTACGATAATCCCTAATATAAGGTAGATTTGGCTTACATTAGGCGTTAGTAAGATATATCCAAAGAATTTTGAAAGGAACAATAGTAGAATAACATTTATTAGGTAGAAATTTAATTTAATTTACAAAAAAAGTAAGATACATAAAGTAATGTGTTTTAATTTTAACATAACAAAGAAGTAATAAACTAAATGAAATTTTAATGAGAACCTTGAGGTTGGTGATCTTCACAAAGTTTAATAATATTGGGTTCTAATTTTGACAGGTATAATCGTAAGTCACCTTGTTGGCAAATGTTGAGGCGATTTCTTTGCTTAGTCAGCATTTGAGAAACGGCACTAAAACCCTTTTCCACTAGGTATGACGTTGGAAATGCCATGATTAATAGTCTTATTTCTATCCATAGTCTCTGAAATGTGTTAGTACTGCTAATTTTTATTTAAAATTCTTCTAAAGTACTATGTTCAAATGAATGTTTCGCTTCTACATTTGCCTGCAAATCTATTAATATTTCTTGAATGTGCGAAGGAGCATTAGTAGGATCAGCACTAAATGGATTAATAACCCAATCAGGAATATGAATATTTTCAACATCTTTAAACCGAAGTTTCATATCTACAATTAGGCTTTCCAAATGCTTATAATAAACTGCAATATTTTCGTCCTGTACAATTATATTACTTAAACAGGGAAATAAAGAAAAATCTTTTCTACCCATGTTATTTTTATAGAGACTTAATTTATTTATAAAACCAATAATTAAACTTTTCACTTTAATTATGGTCACATTGTTTCCTTGCAGTTTCAAAAGTAATTCATTTATTTTTGCATATATATCTGCCAAATAAGCTATGTCACTCTTTAAAACAGATATCTCCATTGGAAAATTATAATTTGTTGATTCTAAATAACTAATGACTGTATCAAATAGGTTGAACATTCTTCTGAGGCAACTTCCTTTAGATAGCCACCTGACCTCCGTGTGCAATAATAGGCGCTCATATTCTTCATCATTTTCATGGCAAAGTTGCCGAAATAATCTATCATTAAGTGGGTGTGCTTTTATTTTGTTAATTATTGATTTTACTAAATTCATTGTTTCATGTAATCTCCCGCCAATGGATTTGGCAACCAAGTGTTGCCTATGAATTATACAATGAATTGTAAAGATATTTGGATTTTCTTCCTTCAACATAGTTATAAAACCACGTTGACGTCCTACCATCGAAGGGGCACCATCCGTTACACAGGCCAATATATTTTTCAAAGGAATTTGTTTTCCATCAAAATACGTTTTAAAACATTCATATATTGATGTGCCTTTCGTATCAGTGACTAAATGTCTGCAGAATAACATTTCTTCGATGATTTTTGAATCCTTTATGTACCTAACATAAGCCATTAATATTGCATCACTATCCCGTACACTACTCTCATCCAACTGTATAGTGAGCTCTCGTGTTTGGAGATCCGAAGTTGGTTGATTTTCAACATCATTGGCCATTTCATTAATCCTTCTTGATATGGTATCATTACTTAATGGAATCATTGACAAAATATTGGCTCGATCTGCTGAAGTCATGGTAAGAATTTCCTTTATAACCGGTAATAATAATTTCTCTCCAATATTATGAGGTTTCGAATTTTGACCTATTATACGTGAAATCTTATATGACACCTCCAATCCCTTATTTATATTTGTGGTTGCTGTTTTGAATACATTGATTATTTTATTTCTTTTGGTAAACATCGTTTTTAAATTTTCGAAGTATTCAATGTCTTTGTCCTGCTTGTCGAGATGTTTTCTTTTTAAATGTTCAATCATCCGGGATGGTTTCATAGCTTCATTAGAAAATACCTGACTGCACAGCAAACACATTGGAAGTTGGCTATTTTGTGGCGAAGAAATAAAACCAAACTTTACATATTCAACAGAATATTGCCGGCATTTCTTTTTCTGGGACATTTTTAGAGGTTGATCTATAATTCAAATTTTAAAAAAATCAGTTTTAAATATATAAAAAATAAGTAAAATTGAAAATATTTATTTACTCAATGGGTAGAGGAGAACTGCCATATGCGTACCACTTAATTTCAAATGTGATTTATATATTATTTAGTAATAATTTATAGGAATATTATAATTTGAAACCAATCTATAACTACCGAAGTTGCTAATTGACCA
>KK118629.1:154729-175905 GCA_000611955.2 Stegodyphus mimosarum
GAATAACATTTCTTCGATGATTTTTGAATCCTTTATGTACCTAACATAAGCCATTAATATTGCATCACTATCCCGTACACTACTCTCATCCAACTGTATAGTGAACTCTCGTGTTTGGAGATCCGCAGTTAGTTGATTTTCAACATCATTGGCCATTTCATTAATCCTTCTTGATATGGTATCATTACTTAATGGAATCATTGACAAAATATTGGCTGGATCTGCTGAAGTCATGGTAAGAACTTCCTTTATAACCGGTAATAATAATTTCTCTCCGATATTATGAGGTTTCGCATTTTGAGCTATTATACGTGAAATCTTATATGACACCTCCAATCCCTTATTTATATTTGTGGTTGCTGTTTTGAATACATTGATTATTTTATTTCTTTTGGTAAACATCGTTTTTAAATTTTCGAAATATTCAATGTCTTTGTCCTGCTTGTCGGGATGTTTTCTTTTTAAATGTTCAATCATCCGGGATGGTTTCATTGCTTCATTAGAAAATACCTGATTGCACAGCAAACACATTGGAAGTTGGCTATTTTGTGGCGAAGAAATAAAATCAAACTTTACATATTCAACAGAATATTGCCGGCATTTCTTTTTCTGGGACATTTTTAGAGGTTGATCTATAATTCAAATTTTAAAAAAATCAGTTTTAAATATATAAAAAATAAGTAAAATTGAAAATATTTATTTACTCAATGGGTAGAGGAGAACTGCCATATGCGTACCACTTAATTTCAAATGTGATTTATATATTATTTAGTAAGAATTTATAGGAATATTATAATTTGAAACCAATCTATAACTACCGAAGTTGCTAACTGACCACAATTTTTTAATTATTATTGATAAATATTTGTGATATAATCATTTTTCCAAGACAATTCATACAGTATGCTTTCGGATACCGGTATCCTAAAGCGTATCTATATGAAAATAGTACTTCTTGAATAAGTTTATATGTAAGTAAACCATTTTATTCACAAAAATATATCTTATAAAGAAAGTTCAGAAAATTCACCTGATTTCTTCAATCTATTATAATTCACAACAAATCAATTATTGCAACGGAATTTTTGCTCCTACTTTATCGATTTAATTAGAACTTATAATATAAAGCCTTTCTTTAGAAATAAATGACCTAATACGCATAGGTGACCAGTATGCATATGGCAACTCTCTCCTATAAGTAATAATTAACTTACCTATGATATACGGAACAAAATGAAATACGTTTATTTTAAAAATAATGCAAATATCATATACGGCGAGAGCACAACAGATCACATTAAAATTCAAATTTAATAATACTCATTACTGACTGCTCGACTAAATGATTGAAATCGTTGCACACGCAAAGCGAATCTAAGACATGCGCACTAGGGAGCAACTTTGTCACATTCCAATTAATTTTGCCCGTTAGGGAGACATATAAAACATTGAATATACGTTGTAGCAATTAAATACCAAAGGATAACAATATTGTTTTACAAAATGTTTTATTCGCTTCTTTCACAACGCAATATAAAAATGCAGCGGCCCATCACTGAAAGCGGGTATTCAAAATGATTTCGCCAACGCAAAATGACTGTCGCTCCCCAAAAGCGTATAGTTAAATAATCGCCCACTGTAAGTTTTCGATCGCCCCCAGGGGGCGATATCGCCCAGGTTGAGAATTACTGTCATAGATTGACGAAATGAATTCCCCGCGGCATTTTTGCGCGCGAAAATGCTTGCTTTAATTGCAAATACTCTGTTACATTCCACAAATTCACATTTATACAAAACATAACGAAGACCAAAAAAGTATAAGTTCACCCAACTTACACGAAACCGATAATAAAATCTCTTCAACCTGACGTCATAAACGGCAACCAATAAAAACAGGGGTGGTGGCTGGGGCCAGGCGCTTGTGCACGACCAGCGCCAGCCAGCTCCGAGCTCCTGGAGAGTCACAGTGCCTGTTTTAGTGAGCCCTTGTGTAAGAGCTCGGTGGAAATCAAGATGGAAAAAGCTCTCGAGCAGCGATACGCAAACTTTTGTTTTAAACTTGAGAAAACGCCGTCGGAGACTTTGGCGTTGCTCCAATCCTGATTTGTCCCAGCCTCGCTTCTTTCTGTTCCCGAAGATTGCAAAATCTCTCAAAGGACAGCATTTGGAGGCACTAAAGAACATCAAGGCGGCTATGAATAGGTTACTACAGCACATGCCTCTGACGGACTTCCAGGACGCCTATAAAATATTGAAATCGCGGTGGAACAAGTGTGTTAAAGCAAGAGGGATGTATTTCGAAGACTATTGAATATTTGTACGAAGCAGTTCAATAAATTTTCTTAAAAAATGGGCGCATTACTTTGGGAACAGACCTTGTATGTACGAACATGCTGAAGTAGTTTGGACTGATAAAAATAATAAATACTTGGAAGGCGGAATACGTTGAGGTTTTAAAAAATATAAAATTATCTCTAAGGGCTATTATGAGATCTGATACTGAAATAGGCCTATAACGTAAATATATATATGTACTATACATAAGTTATGAAATGTATACAAATACATATAAACTAAATTTAGGAGGATACAAGCAAAATATGCTACTATACTAATGCTATTTGAAGCCGCTAAGCAAATATGCTCATACAAGGCAGAAGGTAAACTTCCGATACTACAAAATGAAGATATTGCAAAGGTGTTATGCTCTGATATTTATCTTAATAATTCCGGGATGGCGTTTTCCGATTTAGGTAAACTCTAGGCATACAATTTAATTATTGCGATTTAAACCAACAACGATGCGCATTACATCAGAATTAAATTAATGATGCCATTAAAAAAATAAATGATCGCGATTTAGATGCCCATTTGTAATTTATATCGACTTTTGGCTGATACTTGTGATGATAGTGAGCTTTTAACTAACATACTGTTAGATTATAATCACTTTTTGTCGCACAAATGAATTTTCCATTTGTTATAACAGAAAATTAAGTATGATTGCCTACCCTTTGCGTTGCTATCTAGAAGTGAATGGTAACTACTAGCATCGGTAACTATACGTTAAATATAATTTTGACAGTTTGTTTTCTCAAGAATAATATTGTACGTTATGGAGTCTTTACCGCACTAAAACGTATTTAGTACAATAAGAGTATAATTTTTAATTCAATATTCTTCGACAAGAGGTCTTATAAAATTTTACTTTATCTTTTTTTTATAAAATGGTCTTATGTGTCCAGGTGTAATAGTATTAAGAGTTTTGTTAATTGATTCTTTTCTTTGTAGTGATTAATTTCATTATTATTCGTTTCTAATATTGGTCAATGACCGACCATTCAAGACCCAGGAAAACACCTTGTATTTGTACATTAAAAAATTATTGGACTAGAAATCTTTTTTAAAACCAATCATATTTTCGACAGAATTTCTGAAGAAATAACCTTAGCTGATGTAATATAAACTTTAAACAAACGCATGATGAAGTGAATTGCATTTAAACACATTCTTACGCTTTTAAATATTTAAATAATAAAACGAATCCAACTTTTACCTTTTTGGCAGATGCCATCTGCTCAGTAACAAAAGGCTTATTGCATTCAAACATGTCAGCGTATATTCAAAGACAAAAATCGAATTAATTGTGTTAAGGATGATTATTTATAATTTATTGATTTACGCTTTTATTTGTTTCGCACTGAATGAAACCCTCAAAAATATTTTTATTTCTTCGCATATATATTTAGAACTTTTTTTCTGCTATAACTTAAATTTAATGTAATTGGAAGTTTCATACACTTGTCAAAAATGCAGTTAAATTTTATTTATTGCTGACTGTTACTTAAGATTCGCGCATTCAAAACTGTACCCTTGAAACGTTAATTGCTTATTAAATATTTAATGAAGCAGTAAAATGTTTTATTATTTCTTTTCATGCATGTTAAAGTTATTGGAGTTGTTTTAGTTTTTATGCATCATCTTTCCCTTGAAAAACAATTGAAACAATTATCCCGCAATTTAATTTTTAACCGAAAGCTAAACGGCAGTCTATTGCAGATTAATTGATGCAAAAGTGTTAAAACTGATCATTATCTAAAATAAACGTTAATACTTTTTTCGTATACTTCAGTTTTAAAGATGAAAATATAAGCTTTAATTAATTGATAAGCATTTTATATCTAAGATATATTATATATTTATAACAGTGAAAATATTGAAAATAGTTTGGAATTATTAACAAAAAAGACTAGATCATATTTTAAACCCTCCAGAAAGAGCTTACTCTTAAGTGGAGGGATTTGAAAGGAATTACGGAATGTATTGTTAAAATGAAAAATAATTCCTCACTTTTTTTAGGATATGCCTAAATAAAAGTGTTTTGAAAACA
This sequence comes from Stegodyphus mimosarum, assembly GCA_000611955.2. Classification (NCBI taxonomy): domain Eukaryota; kingdom Metazoa; phylum Arthropoda; class Arachnida; order Araneae; family Eresidae; genus Stegodyphus; species Stegodyphus mimosarum. Next base: position 159,120 of record KK118629.1, read on the forward strand.
GTCTGCAGATATTCAAAACATAATCTTTTAGACATATTATAAATGTAACATACTTTAATCTAAAAAATAAAGTTAGATACAGAATTAAAATGTAAACATTTATTTTATTTTTTTAATGATTTTAGATATTGTTTGTTATCCGTTTTTGAATTGATATATATGTACGTAACAAAATATACGTATCATTAATTATTAATACTGCACTGTTTGCTTATAAGCCGTTTAACTCATTAATTAAAATAGACGGCTGATATCTAAAAAATGTCAAATAAATTTATTTTGAAAATGAAATATAGGAAACTGCGTGGAAAAGATAAATAAAATATTTTATATTTCTCTCAATAGAAATATTTTGTCCGGATATTTTTAGTTATGTAAATTTGATATTTCATATATTAAATAAAACTACTATACCTTTTTCGAAAAATATGATGAAAACCAAAAACAAAAGTAACTGTGAAGACTAAAGAAGATTTTTTATATTTTATAAGCATTTAAGTTCATAACGTTCTTTTCTTTAATATATATGTGTAAAATACAAAATACCTATCTTTCAAATAATAAATTAATAATAGCCCTTTAACTCCCGTCTTCATTCTGAAAATAATAATAACATTTCTGGATTGATCCTCTTCTAGATTACTCTATGCCACGAAGCTTGAGTAACGTTGATGATGTAGTAATTGGGAACTTAAACTTTGAGAACTTAAACCAAAACCTTTCTCTTAACAGCTTGCCATATTTGGATAACTACGCTTCTGTATGTGTACTGCTTGTACGTAATTTTGCAGGGTTACCTTCCTATCGCAAAAGTATCAAACGTGTAAATGTTCTGGAAGTTGTGGCCACACATCAATACTTCTCTCGGTAGAAGTTCTCTGAAATTTGATTTGGCTGAGCGTCACTGTACTCGCAAAATATGCCAAGCACATATTACCACCTGTTTCATTCCTTAGACTGGCACTTCACTAGGAAATTCTTCAACAGTGAAGTGGGAAGTGTGCCAAGAAACCATGGGCTTCGGTCCACAATCTCCGAGTTGTATCACTAAGACATTGCACAGCTGCAAGAAGACTGGAAAATGGTGCTGGATGCTGATGGTGATTACTTTTATGGTATGATACTAATGATGAGTACCATATACTATATGTTTGGTTGATTCTTAGTATCAGGATTTGCAAAAACTTTACCGTTTTTAAAGTTACAACAGAATAAATTATAGGGTCTTAAAATTCTCTGCTTTCTGAAGGATTCACATTTGGTTTTATGAAGTTAGTTTTAAGTAACTCGTTATTCCTCTGCTGAAATCCATATTTCGTTTCTATTGTTTTATTTATTCCATCAAAATGCATAAATGAGGAGAGTGTTATATAGGAGCAAGAACTTAAGTTTAAGAGAGAAAGGGCTGACACATCAACCAGACGTAGTGAAACGCCTGTATGTTTATCTCCTGTGACTGCTGATGGTATTCGCTTGGTGGGATTTCTGTGGTTGATAATTATATTAATATTCTTGGAATAGCAAGACCAGGCTATTAGGATTAAAACTAATATTTTGACATGCAAGACTTGAGACTGCTGTCTGTCATTCTTGCAAGTAACGCAATTAAGTTTCGTTAATCAGTGCTATAATTTCGTTCAGCTCAGTGCTACGTAATTAATTACGTAGCACTGAGCTGAAGTTCAAATAAATATTTCTTTGTTATAAGGTGTTGTGTTTTCTGATTGACTCTAATATGAAGCGAAAATTTGCCTCGATGTTTACAAAGTTAAATTTGAGTTCCGTTTAAGAGAGATTGAATTTAATCTAATACGAGATTTGCCAAAAAAGACACCAGATTTTGTAATAAAGACGTTAATGTGGCAACCCGTTCCGCTTTAATAATATAATGTAACGTTGACTTTGATCTTGGAGCTGTTCTCTTCTCCGCTGTTTTATGTATGTATATTTTGGGAATGAAATATCTTGAAGAGCGATGAGTTTGGGTGACGTTCTGAGTAAAACTGGCAGAACCCACTGATACATTTCAGATGTTGCATCAGGCTTATGAAAAAGACTTGTTTCGACAATTTTAATGCTATGGATCATATCGACGTTTCCAATTTGGCTGAGCACTTACCAAAGAAGATCCGAAAATTTGGGATATCAATGGTTTGGACGTCAGTGCCAATGGGATGCATGCTTTTATTCGTTTAAATCATCGGTTTAAGTATCCGTGAGTTTTCTGAAGATAAGGGCATTAATAAAAACCTATACCACGCAATGTTTACTGAAAATCTTCAAATGCATCGCGTTGCGGCAAAGTGCCTCGTTTCTTGACTAAAGAGCAAATATTGAATCATGTTATACCTAATCAGATAGTTCAAATGTAGTTCAAACTTTTCTTAAACATGTCACACAGAGAAAGAAACATGCGCTTACAGGTGTGAAACTAAAGCAATAATAATAAACTGAAGCCAGTTGTGTCATTCGGTAGAAGACATCATCGACAAATCTGTAAAGAGAATGTCAGAGTCAATCTAATGTGAAGCAAATGTTGATTATTTTTTATGATTGTCAAGAGATAATTTATTAGGAGTTCATTAAACGAAGTCAAAGATCAACACATGGGTATTGTAAGAAGTTTAAAAAAGGCAATGCATTGGAAGAGCCTGGACATTTGGAAAAACAGACTTGAATGCGTACCAAGGTAATGCCCCTGGACAACTGTCAATTCTAAGTCGTTAGTCAACCAAGTGAATGCCATCTCGCAGCATCTTTACTCGACCCCTTATGGTTCGTTAAACAACAAATGGTATCTGAAAGTTTTATTCTTGAAAGCTACGTTCTCAGAATTGCATCTTCAAAATTTTAATGATGTTCAGGTCCAAAAAACAACTGCCAATAACAGGATGGTAAAAGCAAGAAAACACTAGTCAAATTGTTTACGCATACGTGATGACAATGATACATTATTTTATAATACCAGCAGAACAATACAAATTCACTGCAGATGCCTTTAGACTGCAACTGTGAAAGAAGACCATAATTGATTTTCTGCGACTAATCTGCAGTACAGCTAGAAAAGATGAAAATATCTCTGATTAATGGCTTAATTTAAACTTCATACGTAAGAGAGTGCATTGAAATTATTATAAGTCTGAAAAGAGTTTGAATGTTCTTAATATTTAAATAATTACTTTACCAGCATATTATATTTATATAACGAAACTCTAGTCTAAGTTTCTTGAAAGCTGTACACCGTTATATGATTAAAGTAATTATTTTGCCAATATGTTACATTACGCTTATTTTTGTTTATTTTTTTTAAATTTGAGCATCTTTAATTAGCTTGTTATACTTTATTAATTTTTAAATTTACGTAGCTTCCAATTTCTTCCTTTTTTTATAAATAATTTTTCAGAGTATTTTTAACTAAGTCATCATCATTTTAGGAAATAGTTGCTTTCATGAAAACATATAGCATAAAGCGTGTATTTCTGGATTAAATACCATTAAAATTATATAGGTAAAGAAATGAAAATTCAAGAAAATCCAAAAAGTAAGAATCGTAATTGTAGCTTATTTTGAAGCTAACATTTCTTTTCTAATTAAAACGAAATACTCGTATATCTCTAGATTGGTCTTATTGTGCGTAAAGAAGAAGAATGCTAAAATCTTCCCGATTTAAAAGAAAGTAAAAAGGCAGCAAATGCTTTAATAATTTAACGGTATACTTCTTATGAATTTCGATAGTGTACATGAATTATTCTTGACGATGCATGAATTCTTGATGAAGGGATGAATTCATACAAAAATGAGGAAGCATTATAATTTTATAATTTCACTGATTCTAATTTCCCACAGCACATAGTAGCAAATAAAACCTTTGAAAATTAAGAAAAATAGAACTGACACTGTTTTAGAGTTTTTTATCCAGCAAAACATCCATGAAAAGCGAAAATACGCATGTATTGGTATTTCTATATCAGGTATTTATATCTCTCATCATATTGATTCAACACTGTTTGTTACTTGCTTTCATTTGCTTTGGAAAGATATAAAATAGTTTTTACGCCTTCTTAGCATGCTTTCGTGGCGTAATGGTCAGCACACTCGGCGAGTATTCGAGAGGTCCGAGCCCCAGCGAAGGCACTGTTTCACCTGCAAGCGTCTAGTTTAAAAATTAAACAAAACTTCATAGTGTTTGGCTTTGTTTTCTGTAATAACTATATGAGCTTAGCTTTCGTTTCTTCAGCACCCCTAGTATGTGAGATTTTGGGCGAAATCAGTACTTGTAAAATAAGGTATATTTAGTTTGGATTTGACTCTGAGTTTTGACTCATTGAATGCAAAATATGATGTTGTTTGGGCATAATTAAAACCATTAAAATATATGATAAAAGCATAAGATTTCACAAGATATCGTAAATGTTTCCCATTTATTATTGTATCGTGAAACCAGAATAATATATAATTTTTTTACTGTAAGCCGTTAATTCAAACCTATTGAGAATTAAAAACTTCCTCCTTACCTGCTGTGTAATCAAGAATGATATATTGACTACTGCGTCCTGTGAGTTTGCCTCTTTGCATTTCATTTTACTCTGTTCAACGGTTACGGAATTTTTTTGACGGCTCTATAAGCTTCAGTGCTCTCTATTTGTATGATATGTTGCGGTTTTCGTGCAGGATTGTCCAAGACATCTTCAACGTGTTCTCAGAATGAGTTCCTGTATAAAAGATTAAAGTTTCTGACAAAGTTCCTGTAAGGATAATTAGTTTAAGTAGTAAAGCCAGCAACTCAAAAGACTGTTTTGAATAGCTACTTCCCTATTTTATGTGATCACGAGCTCAGGCGACTCTGGACTGGCAAAAATCGTAGGTCCATTCTCTCTAACAAAATAATATAGATATATAGATATGTGAAGCCCGCCTTCCATCAACCTACCATCAACAAGTATTAATGTGTTTTTAACTAAGGTTTCTTCTTAAAACATTTTAAAGGATTTTGCATAAGATACATTTTTACTAGTCGAAGCACACATCTAACACAGCTAATGCTATATTTTACCATTAAAGGAATTAAGTAATTAAGTATTTATCTTACAGTCGATATTTTTATCTAGTTCAGTCACCGGGTACAAAATTGCCTAATAAAAAGAGTTTTTTCTCGTAATCTAATGGAAGGAGCTGCTATCTCTTATATTCTGTTTTCTAATGAAGCATATGAGGCTTTGTTTGTTATTTTTCTTCCGTGCTTTAACCGGTATCATTTTGTACAGCTTAATAATAGTAGTTTAACTTTAAATAATAGAGTTCTTTACATTATGTATTTTTCTGTATTTATAATATACCACGATTTACGGCTTTCGAGGTCAAATGCTGCAGTCATGATATATAAAATACTGACTGAAAAGGAAAGTGGAAAGTTTTCACATTTCTGTTTAGTTAATAGTGAGCTCACAGAAAAGTAAGAAATAAGAAACATCAGAAATTATTACTAATCAGAAGTTCTAAAATTATGAAATGCACAGGAAAGTACTAATGAAAAATGAGTCCACGAATAACGTGGAATAATGTAAAATTAGGTAAAAAAGAAGAATTGCAGTTTGGCATAAATTTTTATCAGAACTGTTATATCTTTACAGGAAGATCAGATATATGTCTCTCTTTTATAGGCACAAAATAACATTTTTAAAAAGATGAAAAGAGCAAAAACTACTTTAGATCGAAAGAAATGGACAGAGCAAAGCGAAAACGAAAGTAGGGAAATCTCTTAATGGAAATGACAATGTAAAGTAGGAAGCTGAGGTAATAAATTCTGACAGTCTTAGACAGAAATACGTTGGGATTTATGACATTAACGTAAAGAGATTTTTTTTTATTGGGGGAATGTGAAAAGGTATAGGAAAGTCCTGTTAATGAAAAGCTTCTCCTTCATAAATTCATCTTCATTCTTTTTAACGTTTATAAAAATCTATATCAATAATTAAACGTAATTGATGACATTAACTTCTATCTAGTTCAAAATTCTAATATCTCAGTTTTTCCTATCCTTTCTTCGGCACATGCTACATCTGTTTTTGTTTTGCTCCGCTTATTGCTTTTAATAGAAAAATGGTTATTTTATACAGTACCTACGATTTCAAAAATATATTCCACTGCAATGAAAGATTTGCCGCATAGGTTGTAAGGTTTTAGTTAAACTAACCAAGTTTTATTTTAAGTTAAATCTGTCTATCTCCTCTCTGCTTCAACTTCCCGTCAGAAGAAGCGCGCGGTTTTAGCTTATGCTAATTTTGAAGTACAGCCAAGTACTATTTAAAACAGAGGTAGAAACCTCTTATTGTGAGAGAGCTTAGCCTCAGATCACGGTCACGCCGCTCAACGTTCGTCTGACCAGCTAGCAGTTTAAATTTAGTATAAGCCATAGTGCTTACTACGTGAGTGCATTGTAAAACAAGTTAAAGTGCGTTAGTATTAGTATATCTTGCTACGCACCCCGTTAGGTAGAGGCCAACTTCCGCGAATTGCTCTGCGAAGCAAAGTTTAAGTTCTATTTTAATTTATTTAAATTTATTTGATTGTTAAGTTCGACCCGAGTGCGGTCTTTTACGTTCTGTATCTCTCCCGAGTTGGGAAGTTTGTATTTAATAGTGATTTAATAAAAGAGGATTTCAAATCCCTTCACGTGCAGTTATTATCCTGCCCAGCAGTTACATCAGAACATAGCGTACCTTCCGCTCCCTGTTCCAGTTCAGGACTGAAAACTTTAGGTTAAGAACCCTTTACAGAATTTACCATGTTTCACAGAACACTCAGTCCTCATAAGGTCTTCGTTATTGATTAAGAGGGATGTATGTTGGAGCGTGCTCGAAATCAGAAAACTTTCATTCAAAATCTATGCCAATCTAAGGGTGCTTTCTTGCGAAATTTTAAGTATTACTTCCCCGCTACAAATTTCAATAGTTACCTATTTTCTTGTCGATTGTGAAAATTGCCGAAAATCTCACTAACTTTCAACTAGTCCTTACTTCGGCACTTTGAAGCAACAGGTCATACGTTATTTTGCTAGATAGCTGCAAAACTCACTGTGTTTGATTGTGATATGATGTGAGAGGAGCAGCCCAACCCTCCTGGCAGACTTTACGTCGCCCCAAGGTCTTCTTGTCTATGTTTGATTATATGAAATATCTGGTTGTAAAGAGAGTTTTCCCCCAAAACAGTTCTTAATAAAGTTAAGAAAAAAGAAACATGAAAGCAGTATATTTAGTGCGAATAATAATCACCATCCAAATTTACGATTTTCTGCCAAAGCTTTGGTACTTTTGTAAACACTTCGGCCCAGAAACTTGGTGCCACGTGTCCAAAACGAGATCAACCTCATTTCGGACGTCCTGTGCAGAATAGAAGACAGCACCAGCAAGATGTATTTGCATGTGTGAAAAATAACAGAAGTTCGAAACAACGATATCGATTCTATACGGTGATGTGGCAAATGATCCCATTCGAGTCCAGCCGGAGATTGCAGCTACATATGGTTTTGCACCATCTTGGTGGAACATTTTGCGTTGGACATTTTTCCTTGATGGGAGCGTCAACACGGAGTAGCATCTCGCGGTACACCTTATTATCGAGGGTTTTAACCTTTTCGTATACTCTATGTAGATAATACCAAGGCAATCCCACCAGATACAAAGCATGATCGTTTTGTTAGTCAAGTTGAGCTTTGCGATGCCTGCCAACGAGCTCACCTAACGGATAACAACCCCCTTTTCGCCCTATATTGTTGAATTAAATACACTTTTCAGCGCAAATGACGATTGGGTCCAGTATTTTGGCTTTGCGCTGATATTGGAGCAGATTATTGTAGGCCCAAACACGGCTGTCCTTATTTGCTTGAGTCAGCTCGTGCGGCACTAAGCGATTGAAATTGTTCGAAGTTTATGCGATGCATAGCCCGACTAATGGACATGACACTAACGACTAACTCCTTAGGAAGCTTTCATGTGGTTGCATACTGATCTACTTCCATACGTTCTTGCAGGCGGCAGTTATCAATATCATTAGGCCGACCAGAACGCTCTGCTTATTGAATGTAATAGCCCTTGTTTTTTAACTTTCTGTACCAAGCCTTCACAGTGCCATATGCAAGAAAAAAGCAAAGAAATGACAGTTAACTTATAGCACTTATTTACGAAAGCTAGAGTAGTTTACTAAGATTGTGGTTATGTGGAACCATATCGAATATTTTATGAGTGTATTGTGGCGTCATGCTTGTCCGTTGCTGGACTTAAATCGCTTTGCTTGGCGATAGTGTTCATTTGCCGAAGCACCCAGCGGGACAGTTCGCAAGCACCTAAATTGTAATACTATGTTATTTTTTTTGTACATTTCTAATACAGTTTTAACTATTTTGTACTCCTATATTCATTGAGGAAAAAGGGTTTGAGGATTGAATTATATATGTTATAATGGTCTGCATTAGTTCATAAATATCTGTTAACTATTGGTTGACAAATGGAAAATTAGAAACTGTGGGGGAGGGAGTTCGCAGAGAGCAACTGAATAGGAGAAAATAAACATGAATACCTATTTCAAGGTATTTTGATTATGTGACAGGATTAAAATAATTTATAAAAATAGTCCACAATCTTGTCCACTGCAACTTCGTTCTTTGCTAATTACTTTTGCGATTTGAAATCACACACTAAACTAAAATTATGATATATATTCCTTTTTAATCAAACGACGTTAGGGTTCAGTTCAAGAAAACTTTTTGGCTTTTGGGAATTCTAAGGATATTCTCACTTTTGAATAGAATGCATATGATATATAGAGCAACATTTGAAAACAATGGTATAAATTCTGAAAATTTAAGTGTATGTGAGAAAGAATTCGTTGATTTCGTTTAATAAATCTCCTAGGAAATGTACTAAATTTTTACAATAAAACTAGCCATTTTTCCCAAATCAAATGTAATAAAAGTTTAAAAGATTCTGATCAGGAGGAAATTACCTTGACACATTTTTTAAAGCATATATGGTAACCGTAATATATTTGATCATTCTTGTCATAAATAAGTGCTAGAGTTTTAAAATATCGGAAGGGAAACGTAACTGGTCTCTTACGTTTGCCGGACATTTCGCGATTAACCCGAAAATTGTATATCGTGAGTAGTAACTTTCCGTTCTGCTTTTTTAAGTACTTGGAATATTACAGACATTTAATTCATTATAAGTAGCATTCATTTGCGTGTTTGTGTGTGTGTGTTAGATATTTCCACAGAGGGTTTCATTATTTTTAATGCCCTATAATGACAAATTTTAAGCAATACTACAGAAAAGATTTATAGTGTTTCAGTTTGTCCTTTCGTTAAAAACAGTGATGGTTCTATTTTATGGTTCAGAAGATTCATTTCGAGTTGGCAAGAAAGCTCTCCCGCAAACGATATCCTCTTTCTTACGTTGCATTTGTAACTACCCTTTTCAAAGGGTAGCAGCGCCAAACACACAAGCTTGTACTAAGCTCATGAGTTACTATATATACACCAACATGAGACTTTCTAACAAAGGTTTCAAAACGTCTGTGCTGTGCTTCAACTCGATTTTGTGTTCTTGTAATACCAAGATTTACTAAACTGAATATGGATAAAATTCAGGAGGAAATGAAATAATTCTTCTATTTCTCACATTCTCACTGACTGTACCACGTGTATGTCTTCCAGCTATTGTATATCTTCATTCGTTTCATCTTTAATAAGAGGCTTTCTCTTACCAAATTCAGATGAAATATCACCATGAAATAAAGTTCTGGAGTGCGTCGAAGTTTCAGACTAAAGCTTTCATCTTCGCCATATGCTTAAGCAGGCCCTCGTGCATGACCATGCCCCCCTGACCAAGACTAAATGAATGAAACACCCTTTACTAGCGGTATCTCGGAATTCATGGCTTAAAAAATAATTGCTGCGTTTTCAGAATCACTGGTAAAGAAAGGAGGATTTAATTCAAGGTCATATTCAGCAACAAAGTCATGCAAATTTTGAAAATAAACGACTATAACACTCCTTTTTACTTCCTTGAACAAAGTAAAGGAAGTATGGTAATCCCGAAATATTCCCTGTATCATATTTCAAAGAAAATATCCATTTTGACCTCTACGGAATGCAATTTAACGATGTTTTTAAGGTTCTTATGCATTTAGTTATTCTGCATGTAATATTTGTAGAAGTATCAACAATTTTATAGTTGTTTAAATGCGCCTAAGCCTATTTTTTCACCATAGCAGCCATATTTGTTTACATTTTAAACATAAATCGAGAATTATATATTATTGTATTGTATATATTATATAATAGTGAATTAATGCCTTCTGTACCTTCAGTGTCGTTTTGCAGAGTGGGACCAAAGTAAACTTTTACTTTTGTGCACCGAAAAATCTGCCTTCTTTCCTGCTGCCCGAATTGCTTGTTTTTGCGTAGAAACCGCAATTTAATTGTAAAAATTGTTTTTTCAATTGTTTTAAATCTACTTGATGTTTTATGTTTTCTACATGTTTCAATTTTTAACAAAAATATATTGTATGTTTGTGTATTGCCTTGCCGCGAAGTTAAAACTGAATTAATTGATTAAGAAATATATCTCTAATGAAATTCGAGGAATTAAGTGTATCGTATTAGCAGCAAATACTGTCGCCACTCACTCTCGGATAGAGGACAACGTTTGCGAGTAGCGCATGAGCATTTGGAAAGACACGCTGAATCGTCTATGAAAAACTGTTTAATTTTTATTTGTTTAATTTCTTTTACACACCATTTTAGACTTATTATAGCATTTGAATAGAAAATGTGGCAATGATTGGATAATTTTTCACACGATGTAACTTTTGTGCATTCTGTGTTTTAAAACGACGTAGTTGTAATGCTGTTAAGTGAACCTAGCACCAGTGTGTCGCTATGGTAAATAAATATAATGAATTTTAAAGAGTGCATTTATTCTATTCTGTTTTATGACTATTGAGGAAGTTGATTTATTTTAATTCAATAAGCTTAAATGAAATGCAGGAAAAGTTGCTTATAATTTAATATTCCGTATAAGGAAGTCGTAGTGTACACATGAGATTTTTCGCTACACGTAAAAGCGTAAACAAGAGGAAGCATTTCCGCGCACCAGTTGCGACACGGACTAAGCTGGTATGCAGTTGAAAGTAAAGTCTTAGAACAGTTTTAAATGTCTGATTTACGATCCAATAAAAATATTCTTTCAACAGTGCAGCTATTTTTTTTTGTTCTTGAACGAGATTTCATGATAATGCGTTTATTATTAAAGGATGAATCATAAATGTTTCATCACCAACAGTTCTAGTAGAATATCCATATTTTCCAATGTATTTAGCTAACTTGTTTAGGACTTCCTTTATAAATATACGGAGAACATTAACAATATGCATTGAAGGATGATTTGCTTCAGGACATAATTGGTTTCCCTTTAAATAATTTCCCCTAAGTGTGTCATGAATTTGGTCACTTTGTATTATCTACTAAGACAGCAAACTTTTTTTTTGCATTATTTCCACGGAATTATTTTCTTTGGTTCCGAAGGTGATGTTTTCCACGTGATGTTTGGCTGTTTTTCAAAAGTAGAGAAGTTTTTTTCAAAAGAAAAAGAATTTCACTCTTTTCCAAAAAAGTTGAAGCACCATGAAGGAAACGGTTGTTTTCGATGAAATTTAATATGTGTGTAGCTCATAAATAGACAATAAAATGATTAAAAAATCAAGGCCATAGTACCTGTTCACGGCTCACAATCACCTGTTGAGTGTTTAAATTAGTAATTGGTCGAACTGCCCCTGGCGGCAATGCATGCTTGAATTCGTCGAGGCATGGAGTGGTAGAGGTTCCTAATGTCATCTTGCGACACATTATCTTTGTCATTCATCAGACATTCATCAGTTATCACTCCAGATCTGCGATATTTTGTGGTGCTGAAATCTGACGGCTTACCATGCCCCAGACATGCTCGATTGGTGAAAGGTCTGGTAACCTTGCTGGCCAAGGAAGAGTATCAACCTCACGGAGAGAGTCCAGAGATATACGAGCGGTATGTAGCCTAGCATTATCTTGTTTGAAAATGGCCCCAGGATGAAGTGTGTTGCGACCGGCCACATGATGGTATCAACATATCGTTGAGCTGTTAAAGATGTAAAATGGGATGGAGAATGACTAAAGAGGACCTGCTGTCATACGAAATAGCGCCCCATACCATCATACCAGGAGTTATGGCTGTATGCCTTTGTAAAACAAAGGCTGATTGGAACCGTTGGCCCCGTCCTCTCCAAACACAAACACGGTGGTCATCTGCTTCAAGAGTGAAGCGGGATTCATTGCTGAACACTATACGATGCCAGTCTGATGGCAGCCATGATGATCGGCTGCGACACCACTCCAGACGACTCCGCCGATGTTGTGGAGTCAAAGGCAAACGTCTTAAAGGCCAATGTTAGCGTAACCCCGCCTCAGACAGGCGCCGTGAGATGGTAGAAGGTACCACGGGAGGTATAGACATGGCTGTAATGCGTTGAATAGTCGAGAATGAAACTGTTGGGCCGTTTCGCGCCTGACGAACACTCATCCTATATTTCTTCGCATTTGTGCTCCTTGGCCTTCCAGAGCCTTCATTTCGTCGGCAATTTCCTTGTAGCAATCATTGTTGCCAACGTCTTTGCACAGCAGTGTCTGTACGGTACAGGTGGCGGCCTATTGCTCGGTATGACCACCAAGCTTCGCGCAACCCTCAATGCGACCACGTTCGAAGTCGTTTAGTTGTCTGTAAGGTATACGATATCGTCGTAATGGCATCTTTAGCTGCTTCTTTAGAGATTTACAATGGCAGCAACAAAAAAAGATAGATTTTCCGCCTCTGTTACAGGTTTTATACTTTGCGAATTGCGCACTAGAAATGCGCGCTTTGATCGCAATTCCTGTTCATTTGCCATGAAACTTTGATCATTTGCATGTTCGATCAAGATGTTTTGGCATACGAAATTTCATCACAATCGCAAAAGTCCTTCTTGGTGTTTCGACGTTTTTGCAAAAGAGTGTATATGCGGTAACGCATTTACCTGATACGAGGTAAAATATTAAACTAATGAGATAGTAAGAAAGTAGACGAATGAAGCGATATGTAATGTCCTACATTTGTTTCTATTTAGTATTTCACCCAGTAAGATGACGCATTATTATCTACTTTTTCTCTTCGGGTTTTGTATAAAGAATGTGGGGCACAAAGTTATCTCCCTCGAAATTAGATATTAATAGCTCGAACGACACATATCTAGAAATTCCATCTCACTGAAATAGAAATCCAGAAATTCTTCAACAGTGAGGGCAAAAAAAGTGAGGATATCAGTTGCAGATTTTAGAAAAAGTCAAGAGAATGGAAGCTAAAAACAGGGATAAAAGAGGTTTCTCGAGACATGCAAAGTTTGAATAAAATATTGACGAAGAATATAAATAATTCTCCACATGTTTATATTTGAGCCATTTTTATGAAGTGTAATAATTTGCCACCTGAGTAAAAAATTTGACTAAATTAACACTATTTAATTTTAAAATAGGCCATTCAATAAGATGGAATTAATAATTCATGCAGTTTAAGAACCAGAAACATGTCTTCTTTGATAATGTTTCCTATATTCCTTTAAAAGCCGGACAAATTAGCGCCTTGCTTTTTTAAAAATTATATGAAGTTTTACTAGATAAAATCAGCACTAAATAAGATACGACCAAGATTAATGTCCTGATTTGTTGATTATGATGATTTCAATTCATGTAATCCATCAGTGACTTATTTTTTATTAAGATGTCGATCATCTGTGAAAAGGTAAAAATTCATATATTATTTGCTCTCTCAGATTTTATTCACATTAAATTCGTAGCAAACTGCAGGCCTTAAATAGTTTTTCTCTCATATTTTCTTTTTCCTTTGTTCATATGTTTTCCTCATAGCAGTTCACATTTAGTGCATGATAAAGAAATAGAAACATATCAAAAATCGTAAATTTAACTCCAATTTTTGATTAAAATTCTACTCTAATTAGTTATTAATTTAATTTCTCGAAATGATATATCAGTTAAAATATCTCAATGGACCTTTTTTACACTTTATCGTAAATGTCTAGTTTTTTTTTCTCTGTTATAATCACATAGTCTCTGATGTAACTGCTTTTAACATAAGATGTTATTCAAATGCATGATTGGTTATATTAGTACTATTTATATTTTGAAAGAAATGGATTTTTATTCAGTGAATTTAACTGCCACAGCTCTTACATTCATTATATTAAGACATTCTGAAACGTTCCGGAAAAATAATGCATTTTTTCTGTAAATGCTCTTTTTCTGCGCATCAGGTAAATGGTTTCAAACGTTTAAATTCTTCTTCCATTAGAATCAATAATTTAATATTACGAAAGCAAAACTGAATGGCTTTCTCTCATTTAATAGAATGAAAGTTCCTTTACGAGGGAACATTTCCTTTCTCTCCCCCACCCCTATCGACGATCAACAAAAGAGTTGAGGAAAATCGTTGAGCACAAACGGGGAGGAGGAATCTTTTACTGTTTTCCCTTCATCACCAAATGTTGCCCTCGGAAAGAACCGTTAGCATATGATCGATTTTCCATAGTCAGGGCTTGGACAATTTATTCCCCGATTTTGCAATAGTCGTGCACACATTTTGTGGCGTCCTTTCTCATTAATTAATGTTCTGGAATAAATGGTTTCAAGCTCTTTTGCGAAGTTATAAATAGGGTGTCTATTCTAAAATCCCGAAAATGTCACGCTCGTACTCGCTGTTAGGTCCGCGGTGATTTATTCTCGATGGCTGTGGAATGTGGCAAACGTTGACGCTCTAATCCGGAGGAATATTTTGAGAGCGCTTTATCTTCTCGTTTTCGCTTCTTTAGAACGATTATTCCCCGTTAACGATTCGAAAGATTGTGTCTGCCAATAGGAAAGCTAGCCTGGTTAGTTCCCGGAGCAAATATCGGGAAATGGTCTTCGACTGAGATGAGGCTGACTTTATTAAACATTAAGGAAGCACTCAAGTATGAAATGTTTCCTGCGGAAATGCTACCTCATCTACTCTTTCGTCTGCTTCAGAAGCGGGGGAAATAAACTGATTAATCTTAAATACACTGAAACATAAATGCAGAGAATTTATTCTTTGACAGGATCAAAGAGTGAATCCTGCGGAAAATGTGCTGTTGTAAATTTCAACTCACATTTGATTAATATTTATCATTGAGTTGTTACGTAGGTTTATCACTGACACTTAAGAGCACTTTAATAAAAATTAAATTCTGTAAAGTTTCGTTATATATTACAACTGATATATAACTGCGAAAGCTTTCGTTTTTCGTAGTCTTAAGAAACTGGATTTCTGTTACTCAGAATAGAATGTCACAGCAAGGGAATCGAATAATAATGAACCTGAGGACACCAACTGCATTTGCATATTAAGTGGAACATCTAAAGTTGAAAATAAAATTTAATTCTCCTTCAAAATTGTTAATAATATATTCGACAGTCATCTTCTAAGAAACTGTCGCACCGTGCATGCTTTTGTGCTGTAAGTGGTTTGCTCGTACAGCTACTAATTTCAAGATTCATGATTCGAATGTTTGCGAAAACATAGATCATTTCTCCGTTTAGTGGCTCTAAAACAAACCAACATCTCTACTTCCGAAGGAAAGCGCAGTTCATTTGATTGTCATCTAAATACAGTTAACTGGGAATAAGCAAATACTAAAGTGTAACCAATGTTTCTTGCCTCATTGAGGGATTATGCAAACTGCGATAACGAGAAACGCAGTTAGAACGTAGAAATATATTATTATCTGTAAGAAAGGAAAATATGACGCGCGGTGATACAAACACTATCTGTTCTCCATAGCGAGTGTAAAAGTTTACGTATGAGAAAGCTTAAGCTTTTATAGGATGAAGTCTGTTTTCGTTATCAAAACTAGATTTGGTCATATAGAAACTTTCCCAGAAAGAAAGATCCTGCAAAAGAAAAAGGATGACTGTAATGTCGGATGAACAGCTTCCTCGTTTCCTTTCCCAGTGGCAATTCTACACCTATAAATTTACGTTATTGTCAGAAGAAATTGATAATTATACACTACTAAATAAAATATAACATCCTTTATATAACAAATAAAGTACCTACAAATCAACACATGACGATAGCATCACATACATGTATTTTTCAGGTTTTAAGAGTTGCAAATGCATGGTTCGATAATGATTTGTAAGCTCAATTAAGAACAGGAATGCTTTTAACTCTGTCGTTCTTATTTTTGGTTTAATTAATCACTTTTTTGCTAAAAAGGCAAGAAGGAAATTTTACCATTTAAAAATGGCAAATCAGTAGAACATTAATGTTATGTATGGCATATAATTTTAAATTTATATACTTGGAAATTAAAAGTGATTTTTTAATTAACCTCTTTTATTAAAAGGTATTGGCTGTTTTTCAAGAAATATATAGTCTAAAATATTAGAAAAGGAAAGATGAACAATTGCATGAGTTTACCTATATTAAAGTTGTTTAATTAAATACCAAACTGTAAAAATATTTTCTTTCACCTTTGTTTAGTGATATTCATTTTTAGCAAAAAGCAAGTTTTGATTTGTTTCAGCTAATTCGTCTTCTTAAAAGGGCCATTAATATTTTTATGTACAGTCTGCAGTTAATCGTTTGGATGTTACTTCGTTACTTGTGACGAAACGTCAGGAAAAAGT
>KK118629.1:175920-191627 GCA_000611955.2 Stegodyphus mimosarum
GGATATTTGAATTTATTGGATTATTGCTAGGCACATTAGGGCAATCTGCATAAGGGGAGGAATGCCTTCGGGTGGGACTTTCTCAGAAGCTGCATCGCATTTCCCTTATATATTAGAAAAAAAACACACACAAATCTCAAGCAATGAGTCCGTTCGCTACGTAAAACTGCCATTATTCAACAACGTCACCTCTTGTCCAGTATTGGCCATTTCAAGGAAGGAATATTAAAGAAAATTGATTCGTATTTACATCATTTGTTGAGAAGATTCAAATTTAAAATTATACATAGAAAATTTAAACGCAGGTATTACGCAGGTATTTAAACGCAGGTTTTTCAGAAAGAATAAACACAATTTCACTGAAAACTTTTGTCGACTGTCTTTCTAAGACGATCAGTACTTTCGAGAACATAAGGACAGGTACTAAACATCTCCTTTCAAAGTTGACCACATTTACAAAAAACTCAAAAGTTAAGGAATCGTGAATGGTTGCTATAAAGAGAATTTTTATATTTAGCTTTATTAAAATATTGCTAAATATTTTCAGATATATCTTATATGAAAATATTTTAGTTATTGTTAGAATATTTATAACATACAGAACCATCTCTCTAAGACGACCATTTCTAAAAGGAGACTGTATAGCAATAAAATTTTGGTATTAAATCTGATCTTGGGTTAAATCATTTAGAATTGTAAATTGTTTAGCTTTCGCATTTAGGTAATATTTATTTCCTTTAGAAAGTATCTAATATTTCGAAGTTTGTTTATTTGAAAAACTATGGTATACAAAAGTATATATTAAAAGCAAGTATACACGGTAAATGTAACATGTTCGACAGGAATATCGCTTCCAAAATTATAAAAATCTCATATCACATGTTTTTAAATGTACAAGTTAGACTAGAATACGTTGCAGCACATAAAGGCTTTCTGCCTGAGGAGAAAAAAGACTTCATAACGATTTTTTAAGGCTAATCATACTTAAAACCAACCATGCAGCCAACCTCCTTCAGAAGCGAGTACTCCCAGTGGGACTAAACTCCTCTTAAACTCCCAGTGTTCAGCTATCTTAACCACCAGTCCACTGGCGGGTCTCATGATTGCAGAAAACAAACAGTGTATTTACAAATTAGAATAATTTGTGGAACGTCTGGTTGAACGAAATTCAAGACAAAAATAAAAAAAAATAAATGCTAGACTAAGAATGGAAATGCTTCATAAAATTGTTCGGAGTGATTTTAGATCTAAGGGATATTTTTGATTACCTTCGCTTGTTTCCTAAGTAAACGTTTTTTCTTTAGTAGGATAGTGACGCTGCCCTGTTCATAGGGTATTCACTGTTCGTCAATACGTGCATAAATATACATAGACATGATATATAACTAATAAAATATTTGACTTACATAAACTCATTATTCATATCTTTAAAAATGTCCAAATTGTAAACAAATGATAATGTATGCCTTTAGGATTCTACTTATAATGTATAATATGCTCACATGAGACATTTCTTCTTATACGGATATTTAAAATAGGCCTGCAGAATTACTGTATCTTAAACTTTTCCCATTTTATTTCAACGTGAATATTTTTTCTCTGAGTAACTAATCACTCTGTGTCTCTGTCTCGCTTTTTCCTTTTATATATTACTTCTAGCTGTCTACTTTCAAGTATGATATGACATTTAACGGCATTTAGCTTTAGTTTTGCGCTCTTTTAATATAATTAAATATTTTTTCTAATTAAAAAAAGTCCTGTTTAATAATGTTTCTCAGTAAACATATTAATATTTGTCAAATGAAATTAGATCCTCGTATTTAATTTTTTTTAAATCTGTAATCTGTAATCTGTATCCAGCATTATGCATGCAAATCCGTATCCAGCTCCTGCATTCGTCTTTAACTAGCAAAATTGATTCCAGGTACACTGAAAATAAACCCAGTTACAAACTTCTTAACTGATACTTTTCAGCTCACAGAAAATTTACCATTTTTGAAAATTAGAATATAATACAAATTGATTACTGGTAACTTCCAGAGAAAGATCCTACGAAATGTTTCACCGAGTATTCAGATGTGACAAGAAACAGTTAAAAATTTTTTAAATAAAAAACAATTGAAACATTACATGCTTGCTAAAAGTATTAAACATTACCTAAAAAGGAAAGATAAACCATTTACGGTTTTAAATGATTAAATCTTGTATGAAGCTGTTTCTCTTCTTAGAAAGATGAGATTTAATACCAAAATTTCGTAGCACCACAGGTTTTTCTTAGAAATGATCGTTTTAGAAGGAAAGGTCACAGCATGCAATAAATGTTCAGGCAAGAATTAAAAATGTTCAAAAAATATATTTGAAAATTTTAACGACATTTAATAATCATTTACAAAGCTATCTAAATGTAAATTTAAATATAAAAATCTTACAGTAAATATAAAAGTTAAATTTAAAAATCGACCTAAAACAAATATAAAAGTTACATAAAACATAAAAGTTAAATATAAAAGGCGACCGTTTACGTAAATGTTTAATACCTATTCTTAAAAATACTGATCGTCTTAGGAAGATAGTAGACGAAAGGATTCACTGAAACTATGCGTATTTTTTCTGAAAAATCCCTGCATTTAAACTTTCTATATCTAATTTTAAATTTGAATCTTCTCAATAAATGATATGAAAACGAATCAATTTTCTTTAATATTCCCTTCCTGAAATGGCCACCAGTAACTGAGTTGTGACTTCACTGAACAATGATAGTTTCACGGAGCGAACGAATTCATCTATAAGGTGAATGCGAGGCAGCTCCCCCAGAGAGGGTCCCCTACGAAGGCATCCTTTCCCTTATGCAGATAGCCCTAATAAGCTTAGCATTAATGGAAAAAAAAAGAAAAAAAAACAGATCTCCAAAAAAAAACCTCCTGGCAAGTTACGAAGAATCTAAACAATTAATTGCAAAGCGTACATAAAATATTAATGACGCTTTTAAGAAGACGAATGAACTAAAACAAAACATGACTTCATTTTTGCTAAAAGCATATCAATTATCAAAAGTAAAAGAAAATAATTTTACAGTTTGATATTTATTTAAACAATTTTAATGTAGGTATTCTCGTGCAATTATTCATCTTCCCCTTTCTAATTTTCTTAGTTTATTTTTCGTGAAAAATCTGCCAGTGCTTCTTTATAACAGATATTAGTTAAATGAAGTATTTTAATTGCTAAGTATATAAATTTAAAATTGTATTATCTGTTATATATAATACTAATGTTCTACTGAGTTTCAGGTTTTGGATTCTAAAATTACCTTCTTGTCTTTTTTGCAAAATAATCATTAATTAATCCAAAAATATAAAATATAGAGGTAAAAGTATTACTCATTCTTACTTGAACTTACAAATCATTATGCAAATATGTACTTATAACTTTTAAAACCTGATCTGCGTTGCTATCGTCATATATTGACGATATCAATATATGATGTCATATGTCATGTGTGTGTATCGCCAGTAACCATACAATTTGAAACATGTGCCAAATTAAATTTACATAAATTATCATGAAAGTTTGATTTCTGCCGGTTTGATCAGAAGTTTATCTACACTCATCTAATCTCTAATCTTCAAATGTTCAAAAACTAGATAAATTTGAGACTTAACGAGAATTCGATGGGCGCTGGATACGAGTAGGAGGATCAAATAGGGTTAAAGACAGCTTTTCGGTATTTAGCACATATACACATATACATTTCATGAATGCTCTCTGAGAGCAGATAATTTATTTTTTTCTAAGCATTCCATTAATTAAAATGTACCAGTTTTAATTTTAATCAAGTCTGGAAGTTTTAGATTATAGTTAGCGCCATATCAAGCGAAGATTGCATTATCAGACTAAATTCGTGTAAGTAAAGTTAGGGATATTAAAACAGATATTTCAGTATTGTTATTATAAATTTAGAAAACAAATAGCTTTTATATTTAGATTACTTCAGTTATGTGTTCAGTTTTTGAAACCCTTTAAGGTATTTTCACATGATTATACCCTTTTCATTGGAAACGAAGGATATGTTAATGTGTAAAGAGCTTGTTCATTTGCCCTTTCGATTTTTTTTATTCACATTAAATTTTGTATCTTATTATGCATATTATCCTAAGAAAATAATGTTGTGTAGCAAATTCACTTCTGCTGTGTGCTTTTCTAGTCTTAAATTTGTTTCTCAATATTTATAAATAATATTGTTTGATTAAATTTAATAAAGTTTGAATTTATTACTATTATTCCATTATTGCTGGTTTTAATTCTTTAGCGCCTCGTAACACTATCAGTAATTTTCTCTTAACCATTTGTTATTACAAATTTCATGTACCTTGAAACCTCGATATTTCAAAATTTTTGCAATAACGTAAAATTGATATTTCAATTACAGTATTCAGCTTAAGGATAATTTATTTTGTGAGTTTAATTTTTGTTGTATGATTTGAACACTTTTGTTCAATAATGTTTTTATCCCGAAGAGCGTTATCCCAGAAGGGCAATTAACTTCGTTTCGACATTTTACGTTGAATCACTCTAAATGTCGTTCACTTTTCAAATTGTTGCCGCCAAATGTTAGAGCACTGTATTCTATTTAAAGAAATTAAATAATGAAGAATCTGCATAAATGTAAGTATGTTTCTCGCATTGTGATAAAACAACGGTATTTAGAGCCATCCAATTTTTAATAACGTACGTTTCCACCCGAATATGAGCATCTGTAAGCCCAAATTCGGAATTTGTTTTATTATCTTATAAGGTATTTCTCCCGCCTTCTTCACACGCCTTCGTGGTGTAGTGGTCTGCATGCTCGACGCGTAACCGAGAGGTCCGTGAATCGATTCCCGGCGAAGGCGTTGCTCATTTTTCATGTCTCCTGCTTCGAAATAACCTAATGTCTCTACAACTGCGCCCGAACTAAAAAGGTGGTGGATGATGATTCTCCACCACCACGATTTGGCGATTGGTTCCCCCAAACCCCAGCCGCCCTTTAAAAGGGAGAGTATATAAGGTATTTCTCCCGCCTTCTTCGCACGCCTTCGTGGTGTAGTGGTCTGCATGCTCGACGCGTAAGCGAGAGGTCCGTAATTCGATTCCCGGCGAAGGTGTTGCTCATTTTCTGTCTCCTGCTTCGAAATAACCTAATGTCTCTACAATCTATTTCATATTTTGTAAAACGTTAACGAAATTTTGATTTACAACCTCAACTTTGAATATTCAATGTTTGAATTCAGCTAATAGAAAGCACTAGAATATTTTTTGTAAAAATTAAATTAAGTGGCACCTTCCACATTAACGTAATTCGTGTTGTATTGCAAAAAGCTTAAAAGCATTTTTGATCACTGAGCATGATGCCGTATTTTGAGTAGTCTTAAGCGTAGAATTTTTAGTAGTCAGTCACATCAAGTTATCAGAAGTCACATTATACCAAATATTGCAGGAATGTCAGGAGTGCTATAGCACGTGTATGTGAGCCTTCAATGAAGAACTTGGAAAGCGGCCAGGTCGTGGTATTTTAGATTTGAAGCACAGCTGTTCTAGAAGTATTTTTCATGAAATTTAAGCTCGGGAGAATAAACGAAAATGCTTTGGAAAACAAAAAGCATCTGCAGGTTAAACACAGCTAAGCATTTCTTAATTCTAATAATTGTTTTCAGCAAGCATATTTTGTTAATGCAAATAATAATATTCATAAAATCTTGGGACAATTTTGTTACTTTCCTAAAATACTTTGTCAATGGAGGTGGAGTGAATGTCTGGACTTGTTTAGCTAAAAATTACGAGAGAGATGTTGAAGATAACTTTAAAGTGAGCGTTGAAATCTAAACAAGAGAGTTTGTTAGCTGAGGATACAACGACATGTATTTTCTTGTTAAGATGTTTTCATTACCTAATTGATATTGAATGCATTCTTATATCCATTTAATGTTCTCATATAATGCTTAACTGCATATTTTTATTTGATTTAAGCTCTATCAGAATGTGATAAGTAAATAAATTCTATTATGTAAATTAGGGCTTGTGTTTACACATCAGGTTTATCTGATTACACTGCGTATTAAACAGAGATTTAATCTGCTTGCAGAGTGTTGACAATGAGAGGATATTGTGCTCACTAGTAAATAATTCATTATATAATTATTATGTTAAATCGATATATTCTTGTGCTACACTTTGAAGTATAATAACCCATAAATGGAGCTTGTTGGCTGTACGATCTCAAGGGAAAATTTAGTATTTTCCTAAAATCATTTTCTCATTTCTTTTAATTTTAACAGTAATTTATTGATTTACTTTTATAGGTTACGCCCTTTTATCTACCGTAGGCTACACTGAAGAAAAATGATTATATTGGGGCTACATATAAAATATACCATATAGATAAATCACAGAAATTGTAGTGCTTATTCATGTTGATTAACCAGTTATTTTATGTTAAGAATCTGAACTGTCATTTCTCAATTTCCGTTTTTCTGCCAAAATGCAAATTGCTCGCTTGTAAGAGTTTAAATTGCCTCCCATAGAGCGTGTTCTGCTGCTGATGGCCATCTTACTAGTTTATTATTCTACGATAAGCGTTCCTGTCTTCGGCGTTGCTTATTCTTGTCGATAGTAATTTCACTTCGATGGAAGCATAAAAGCCAAATTCCGCGTTTAAATTACTTTTCCTAACCTTTGGCTAATAGATAGTCAGATCTAGTTTTAAATTTAAAATTCCATTTTGAGTTCTCACCGTAACTCCTGTCTGAATTATAAGCACCACGTGTGCCTTCTCTTCAACTTTTTTTAGCTTTTATAAAAGGTTCTTTTACACCCTTCTTACGTTTCTGTTTCATATCTGACATACCGTTAAGTTGCTTGCAGTCTAGCGAAAATCTGAAACAAGCTACACTCAGGAAAAGGCTCTCATCAGAAGTAGTGCTCTATTTTTCCTCTTCGAATGCTTCGTGTTTGGAAGCATTTCTTCATAAATGCACTTGTTGTCTAAAACGATGATGCGGAAACGGCGTAATTGCGAAGCAATGGATTTTCTTCTTTGCGAATGCATATTTGAAAATCACATATTATTCATAATTATTTTTAAAGCTGATATCTGTTATCCTGTATTTAAAAAAATAGCCTAAGAGGATTAAGATTTTAACGGTCTTCCAGACGGTCTTTCTGACAAGCAAGACCGCATTTACACGGCATACAATATTTTTTGAATGCCTTAATAAATTATATATACTTGTTTCCTTAAATATGCTCAAGAAATTAAGGAAATGTATAAAACTACATAAATCCAGGTATAAAGCTATAGGAGCATTTTTGCATTAAAATCAAGAAAATACCTATTTCTGATTGTAGGTTTGAGAAATATGAGGTTTCTTAACAAAATTCCTGCCCTTTGGAGGTTTTGTCCTTTATCGGTGGAGATTATCAATGGGAAATTCCTCATGTGAAATAGCGAAACATTTTATAGGATAATTGATGAATGCATATTTAGACTACTATGGGCACATTATGTATCCTCTGCAAATTTGAAAAGTGAAAAAAATATTTAACCGAAATTCGATGAAAATATTGAATGTTTTTAATCAGATGCATCATGAATTAAATGTTTTGTGATTTAAATCAATCAGAAAAATAATATTCTTAATTGTATGTATTGCTTAGCTTACATTTCTAATCAATAAAATATAAATTGATTTTGAAAGATAAATATCTTAGATTTTCCGGAATGGCAACAGATTCTAAGGGAAAGTGAAATAAAGAATTTACAGTATACTACATTTAAAGCGAGTCAACACAAAATCGTGTTTCAAAAGGCGCTTTTGGGATTTAAGAAAAAATATTCTATTTTTTGTTAAACATGTATCTTCGTTCGTCACAATGTTTCAGAATTTGTGTAATTAGGTAGTTAGCAATTAATTTTAAACAGGAGTTTGATTTTGAAAAATCTCCGACAGTTTAGAAAATAATCACATGCTTCGAATGATGGTAGTTATGAATATTATGGCAATGCTTTCAATGATCAAAATGATCTGATGGAAATGACTTTATCTAAGGAAAAGTAGTGAATTCTATGCAGATTTTAAGAACACAAATATGAAATCTTTGACTTAATCTTTGACAATAGGAGAAACCTTTTGACAGACGAAGTAAGAGGAGAAAATAAACATTTATTATTCATTTTCTAAGTGTAACTGAAGAATCAGTAACAGCTAATCCAACACAGGCGACATGCTATTGTTCTTGGTGACTCTATGCAACCTATATTGTTATGTGTTTAATCAGCATGCGGAGAATGGACATAAAATTGAAAGTGAAATCTAACTGAGTGCTTCTGAAATCTAAGCAATCATTGATCATTTAGTCAAATATGTAACAGAAATTTATCGGAATTAATTATGCATAAATCGAAGCGACTTCAGTACTCACACAGCCAACGAATACAAAAATTTCCAGTACTGACAAATCAGAAAATTTTCTCGTTTTTTATATATCTTAAGGTTTGGTGATAAAAGTTCAAAAGGGAACTCTAAAAACATTAGATTAGTTAAAAGCTATTAGGCAGTATTTAAATAATCTCTTGAAACTTGGGAAAAAATCTGAGTGCTCTGATATTGACGGTCTAACAAATGGACTTTTTTGAAACCTCTAAGGGGGATTATCAGTACAGATTCTCGATAGAAATGTCCCAGGTGGAAAAGTGAAACATCACATAACATCATAGATGAATATAAATTTAGGCTAACATGG
This sequence comes from Stegodyphus mimosarum, assembly GCA_000611955.2. Taxonomy (NCBI): domain Eukaryota; kingdom Metazoa; phylum Arthropoda; class Arachnida; order Araneae; family Eresidae; genus Stegodyphus; species Stegodyphus mimosarum. The sequence goes on from KK118629.1 coordinate 184,696, forward strand.
AAAGGTGATATAGTATATTCTGTATACTTGAAACGTTAAAAAATATTTAGCATTATTTAAAAAAAAGTTATTGAATGTCTTAAATGAAATATATCATGAATGAAATGAAACTGGATTTAAATCAAGCATATTTATATAGACAGCTTCAATGTGCAAGATAAATTACTTATATTTTACCGAATGGCAGTAGACTCGAATGAAAAGTAAAACAACGCATTTACAGTGGAGACATTTTAAGTGATTAAACAAAACGTGTGGTTTGGAGACTAATTGGGATTTGGGGCTAAAACACTCGAAGATGCGAATACAACGAGCAATTAATGAACATGGAGGACTTTTACAAATATGACTTTTGAGTGTATATTTGACACTGAATTGAATTTACTACCGGCTGGATTATTTGTAATTACGTTTTCCATTCTTCCTCACTTTTGATCAAACGCTAAAACACCTGTGTTCACTCATCATGAAATGGTTTAAGGCCTATTTTTAGAAAATGCAAGGACCAATCTTTATTTTCCAATTAGGGAGATAAAGCGACAAAGACTTGTGTTAAATTCTGTACTGATTTCTTTGAGGCTAGTTGGAATTAGTGACGTTCGTGATTTTTAAAATTTATGTCCAAGAATCCGAACTTATAAAATATGGATTGAAAATGGAATATTTATCAATTAATTGTATGAAGAATTTGTCAATGCTCAAAATGATGTGGAGAAATCACCCGCAGAACCAATTATTTTTGCGCGTATATTGTATGAGAAGGAATCCTTAACAGCGAACCATGCATTCGAGGAAAAAGGAAACCGAGTACTTTAATTGGATGATCTCACTATTAACCAAAATCGAAATAACTCATGAAAGGGTTGGTATTCAATGTCCACAATTAGAAGTTTGAGATGAAAAAAAAAATTGCTCATATCTGCCGAGTGAAATATAGGAAATTGGCAAAACAGAATAAAAAGACATTGTATTCCAACTGTAACTGAATGGTGCAGAGAATACAGAGAACGCCTACGTGTGTTGTTAGTATTTCAAGTGTCTAAGAAGAGAAAAAAACTTTAAATAACAAATAAAATATTAAACTTCGTAACAGTGAATATTATTATAAAATATATATTTTATTAAAACAGTACTTTTACATTATAAATTAATTCTGTCTCTCTCTGTAATATTAATTCTCTCTATATCAATTATCTCTATTCTATGCATTCCGTATAACTGTATATAATAATTCTCTCTGCCATATATGTATATATTAATATTATAATTAAAAGTTGGGAAATAAAATTTAATGCATAGCAGAATGACGTAAAATAACGTAAATAAAGTTACTGCTGTTGTTGTGACTTATATCACTTGCCTGACAACAATATCCGAACAAGCCCACGAAATTCATCATGGCAGTGAGTGCAAGATTACGCCTGTCGTTAGCAGGAGCCTTGAGCACTATACAGGGGGCAGTATGACTTTGCTCAGTTTCTCCCCCAATTTTCATGGACAGCACCCCATGGAGACGGTCTAACGCAGAGATGGGCAAACTACGGCCCGCGGGCCAAATCCGGCCCCTTGGAAGACTGTATCCGGCCCGCGGATAGAATTTTAATTTGCCGGTCCGAGGCAAATTAAAAGAAATATATATTTAAATATTATATCTCCATCTCCTTTTCTACTTTGTTTAAATATTACTTTTTTTCTTCCTTTTGTTCAAATTATTGATGATCTTTTTACTGTCTCTATTTTTGATTTACAAAACATAAATCGATGGAAATAGCAAGCACAAACACCTTTCAATCGGTAAAGTGTTAAACGCGGAAGTACTTTGGTAGTTATGCTGTAGATTGGCTTAAGAATCGTTATCTGTGTTTCGGGGAGAAGTATGCGAATTCAATATAAGTGAATCAGACTTCACATTTGGCAGACTGCGCATTTTAAGCTCCAGCCAGCGGTCTTTTCTTTTGTCGCGAATTCTAGTATTATTGATTGCGTATGGAAAGATTGCGGACATATAGCATCATTGTGAATAGTGGTTTTGAAATTGTTAAAAGTATAGCGTAGCTAATGCTTGTTTGGGTTATTCGTAAAATATTTCAACCCCAAAATGTCTACTAAAAACGTAAAGTTGATTCAGAATGCCATGCTTTTAATGATGAATGGACCTAGAAATATTTTTTATAGTTGTAAAAGATAAACCAGGGTGTCTCATCTGCAATGAAGCTCTAGCAGTCTTCAAAGAATATAACATAATTATCGAAAGTGAGTTTCCCGAATTTAATATCTCACGCCCACAAAATCAGTGCTATGTTTGTTTCATCTTATATATGTGAACAAGTGTTTTCAACAATGAACCTTAGAAGGAATTATTTAAGAAGTAGAGTGACAGATGAGCAGTTAGCCTCGTTCCTTAGAATCAGTACATCTCACTTCGAATCTCAATATAAGAAACTTTTAAAAATGACAGCACAATTTCATTCTTCTCTATTAACATATTTAAATTGTAATACTTGTATATGTTTTAAAAATTTTAGAAAAATTTACCTTGGCCCGCCGAACTTTTTTTTCGATTTTTGGCCCGCGAACGAAAACGTTTGCCCATCCCTGGTCTAACGGGTTCCCACTTCTCTTTCCTTACCACAACCTCTCGAGAGGACTTTCGGCTCGACTCATATTTAGCGTGCCCACTTGCCGCACGAGACAGTATACATTTGCAAACATCCATGCCTTCTGCGTGGTTCGAACCCGGGCCCTTCGCTACGGCAGTCAGCGCCACCAACCGCTATCTCGGTTGGGCGGCTCGTAAATAAAGTAGTTTAAACTTCAAGTGTAGTCTCAGCGAGATGAAGGGGGGAGGTGAGGGTGCATATACTGTTTCTGAGTGTACAGCTTGAACATCATATAATTTTTAAAATAATCAACATTCTGAATATAAGGTTAAAAATTGTTCATCTTACTACTAACTAAGTAGGTATAAATTTGCTAATTTACAAAAAAAAAAAAAAAAAAAAAAAAAAAAAAGGAGCCGTAAATATGCCAATGAAACTGTGAAAGCAAAGCACCAAGGCAATTCTCTTTACCATGCAAACTAATGTAGACTGGCAATGTAACAAAAACACATTTACAGAAATTTTGAAAAAAAAAAAAACAGGAAAAGAAAAGGAACATAAAACTGGCAGCAAAACCTTAAAGAAATCAACAAACATGGTAAGCATTAAAATCACGAAGCGGAGGAATAGATAGGCATATACGCAAATGAATGAAAATTATGTAATGGAAATAAAACTTATAATCTTACAAATGGAAATTTATGTATCCTAAAAGTGAGTATTTATTTGGTGTTGGTCCTTTACCGTTGCAAAAAACTGAGCATTGAATAATAAATAAAAGTGAACATGTTGTGATTTAAAATGAAGTAAAAATAATTTAAATACAAGATGAGTGAAAGAGAAAAACGTTTGTTGTGTTAATGTGAATGGAATTCTCTCCTTTCGAGCTACAAACGGTACTTTGTTCGAAATTAAAATTCTCTAAAAGTCACATACGTTACTAATCTGAAAAGTTTACTCAATTTGAGCTGATTTTAATTATAAACAATTTTTAACTCTCCATTAATCGAGAAACAAATTTTAATACCCTTTTTTATGTTGCAAATCATTGCAGTTATATAACTAATTAACATGATATTAATATGTACATTTTATATTTTAAAAAGTGCAAAAAACTCTCTAAAAGTATAACATTGCTCATTCCTCAAGTCAAGAAATTCTAGAAAACCTGAGAGAACAGTCATGAAAAATGATGATGCCACTTGGTATGCTTGGTCGTTAACCAATTTTCTATTTCTAAAGCGATCATTTGACACCTGCGTTTTATGTTCTCCAAAAGAACGAAAAACCCTTTTTTGAGTATCAGGAAATATGATCTGAAGCATCTTAGCTCTCTTTAACATGTCCATTTTTTGTTGTAATTAAATTAATAGGTTATTTAATTGGTACATATTGACACTTGAATTAGTATATGTATATTCATAATAACGTGTTAATGCTCTTAATTTTGACAGCTAATATATTTTGAAGTATTAAACGTTACAGGGAAAGGGAAACCTACCCAATGTTAGAGAGATAAAATCGTTGAGATTTAGTAGAAAGGTTTGGGTTTCTTATCCCGGCGAACATGCTGGCTTCATCGGTGTTACCGTATTTTTTCCCATGTGCAACGTAGCTATGAGCCATTTTTCCTTAAACGTTCTCCCCAGGGCATCCTTTCCTCTGGCGAAATGCCACTGTGCTCATCACCGTAATCAAAATGAAAGCTAGGTGCAGTTATACTGAAATTTAAGGAAATTATCAAGAGCAGTGTGCTACTAACTAAAGAATCTAAAACTTAAAGAGAAAAAAAATTCGTTTGAGGAATTTAATGAAATATTTTGCTTTTCTTAATTGAATTAGGTTGGAATTAATGTAGGTAGTCTTTGACTTCAAGCCTGCATTTAATTTCTAAAACAGCTAACGTAAAATTCTTATATAAAGATTAAAAACTGAAGTTAGAAAAATAAAGAATTAATAAATAAAATAAATTAGTACTGGATAAGAAAAGGATCATTTCCTGATATTATTCTTCTTTGTTTTTACATAAGTAAATTAATTATTAAGCATAGTTACGCACTACAATTAGTTCAAAAGTAGTAATTCGTTCTTACTAATAAAGATAATTGACTAGCCTATAATTTTTTAAAGAAATACCGTCATTGTTCTTTTTTCTTGAGTTTTAACGATGCCTCTACTGTAGTCTGTTTCTTTAGAATAGGTACTTCAGGACTGTTACAAGATTACCTCATTTGCAATCGTAACGCTTATCTTCATCAGAGAACAGTACTTATTTCCTCCATCTCATTTGAAACTAGAAATTAGATCAGCTTTCATTCGCGCGTTTTTCACGAAGAAAAACACGCTAAACGGGAATAGAATTAGAAGAAAAATTAGGCAACTCGAACGACCTAGCGCAACTGCCTTCCCATGGTTACCAGTGAATCCGGGCCGCAGAATATGATCCTGAAGTTCCTGTGTTAGATTAACACACCATGTTCGCTCGACGACAAGACAATCCCTCTATGTAGCCATTAAAAGTTTTGTCTTTGGAGTGCCGATTGAAGACAAAATAATATCACTTGCATAGCATAAACTAAATGTAATCAACAATTGTAAATTTTCAGAATCATATTTCTCAGACTTTATCTTTCCTCTGCTGAAGTCTTTTCTGAATTTTTGTGTTAACACGAAACAAAATTTACTGACATTTTGCTACCTTACAAAAGTGGAGACTCAGTAAATGAAACCAAATATAATTAAATTTTCGAACACTTTTCAATTAACTCATAACCAAGCTCTTTCCAACAAAAGAATAAGCCTACACCATCTTTAATCCGTTTTTAACCTGTAGCAGTGGCAGTTAATTTAATGGCCACAAAATTTCCATCTTGAAATATACGTAAATTTAATGTGTAATATGCCTAGTACCCAGATAATCTTTTAGTTGAACATACTGTTTTCTATTTTCGGAATCATATTCTTCGTCTCTGAAACTGTGTATATTTTGTTATACATGCATATTCCCATACTCTTATACGTCAAATTATTTTATACTCTTATAAATACTGGATCAAAAATAGTGCGTTGAAGAGAGAAACTGTATTATTATAATAAATAACTTTGCCTATTTAAAGATAAACGTAAAATGGTTTATTTGTCATTTTATGGCATTGATTTCAAATTGGAAGATTATCAGATTAGCGTGCGTCAGGCTATATGTATTGCACTTAAATGTTGCTTTCTTGTCAGCTTAAATATTATCATATTTGATGACTGTTAAATGTATTACCTAATGCAGATTTTGCCAGTTTTACATAAATACGTACAGTACGTCTATTTCCTTTGTTTACCAGAAGCTTTCTGCCTTTAAAAATTCAGTTTTCTATTGATATCATCGCAGTAAGATCCTGCGTAGGCATGCGAAAAAAAGCACTTTACGGAACAAAGACCACAGTGAATGTTCATGATAAGAAGTAATCCTATTAACTCTAAATCCTAGTGAAGGACATTCCATTATTATTAAACAACAATCAGGGCATAATAAAGAAAGAATACCCATCTTTTTAATGAATAAACACATTTCTGCAATCTCCTCCCCAAACTGAAATAGGATCTAAAGATTATTTATCGCTTGCTTTCTCGGAAACTTGACACGGCCCGCATTAATTAGCATAAGAAACGGAAATCCCCTTACCTTAAGAGTAAGAAGCTTTACAAATAGATAAGGGAATAAAATTTGGCTGGCATTGTGAAAATCGATGCTCAGTCTGGCTATCTGATACACGAAATATTCAATAGTCTCCTTCTGACTTTGCCAGAATGCCCTCTTCGCATATTCAGAAAGTCTAATGAATTTCTTAGCTAATGCTCTCGTAAAAACATATAGTATTTATTAAAAAAAATAGCATAATAAACACCAATGAAGAATTACTTAAGTCGCATATTATCATTTATAAACTTCCCAGTGATATTAAGGTATTCTTATCGGTGAGTTTTATAGCGTGGCACTTTACATTGATGATTGTTGTAAGTACTGCAGGCATTTCCCTTAACGTGAATTTGCAATGAATTGGTCATATACCCAGCTAGTTATCGGGAGATATCTCTGTCTAAGTGCTGAACTGATTTTTCTTCCAATTCGTATTCACATGGATTTAATAATGGATTTACGCTGTCATCAGAAATAACAATATGACAAAGCTTGGTCCACGACCATCTTGATTTGGCCACTGGTTTTCGCAGGTCTCCTGCAACTGCTGGTTAATCAGAACCGAAATTTAGGGGATTAAAGAAATTCTTCCTGTATATCTTTAAGATACAGCATCCAGCTACATCTTGGAGTTCCTGATT
>KK118629.1:204042-242095 GCA_000611955.2 Stegodyphus mimosarum
GATCAGCCAGAATTTTATAGCTTATTGGTATTTATATAAAATTTATACATAAAATGCGTGGTCATCCATATTTTTGGTTTATGTGATCTACCTGTAGCAGTGCTTCTGTGAAAATAACGTAATACCTTAAAACTCCTGGTGTTGAATTTTGAAAAGCTTAAGACGTGCTTTAAAAATTTTAAATGTTGAAATGTTTTTCACAATTTTTAACAAATTTCAGTTTTAATAATTAAACTGTGTAATATCCAGCTGATGAAACTTTCAGTTTGGAAATACGTACTGATTTACTTTAAATGCTTTAAATGCTTATTTTAAAGATTGTATAATTTCAAAGTGCTTTTAAAACAATTCTCCAACACATGGATTTTAAATATTGCACATATTTTATTTTCACAGTATGTTTCACAAATATGTAACGAATATCGTCTTAATACGCTAGTTGACAACGGTTTAACTGAGGTTTGAAACTCTGGATAATTTATTTTAAATTAGTACCATTTAGGATGATATAAATTAATTTATTTCATAATCCTTTAAAAATATTTAATATTATACATTTCACCTGTTTAAAAATCCCATTTCGATTTTATGCGAATATAATTATTTCTCCTTAGCAAACGTTTAATGAACTAGTGCGTTATTTTTAATTTCCTCAAAAAATCTAAGAAACTCCATATCTAAATATGACATGAATGAATTAACTGACTTTTGAAAAGCAGATATAAATTTAAAAATATATACAAAACCTAATCAAAGCTTCAGATTTCATGCTTTTACGCAATTAAAAACTTTAAATTATTAATTTACTTTCTAGTTCTCGAAACAAAATATCCGTACTGAATGTAGTTGTTTAAAAATGAAATCAGTAAAATATTTGCAATTACAAAGATAGATAAAATTATAAATACTGTACAAAAAAACATGAACAGATGTGATTTGTTTTTAAGGGAAAAAAAGGAATAAAAGAGGAAAAGAAGTTTTTTCTTATATACTGAGAAATATTTAGATGGCTTTTGAAAATTTATCGGTATTTTTCTTTACTTTATCTTAAGCAAATCAGGATATTTTTTAATCTTCCATTTTTAATATTTTAAGAATTTCAATTCTATGTAAGGTAATATAATGATGTATGAAATTTTATTTGCATATTTTGTTGCTATATTAAATAGTAAAAAGCAAAGTTAACCGATGAATTAAATTTTTCAGCAATGCGTATATCACTTGAAACAGAACAAACAAAAAAAAACTGCAATTTGCAATTCAAATACGTAGACTTCTTTTCTGACACTAATTAGATATTCGAGACTTTCGAAGCTCGTGGAACGCGTGAAATACAGTAATCAATCTTTTCGTTTGATCCAAATAAGTAATATGACTTAGCGTCAAGTGAAATAAAAATGTTTCTTACCATAAAAAATTCATTAAGTTACACTTAATTAGTTCCGGAAAGTCTTATAGATGCGTTTCAAATTAATGCGCTTGAAATAATTATCGATCCCATGAGTCTCATAATTATGCACTGAAAGGAGAAAAGTAGAAACCCGTACCTTGGGATAGCCATTTGATAAATAGTAAGATTCGAGTAAGTCATTTAAATCTGAAGCAAGTAATTGGCGTCCGATACTGTTACGAAAAATGGGAACAGTCTCTCATTTTGAATTGGGGATGGAATTTAACCTCGATATTAAATTTTAAAAATGTATCTTCCCTTTTCCGAAATTTTCAAATGGTCTCCTGTAAGATTAACCTGTTATGTCTCCTGTTATGGCTCATGATCATATGGGGAACACGCTAGAATATCTGCTTAGAATTTTTGTGAAGGATGTTCTAAAGGGTATTTGACTCGCATTTCGGGTAAATATGGAAAATTCTGTAATGCTGTCTGGCAGTCAAAATTTAATTGCTGGGAACGGAACACTGGCTGAATTGCCAGGATTTAGTGTTCGAAAATATATTTAACTAAAGGCATTTTTAATGCAGCGGGAAAATTATGCAAATATTCAGAGTATGTAAGCGTGTCTGCGGAGATATGATCTTGGAGAGGATATAAGCGCGCGATAGGCTTTCGGCTATTTCTGTGCTTGCACACCTTCACGAGATTGGCTCTGTTTCTTCCAAGAGTTGGATAAATTTAATAACGTATCAGGTAAACTTAACGGCCACGAACATATGGATGACGGGATGAGTTGGATAATTGTCGGCAAACTGGACGCAGGCCAATCGAAAACGCAGGTGTTTACAGAGCTCAATATAACTCCCAGTGGCATCTGCAGTTTGTGGAAAATTCAGTTTCTGGACAGGGAATCCATAACGAGAAGACTTGGACAAGATCGATCAAGATCCGCAATAACGAAATGAGGATCGTTATTTTGCACTTCCACTGCGGCGGCACAGCTGTTCACGTGAGCTGTACGCTGCCACGGGAACCCGAGTTGCACGGCCTACCGTTACCCGAAGGCTTCATGTGATACGTTACATGCCAGAAGACCCGTTGTTTGCTTTCCACTTACTGTAGTGCTCAAGAGAGTGTGTTTAGCGTGGTGCAGACGCGTTAGCCCGAATTTCAATATAGCACCGTGTGGTTTACAGATAAATCGACATCCGGCACTGACTTTCGGGTACTTACATCTGCAGAGAGTACGGAACACGAAGCCTTTTCTTCCTCATCATGATAAAGGATCATTACTCTCATGGCAGTGTAATGATATGGGCAGGCATTATGTTGGACGGCCGCGTACCCTTGCATGTTTCTGACAAATGTTCCGTGACTGCTATGAGGTATAGAATGCAGAACCTAGAGACCTATGTTCGAATTTTCAGGAATGCAGTTGGTCCTGGGTTTCTGTTAATCGGCGCAACAGTCGTCCACATACTGTTCAGCTGGTCGACGATTACCAGGAAAGTGAGGATACTTGCCACATGGAATGGCTGGCCGCAGCTCCTGCCGTCAGGCTGCGCGACCTACCTGGGGGAATGGGGACTATGCCTCATATTAAACTAATTTTCAGTTTGATATCACAACATAGATTTTGGACATCCCTGCGCTATGAGATTGAATGATTATGACATAAATGACTTGAATGTTTCGACTCTTTTTCTGTTATAAATGTAGATTCATACAAAAGTTTATTAAAAATATACATTAGTTTTTCAGAAATTTAACATAAATGGCAAATTTTCTTAATTTTGCACACGAGATTATTTGATAGTGTCGTTAAATTATTTGCAATCATCTAACAGTTAATAAGTTTTTATATCTGTATATAAATATTAGGAAAAGCAACAATGACTGTAACAACTATCATGTACTCACGTATTTGAATTTCAATAAATTTTCCGGTAGGTCATTAGTATTTTTAACATCAGGGAAAAAGGTCATCTCACAGGAAGTGGCTCTGATGGAAGTAAATTTTGTTAATTCTTCCAGATATTCCGCTGCTAACATATTTCACGATGAAAAATATGAAAGGTTGTTATGTTTATGTTGACCTTATGTTATCTGTTAAATCATTAATATTAACTGGCGCAAGAGTTTTCTGTTTGGAGGAATAGATTTACTAAAGGACGGCTCGATGAGCTTTCTAAAACTGGTTCATACTTATTTTAAAAGTGAATAAAAGAATCGAGGATAAATTTCGTTTAATAATATATTTTTTTTCGGAATTTTTACAATATACGCATAAAAAGTAACGTTTAAGAAGATAGCTACAGTTTAGATACTCAGAGATACAAACTGACTTTAGTTAGGCGAAATTTTGTCATTTACTCAACTCTTCCTTAGCATCTTCATTCGAAGAAATATGTGGTGATCGTAGCGCTACTTGCATGCCGAGTATGGCTCTTATGCAAATAAAATATTAGGTCAGTGCATGTCCGTGGCGTTCTTTATTGGATTGGCAGCACTACACTGTAAAGCCTACGTTTTTCGTATTAAATTGTTTCTTTTCAGTTTGAAGTTTGATTCCTGGAAACAGGAGTTCTAAATTCTTAACAACTTGTTTGATAACTTTTAAGACTAATCAGTAATGTATTATAATAGTTAAGATCAGAATAAATAATTCCGACATTTAACATTTTGTAAGCATTTAAAATTGATCTCAGTATATAATAGTGTTTTTTCTCTATTTTTCGAATGCATCAGGGTTCATTTTGACTCTAAATATGACACTTACGTTGATGAGAATACGCGCTTATATTCTTATAATAGTTTCCTATTACAGAGAAAAAAAAAATCTGAAAATTAATATTTTCAGATTTAAAATTGTGACATATAATAATGATAGAATAAAATATCAGAATATGATTTTGCCAAATCCGAGAAAATGTCGAAACTACTTTTGAATTTTCCTCTATGAATGTTCCAAGAATTGCAGATTGAGCGTGAATTACCCTTACAAGGATGAAGAATACTTCCGGATGCAAGCGAAGTAAATAGAAAATGCATATATATTTCTTTGAAACCTTGCAATGCAATGAAAGCACGAAAGATTGTATTTCATTCCTTTGTGCAGACAAACAAGCGTGCAAGCTTTCATTTCGAAACGAGAAAATGCCTTATATATGTCAAACCTTTTCGGAAAAGCAATACGTAGAAAATAAAATTACATTTTCAGTCGCAACAGCAAATGCAACCTAAGGACGGAAAAGAAAATCTTTCCGCTTTCCATATAAACCTAGTGATAAATCTAAATCTCATTTTATGTACATTTTCTCTGAGGCCGTTCTCCTTTTTACTGCCCAGAATAAAGCAAAGTTAGTTGCCTAAACCTGGAAGCTATAAATAAATTCATTATCGCCGAACTGCGAATCTCTTCACATCTGTTTTAAGAGTAACAAGGTTTAAACACAAAAGTATTTTTTTTAATATAAAGTGTTTTTTAAAATAAAATTGTAATTTTTAGACTGTAAAAAAGGCATGAAGTTATTGAAAACTATGGATAAAATACTCAAATCAATGTCTATTCTCAAATCAACGTCCAACGTCCATTTCAACGTTCATTTTGAGTTTTTGAGTCCATTTTGAGTTTTCGTAAATTGATAGTTGAACGACTGAGTTTTATTTTGAAATGCAGTTTTCCCAAAAAGTTACGAATAAATATACAACTTGAGTAAACAATTGGAAATATTCTTCTACGTTTAAACCCTTTGCATGAATCGGATTTAAAGGTCAGGTGTAGGTGATGCAGGCAAAAAATGTTTTATCTGTTTAGATATGTGTGTGTCATAGTGTTTGATTTGAGGCTGATGATCTTCAGTCTTGTTTCTAAATTATGTAACGAGAAAGAAAACAATTTCATTAAATAAACTAAAATTTCCAAGAATAGAATGATGTATATACTTCTCTTTTAATGTAAAGCGAACTCTTGATTTTATAATTATGCTTAATTTTAGGTGATATAGGACTGAAATGGATGTACAAGAGCGAACCGTGCTAATTGGGAGCTGTTAAGATACTTGCAACACGATTTTGCGATTTATCAATAATTTTGTAAGGTCTATCGATGACTGACTCAAAAAACATCAGAATTTACGGTCCGATTTATAAATTTCATTACTGTCAGTGTAAAAACATTTATTTCGCTTGAACAGTTTTCATAATAACTTTATATCATCCAAACAGATATAAATATATTAATTTAGAAGTCAAACAACAAAAATCAGCTTTATATTTTCCAATTTTCACAGGACTAGTTTCGATGTTTGTACCGAACCCCCATCCTCAGCTGCAAAAGCACAAATGAACGAGATAAGATATAATGATTAGATAAGATAAGACAAGAAAGCCTGGATAGGATTGGCGCCATCTGTTGATGAATCCAGAATTAAAACATAATTTCTTTAAAGGCTGAAGGCAACGATGGATTGGAATTAGGGTAGTTGTTGTTTGACTTATAAATTAACATTTGTTCGGCGTGTTACTGTATCTTAGATATGAATATATTATCTGTTTCTTACGAAACACGTACTGTGAAATGCATCTGTAGATTTTTTAAGTCCTATCTAGCTATGTCCATATTATCCTCAATTCTTATTTGCCTATGCTAAGCATTCTGCGAATGTTTTGTGTTTGTGTAACGCCAGTGCATTTGAATCATTGCTGGTACTTGTTTAATTCCAACGGTATATATTTTATTCGCATTACACTAACGTTTCTCTTCTGCATAGGAATTTGGAAGAACTAACACCTCTGTAATGTTTTTAGTTATTTTTCCAGCTTTAAATTTGTAAATATGATTTTTTTTTAATTTTAGTAAAGACCGTCAGCTCTGTTCTGAGTAGCTGTTCTTGTTGTCGAAATATGCAGATCTGTCAGTTACAATAAATTCGGCCAAAAGTTCTATACAGTCATTACTCTAAATGTGGCCTTCGTTTTCATACATTTCTGTTATTTTTTATTTCTCTAGTTGCTCAAGACATAATTTTTATGCGTCCTAAAATAATTGTTGTAACCTCCTTTACACATATACGTGGATACGGGCTACATGTTTGTTTGATATATCTATAAATAATTAATCCAGATAAGTAGGAACAAACTGACAGTTTATTTTGCTGTATGCTCTTAACTGTCTCTTAATAAACACAATTAAGAACACACTGCAAAATAAGTAGCTACAAACAGCTCAGACTGAACGTGAATATTAAGCAATTCCTCCTTGCCGCACGAGAAATAACATCAGTCATAAAAATCAATCTTAGAAAACTGTAGTATAGCTGACTTTCTTTGAATTGCTTATCTCACAGCTGAATAAAAAATAACTTGTCCTAACTCTCAAGGCCATATTTATATAATGCATCAGTAACTTTTCGGAAATGTTCTTTCGTCATACCTTGTCAGCAGCGTAATTAATATATATCGCTTTGCACTGCTGGATTTAGAACCAGAAGATCTAGAGTTATGTACAAGAAATTGTCACTTAGATAGAAAACATCTGGCCAGAAATATACAATAAAGCTTAAAATTGCTTACCTAAAATGAAGAAATAAATAAATAACGAAAATAAAAAAAAATAAATACAGAATATTACAACAATACATAAAAACAATGGAATAATAGCGATTTAGATGTTTACAGATATTTTCAGCATATATATGCGCATCGTAAAATATGTCCAAGCAATTAAGGAAGTGTGTTTAAATTATAAGAACTCAGATACGAAATTTTAATACTGTAACCAAGAAAATACTTCTTTCTTATGGAATTTCAAGGAAATTTGGAGTTTCGGAGCCAAACCGTTCTCCGGTTGAATTGGATATTATTTGTTATTCTTTGAAATCGGTAAATGTGTTCTAAAAGTTCTTTTTTTTTAAGTTTAAAATTTAAATTGGTGTATTCCGTTTCAAGTTTGACTAATGATGTACTTCATTTTAATATCTTCAATTTTAAGTTTCACTACCTTTTGTTGGACTCAAATATTGCTCTGATGAAATAATTTTAATTCAATTCTCACGGAAGTGCAGGGTTTAGAAACGTCCATTAAATAGCATTTAAAAATTTCCAAATTTCTTTTCAAAGATTACATTGTATCAGGTGGATAGGCTTGTTAATATTAATTGGCTTTTGTTTAATATCTCAGTTTCTATTACAAAGCTTGTTCTCGTACAAAATGAATGTCGTATTAATAGCATGATTCCATACATATAATAGCTTAAAAGAATTGATAAATGAATTATCTGTATGAATAAAAGGAAATCTTTTATTCGTACAGATTGTTTCCACTCAGGCATTAGAAAAGAAAATTATTTACGAGCTGTGGTTTGAAAATTCTCATGCGGAAATTTTCTCCTGTGCAATGAAGCATTAATCCGTCTACGAAAAGCTTATTCAGGAAGAAAAGAGTATGGTTAATTTCAAGCGGTAATTGTTTGAAGGAATTAAATCATTTGGTCGGTTCTTTCCCTTTTGACAGCAACTGTAATTTTAACAATTCCCTTCATTTACAAGAATTATGAATATTACCTGACATATCGCAAATAAAGGCGGAAAATTTGATTAAATTTCTCTTAATATTTTTTAATTTATTACTCACTAAAGTTTGACTTTGATGCAAAAATAGCAGATTGCATTTTACATAACTCCGTTCATTAAATGCGTTTAAATTTTTCGTATCTCTTGTTTATTAGCTTTTTGTAAAACGTATTATATTTATGTGTTAAGTCGTGTATCCGAGGGCTCACATACAAAAGCCTAGCAAGTGCAGTATAGGGAATTCTGCTAGGACAACTCTCAGTTTCATGTTTCCTGCTTCGGTAAGTACCTAATCACCCTATAGTCTCGTCCATTCCTTCTCTGTGGACCTTTTTCTGGCACTGAAAAGTTTACTTCTTATAGGAAGATAGCACTGTATCACGTGGATAGGGGTACAGTATATATATTTTTTATTTTGTGCTACATACTTCTTCTGAACATTTTATATTATATACCTGCGAACAGGGAATATTCTGAAAACTTTAAAGGGAAGTTGAGCGAACAAGGATTTCCAGCACAATCCCTAAACAGATCATCATCTCCCATATTGCCAGAAAGGCTCATGACAAGGAACCATCTGGAAACGGATAGTATGGCTCAGAGAAACACGATTAAGAAGGTGAATGATACAGACATCAGCTCTGTCATCAACAGTTTAAAATCTCATCACTCAGGTATCGGATAGAATTAGGACCACTTGAAAAACCCGTAAGTTAAGGTTAAAATAAAAAATCCGGTTAGTATTACTAATAACAATGTCTTCAGATTGTAGAGACATTATGTTATTTAGAAGCAGCAGAGATGCAAACCTCTCGAATCCGCACCAAGCGTGGTGACCACCACACAACGAAAACATGCTAATAAGGCGAGAAAAATACCTTATAAGGTATATGCGATAATGCATAATAATCACATTTACCGGTAAATGTGAATAATTCTTAATATTCGCTCACTGTGATGATTTAAGCATAATAGATTAAACCCAGAAACCCTAACGCAAATATAATGTATTATGATATGAAGTGCATATAGTTGCATGAATTAAGAGTTTACTTGGTAATAAAGTTTGATCAATATGATGAAAAAATATTTTATAATAATGTTTAGTGCTATTTATGATATTAATTCATTATTTATTGCATCAAATAAATTACAGTACACACAAAAGTCTTAACACGACAGAATACTCAGAAGAAATTTCAGTGCAAATATTGTATTATTAGATATCTAACAGACAATTATTTTAGAAGGAAGTAGTTCTGTAGCATTTGGAGTTACAAAAGGATTCTGATCTTTTACGTTTACAAGCTATTTGTAATGCAATTGCTTATACAATTGCAGTATGAAAAGTTTTGGTCTCCTAAATTAGACTTCTTAAGAGAATATTCCCTTAAACATATTTCAATATCTGGAGCATCTTTTCTTGAAATAAAAGTATAAGGTATATCTCCCACATTCTTAGCGTGCCTTCGTGGTGTAATGGTCAGCACACTGAGCCGGTATTTCAGAGGTCCGTGGTTCGATTCCCGGCGAAGGCCTTGCATATTTTTCATGACTCCTGCTTGTAATTAACCTGATGTCTCTACAGTGGCGCCCAAACTAAAAGGGTTGTGGATGATGACTCTCCACACCCAGGATTTGGCGACTAGGTCCCCTAAAACCCTAGTCGCCCTTTAAAAAGGGGAGTATATAAGGTATATCTCCCACATTCTTAACGTGCCTTCGTGGTGTAATGGTCAGCACACTGAGCCGGTATTTCAGAGGTCCGTGGTTCGATTCCCGGCGAAGGCCTTGCATATTTTTCATGACTCCTGCTTCGAAATAAACCTAATGTCTCTACAAAAGTTTCTCTGAAGACAGTCAAGCAATTATTTGCGTTAAGGTAGTTTAAAATGCCCTGCTTTTGCCTATTTTCTGTAAGTTTCGAATATTCATAGAAATTATAACAATTATAATATCCCGGCTATCAGCCTTATAATCCTGTCTTATCCCTATCTGTCTCTGGCATTCTCTCCATACGATTTCTCCTGCATTCCCAGATGGAAATTTTAACTTAAAGTCGTAGCATGTTTTTCGGCTTGCCTTTTTGTTATTGTATAGCAAAGAGTTGAACGTCCCGAATATTTTTTAAAACTTCATCGAGTGCAAAAACAGAGCTTTCATTGCTTTCGTCACAATCTTCCATTTCAATATCAAATAAACGTTTTTGTTTTTCTCATTAAATCATCAGTCGTACCTATTTCAGAAATATTTTGTTCTCCAATTTGGGCAACTTATTTCTGTTTCTGACTGGACCTGCAAAAGCTATTACCTCTAATTCTTTACTCGAATCATCCAGTTTCCATTTCCATAGTGTCATCATTTATTGCACGTATTTGCTCATCTGCGATTAAGATTACCGTCTGAAGTTGGACATTATTAGTAGACCTATAGACCTATTCCTCAATACAGCAAGATCGTCTGGTAGCTAGCAATGTACAGAATTCTAAACCAGCTTTATCTTTGCAACCGAATATAGCTTCTTATGAACTGCTGTATATCAGTGATATGCTTTATTTTTTATAAACGGAATGAATTGTAGTCTCTTTTACACTTTCGTTAAGTCTTTGTTAAGTGGATAAGCTAAGTTGCATTAAATTAAGTGGATATTAACATTTCAATCTCATGGTTTGCTCTTTCAAATGCGTTTCAAATGACTTCCCTTTGTAAATGACTATGACTTGGCTTTCCATTAACAGTTTTAAGTATATTTTACATTCCATAAACTTTTGAATATATAATATATTTATTAGCAAACTCTGGGGACCATTGCCACTTTGCAAGATACACGGAGCTCCAAATACTGCAAACGCATAATAGAGACTAAGCAACTTCCTCAAATCGTTTTGATTTTAATCCTTTAATTGAATACATTCTATTTAATAATCTTGATAAATCTGAACTTACAGTCTACTTCCGCTTGTGAGTGCATGTCAGTAAGATCTTCTATACATACCTCTAATTTAAGTCTCTTATTTTACTTGGTTTAACAAGAAGACATTTTCTTAAAACGTTTTCCTATGAAAGGATTCAAAAGGATGTGAATATATCATTACAATTTTGACAGTAATATTCTTATACTTTGGCTAAACGTCTTCCGTTATTATAATTCGTCTTCCATGACAAACTGGAAAAACCTCATGAATTATTGAAAAATTTCTCCTTCATAAATGTGTAATAAATAATCAGATCTTTTTCATTTTTAAGTCAATCAATATGCTTTTGTACATCACTAATTCTAAGAATATCAAATTTGACATTCATTCATAATGTTTGGTGTTTTGCTAGAACTCTTATTTTCCCTTTCTCAAACTTTAAAAAAGAGCTAAACAAACGAAGTACACCCTTGTTTTGTGAATAATTCGTAAGATTTTCTTTTTATTTTTTGAGCATATCCACCTGATCATCAAAGCATCACATTATGTCTTCTAACTCATCATCCATTGTTCTTAAAATTACAGTAAAATTTGTAAGCATTTCAAACCAGTTATGCGCGTGATAGAAATTAATAACGAAAGTAGCATTAGACTGAAATTAAGCAACGCGCTGAACAATCGAACTGTTGAAAGCAAAATGTTCGTCAGCGTCCCGAAAAAAATCCCCCATCCATATAAAATAAACAGTCAACTTGTTTTGTCAAGCTGTTACTCAATAGACTAAAACAAATTCGGTATCATACACTTACGTAATATCGAGGCGCAAGAAAAACACAGCACGCTTAATGGCAAATCTCAAACGGACTGAGCTCGAAACTAGTACATTTACCATTTATTGTTAGAAATTATTAATAAAAACCGAGTCATGTGATAAATTCTTATAAATTACTCATTTTAACTAGTTACTTGATCATTATTGATAATAACTGGTAATTAATAATTATAACCAAATTATCGCATTGACCGCAATGCGTCATTCAATCACATCTATTTAAGTGGCTCGGAGGAAAACGATAAATGAAATTTCGTGTAATATCCGAAAAATCCATACGATACATTTTGTATGTCTAACTGTTGCTGCCGCTTTAACTACGAATACAAAAATTAGACCTCGAGCCATGTGACGAGGCACAAGCACAGAGAAAGAATCTGCGATTAATTTCACCGGTGAAATGGAATGATGTTGGAATGTAAGTAAATTCCTTTATTCGTCAGTGAATCTGGTAAGAACCATATCAAAATAAACATGAGTAAAAACTGAGGAGTAAGTAGGGCAGTGAGGTAAGTAATAAAAGTAGTGAGATGGTTTGATTTGTTTTATTTGAATATGGCAAAGTACTCTAGGTCTATCTGCCTAAGGTGAAGGATGCCTTCGTATTGAGGACTTTGAAATTGATGTCGATTGATTTGAATTGAATTTCAATTGATTTGAATTTAAAATTGATGTCATAAAGCTCCACTATATCATGGAAGCGAAGAAGGGTTAAGTGATTTCTAATTTATTGCTTCATCTAAATTTCACTGTGAATTTGACGCTTTCGTTCCAATATCTTCAGTCCCTGAGATATGCGGGCCATTTCATTGATGTTTGGCAGGAACTACTGTATCGTCCTGGGGATAAAATAATGTACTGTTATGGACCGAAAATGAACAAAAGAAAATTGAATCTACGTAAGCGTTGAGACCTCATTTTACTGTACGAAATATTAAAGATAATTGCAAAGTTCCAGTACATATGCACCTGCTGTAGATAAGAACCATGATATAGCTCATATTGAGATGAACCTCAATATAGCTCATCAAACTATATTGAGCATCAATACCATAAAACAGGCATAAATTTTTGGAAATTCTTAGCAGTACTTCTCTTAACTAGGTGTTTTTTCTTCAGTAATGCTTCTGACACGGGCTTAGCATTTTAACGAAATTTCATGAAAATGGATTCTCCAGCACGCCTACTGGTTGAATTTTTAAATATGTACCTGTATTTAATTTAAAGTTTACTTCGGTTTCTTAAAGAAATAATAAATTCATAAATAGCCTTGTCATTCCATTTTGCTCCGAAATGGCATTGTGAGCTTTTTTTTTACTTTCAAACTGGACACATTTTCTTTATTCCGCTTTCATATTTTAATCACTGAATCAAAATAGTTACATATTATAATTTGCTAGTAGCATAAAATCACTAATACAAAGCAGCCCTTTGATTAACAGTAGATTTTCCCAGCGTTGATTTTATAAATCTTTGATAATTTTATGTATCTCTTTCATTGATTTCTACCATCATATGCATGAATATATTCCCATGATGTTTAAGAATGCAGAGGTTTTGTAGACTTAGGGGGTACATACACATTTAATGAGTTTTTATGTGAAACATCAAAATATGAATAAATTTGTGATGCAATCTAATACCATTAGCTTAGAATTAATTTTATGCATAACTTCGTACAAAGAAACTGAAATTAGAATTACTGTTCGATTTGAAAAATATAAGTGAAAATTATAAAAAATAATCATTTAAATATTCTCATAAAAATCAATTACACCAGAGAATTTGCCGGAAAAGAATGTGAAATTTTTGTAACGCTTTATAAATAAAAATTTTATTTAACTTACGTAACGATATTTTAATCATTTCTTATGTATTTCTAAGAAGAGCGAATTGAAGTATGTATTTCTAAGTATTTTTAAGAAGTGAGAAAGAATTGTTTACATTTAAAGCTGTTAATCAAAATAATGCTTTCACTGTTTTATGTAATATTTTTTTGACTACGTATAGACATATAAAGTCAATTCGTATAAAACAAATGTGAAAGCTATTTAAATGTTTTATAGCAACGGAAATAATAAAAGACCTGATATGGATACTGCATAACATCCCTGTACGCCTTATTAAATTCTACACATTTCTTGCTGGATTATATTTAAATTTATTTCTCCCACTAACGTAATGAACAGATCCCGCAGGGCAATTTGAAAATGGCATCAAATTGTAAATTTTGAAATTAAATAGGCCTGTCATATGGAAGTCAAATTTCTTGCATTTTTATTTCTTCGTAATGAGTGTAAAATTTTCCCAAATGTAAATACAGCAGCCGAACAGACCGCATAAAAGGCTAGATTTCGTTACTTGCCCATATTATCTTATTTTAAATTTGATATTGTCAAAACATGAATAATTTCGTCACTTAAAATGCTTCTCTAATTTCATTCCACTTCATTTAATCTGGTTCCTTCGAATTATTGTAACTTAATTAACCCATCCCTCAAAGCAACTTAAATATGAAATGAAAAATTGTAAATTTTGAAATCAAGTATTCCTGTCAGTTTCGCCCTTTAAAAAACGTCTGTAATCGGAAGTGTATGATAACGACGTGAATTGTGATAATAAAAATTGGCAAAGGACTTTTAAGAGGGTGTTATATACATATTTATTTGATATTGTCGATCGCGATATAAAGGCAGGGTTCAAAACTATATTTTATAGCATTTGCATATACAAAATTTCACGGATTAATATATTTTGAGTTTTTACATTAAGACGTCACGAAAAAATCGCTTTTGAATCCCTATTTTTTAATCCATTTGGGAAAGCAGAATCTTTATTCTGTCCAATACGCACAGACGTCACGAAAAATCGTGCGAATGGGTTCGATAACGATATAAATTGATATTTCTTTGAAATATGATACCCGAAATTTTACATTTACACTAGTTCCTAATGCACTTATGCAAACATCAAATAACTGCGGTATAAAATATGTTTGTCAATGTTAAAGTAGCATTAATCCAGAGCTCACATTATAAAGTATTTCTCCTACCTTCTTCGCATGCCTTCGTGGTGTAGTGGTCAGCACGCTGGGCGCGTATTCTTGAGGACTGCGGTTCGAGTCCCGGCGAAGGCGTTGCTCATTTCACGACACCTGCTTCAAAAGTAACTTAATGTCTCTACAATATCAGGAATTTCTTTCACCAGAAACATAATACTGCCACTTTATTAAACACATAAGACTGGTCTAAAATACAAGGTGTTTATAAAGTCCCGGACCCATTTGGATGTTTAATAACTCATAAAATAATGAAGATATAAACAAACTCATGGCATTTATAGATGGAATAACTTATATATTTTCCTTTTCAAGTTTGAATATCTTTACTTTTGTAAATATCGTCCGCGCGTGTGGTTAAATTATAATTTAAGATAATTTCATTTTCCAGTCTAAATATCTGTACTTTTCTAAATATCGTATGCCTATTAATTGCATTTTTCTCTCTTTTGTTTTTGGCAATTATTGCAATGTTATGTTTACTTTTGAGGTATTTGTTCTAGTACTTTTGTATGCGATGTTTTATTCGACCGGATATTAAGGAGAATGCATAAACCACAAGAGAAAGCACAGATTTTATGGTGGTTCATAGAAACGAAATCCATAATGTAAACACAGAGAAATTGCAGAAGAATTTATCAAAAAGATCCTTCATCCAAAAGCAGCATCATGCGGTGGAAAAAGAGTTTTCTAAAAACTGGAATCGCAGATAAGATACGTTCCGGTCGTCCCTGCACAAGTGATTTTTTGTTGAACGTGTCAGAGAAGCATTTTTACACAATCCTAGAACATCTGTGAGATCAGCGGCAAGAGAGTTGGATATGCCAACTTTGACGGTGTACAAGGTTATTAAGAAAACATTAAGACTGCATGCATACAAAGTTCAAATTGTTCAAGTTTTGGAACCGGACGATAGGCCTAGGAGGATGGCCTTTGCAACAGATTTGTTAAGGAGGATAGAAGATGATGCTGAATTTCTGAAGCGCATAATGTTCTCCGACGAAGCATCCTTTCATTTTTCTGGCATTGGTATTCGCCATAATGTGCGCATATGGAGATCTGAAAAACCCCATGAATACCGTGAGGCACAAAGGGATTCCCCAAAGGTTAATGTGTGGTGTGGACTAATGCACGACCGAGTCATTCTTTGAATGACCATTTTACAGGAAGATGGATTGGGCGAGGAGGTCCAATTCCTTGGCCACCCAGATCACCTGATATAACGCCGCTGGACTTTTTCCTTTGGGGATTTGTAAAGGACAACGTTTACAGGAGGAGAGTGTCAAACATTGATGACCTAAAAGCCAGAATTACAACCGCAATAGCCTCTGTGGATGCCGACATGCTTGCCGGTACCTGCCGTGAAATTGAATATCGACCTGATATTCTCCGTTCGACGAGGGGGGCACACGTGGAAGTTCATTGACAAGGGTCAAGAAACGTTTTGAGTCTATCTACCATTTATGCTATTAATTTGAATCTATCTTTATTATTTTTTGAGTTATTAAACATCAAAATGGGTCCGGGACTTCATAAACACCCTGTATATTATTTCCTTAGTAATGTATATTTATGTACGCCATGATGCCAAAATGATACAGCATGTGGATATACGGAAGTCACTCTGAGAGTTTTAAGATATGAATAGACGATAAATGGCAGAAAAAAGTAACGGTTAGATTTGAAAGTATGATTTATTTTACGCTAGCAGACGATTTTTTATTGGCCAATTCCAAGTAGTTTAGAGACGAATAAATTTTAGGCAGAAGAAAAAATGGAGTAGACTAGAGAACATTATCGCGCTATGATTTGAATGTGGGCTTAAATCAAGAAGAATGCGTTCAATGTCTACAATTAGCATTTGGAAAGAAGATCCATCCCGTGCTACTGTATTCAGAAGGTTTAGAGAATATCACAGAGATCGCATCTCTCTGCAGCATGGAGACCACACAGGAAGGCCGTTGTCATCAGTTATCTCGGATAATGTGTTTGCCATACTGAAAATGTGAATCGATGATAATCGCTGCACCTACCGCATGATACTAAAGGAATTTAACATTGGATCCGATTTCTTACATAAAATTATTCATTAGGA
The DNA here is from genome assembly GCA_000611955.2 of Stegodyphus mimosarum. Lineage (NCBI taxonomy): Eukaryota > Metazoa > Arthropoda > Arachnida > Araneae > Eresidae > Stegodyphus > Stegodyphus mimosarum. The sequence continues at coordinate 220,909 of KK118629.1, forward strand.
ATTGCTTACGAAAAAAACTAGTTTTCCACTGAGTTATCCATAATTAAACTGAACACCAAAAATAGGAGCGTTTCAGAATCAGTAAAGGAACCCTTAAATTACTTAAAGATGGTGGCCACTGCTTTATTTCTAAAATCGTAACTGATGATGAGACGTATGTACCTTTTTTGAAGCTTCATCACATCAAGAAAGTAAAGTATGGGTCTTTGACGATGATCCCACGCCTACAATAGTCAACGTGGCATGAAAAAACTAATGTATAACGTTTTCTTCACAACTACAAGGGTGGTCAACGTCATCAAGTTGGAAGGACGGAAGACAGTCACATCTTACTTGTATACCACTGAATGCGTTCCAAAATATTTTCAAGAAGTGAATGTTACAAGGCTGCGAAGCCGAAAACGTCGCGGAGAAAATAACGCAAGGCGAAAATTTCGTAGTTAAAAACATCGTAGGAGAAATGAAAGTAAAAAGAAAACATCGCAGTAAAATATATCGTGGTCGAAAATAAAGCAGTTCAAAAACTTCGCAGTTTAAAAACATCGTCGCGGAAAATATCGAGGTAAAAAACAAAGTACCTACAAATCATCGCATGCCGATAACATCTCACAAAAGCGTTTTTCAAAGCTCATACTGACAGATTATGTAACTGAGTTTCGTAATAACTAATAAATCGACATCCAAAAAATTGATTGCACACTATACATGAAAATGTTAGAACACTTTGAGAATAAATTAAAACAAAACAAAATATAATTTTCACTGAAACGATATCAAATTAACGAACGTGAAAGAAAATAATTTGATAATTAACCACGCAATTTTTATACCGGTAACCTCCTGCAGTTATTTCTTTTATTCTTTTTCTAAGCATTTTAGACTGTATTTTTCATAAAAAAATTATGAGCAAAACTTTACAAAAAGGTTAATTTATTAATGGCCTTTGTTAATTAATTGTGTAAATTTAAAATTCTATTAAGTTCTATAAGTTGAACTTTCTACTCATTTTCAATTTTTAAACGCTTAAGTTTCCTTCTTATTTTTTCAGCAAAAATTTATTAGTTCATTCAAAAATATGAAATATAGAAGTAAAAGAATCCCTCTTACCTTCTTGCGGTCCCAAATCATTATGCGAACGTGCATTTACAACTTTTAAACCTGAAAACGCATGTGTACGATGTTATCGTCATGCGATGATTTGTAGGTACTGTATTTTTTACCACGATATTTTCGACGATGAATAGAACTACGATGTTTTCTTTTTGCTTTTTTTCCTCCAACGATTTTTTGTACCACGACGATTTCGCCTTGCTTTGATTTCTCCGCGACATTTTAGTCCACAATGTTTTTGCCGCTATGTATTGGGCGGACACCTGTTAAAAAGACTTATGCTCCACCATTACAATGTATCTTCTCACTAAGCAAGAGTGACCGTAGAGTTTCTTGAACAAAAACACATCACAGTGATGAAACATCCACCCTATTCATCAGATCTGGCTATCTGTGACTCATGGCTATTTTTTAATCTAAAAAAGACCTTATTGGACATCGTTTTCATTTCGAAGAGGAGATTAATGAGGCCGCAAATGCATTATTTTCATCGATTCCAAAAAATGAAAGGTTTGAAGCATTTAATCTTTGGAAAATTCCTCTAAAGAAGTACATTAATGATGTAGAAGATTACTTTGAACACTTTTTAACTTTTGTCAGTATCACTTTAAAAACCTATGTGTATCTAAAAAATCTCAGATTTACTCTATTATTCCTTTCTCCGTGGTTGAAAACTGCCCTTACGAAGCAATAACCATTACTAACATCAACAATAGTGTATCACCTTACTGAAGGCAGGAACAATCGCAGTAAATTTTGCGTGAAGTTCCGGGACAGTCACAGACCTAAGTACAAGAATTTGTTAATGGCCCAAATGTAACATTATCATTTCATTGATGCAATTTAAATATAATTTTCATGTTTGTATATAATTCTTTTTTTCGGTCGTGCATAAACTCATTTCCTAACTTCATATGCAACTTAACGTCCACCGTAGATTTTTCGCACCTTTCTTACGTTTCGCATGTTGCCGCAGGACAGGACTGGTTAAAGCCATCAAGCTGGAATGACATAATATTGTCGCAGCTAAGCGGTACACCAGTAAGTGTCTTCCAGAAATTTTTCAAGAAATGAAAGTTAGAGAACTCGCGCTCCACCATGACAATGCATGTCCTCATTCAGCAAGATTGACAGTTGACTTTCTTGAACAAAAAGACCTCAAAGTAATAGAGCATCCATCCTAGTGCATTGATGCTGGAGGAGACTACTTTGAAAACTTCTAAAATCCCGTAAATATAACTTTAAAAATCTATGGCATCCCATAGATTTCAGAGTGATCCTCATATCTGCGACAAAATAAACAAATTTTAAAGACAGTGATTTAATTAATCATTACCTTATGACAGAAACAAATGTGCATTGCAAGCCACATTAAACACATAAAATTTGGATAAAAGGCTTTCATAATTATAAATTTAAAGTACAGCATTTAAACTAAATTTGAAAACCTTTTACTCCTTTTGTATTTTATGTCAATTTTGTAAATCAGTTGTAGAGAAAGCTCGAATTAAATATAGAAACATTTTGGTAAGTGAAATAGAGTTTTAATTCCTAAACCTTGAATACCATTTACAATTACCGAATTTTTAAATGCAATTGCTCGGAATGCTTTTATTCTCATTTTTACGACAATGAAACGCGCTGTTCTGTGGAAGAAAAAAAAAATCTTTCCTTTCAGATGGTCTTTTGTTATGTCAGAAAGCACTTTATTCAAGGCGGTTAATTAAAATGCACTTTAAAGGTTAAAGAGTTCCAAGGAAACCTTTTTCGCACTTAAAAATTCCTTAAATGTCTAATTTAGTGAATTAAAATGGTATCATGTTTAGTTTACATGAATGGATACCAATCTTAAACACATATTAAACACATATATGAATGAGTTCTAAGCATTTTTCCAAGTATAATCCATGCATAAATTTCTGAACATTTATCTCTAGTTTCATAATATAACTACTAAAATTGTTCATGAAATAATGAAAACTATTGCTTACAAGGAAAGTTGAACTTCGCCTCTAGGATTAGATGCACCGTGTGTCATTTCGAAATTCCACGTAGCATTCAGGACAGGGATTATAAAGTAGCACGGACATGCGAGACATTTAAAATAAAAAATTGGCATAGGCAATATATCTGCAATGGGCTAGAGAGGAAAAGCGTGATCCTGGTAGTTGACAAACATGTCGTTCAGCCATGATTATTGCCTAAACAATGTGATACAGATTTTCGGTATATTACACCTCTAACATGTCGTGTTTCTGTATAATAAGTATGTTATATGATTATACCAATATATTCTAATCTTCATGTTTTAATTCTAGAGTGAAGACGAAAGGGATGTAAAAGCACCCAATAAAAGACTCGCTTAAAATATAACGTTAAAAATCACTTCATGGGAGTTATTTACATGTCTAATCGAGGAAAAATCGTAATACCAAATGTCCGAAAATAATACGTCAAGTGCCGCAAACACTAATAAAATATCCCGTCAGTGCAGCCTAACGCAGTCCAGGAAAACTATTTTAAAAAATTAAGATATATTTAGTGTCAAGGGAAGAAGACAATAAACGCTTCTGTCTTACCTTAAACTGAATAACAGAAGTTATTAAGAGAGAAGAGGCAAAGAGAAAAGAGAGGAGCTTGAAACTTAAGTATTACACTTAATATGTAAACCAGTAAAGCTGTCGAAATAAGAAGAGAAAATGATCCATAAATAAACCCAAATGAAGACCTACCGAAGTTAGAAATCGAGCATGAAATCCTGTCGAAGATCTATAAATGGAGAACTGGAGATTTGGAATTGCAGTTAGTGAATACGATATTCCGGAAACCAGTAAGGCCAGATAATTATATGGGGTCCAGGAAAAATATATGAACGGCCTGTGTCCGAGATTGGACCTTAAAGTTGTAGCACAGATAGTATCGATACTCTTAAATGGCCGTCTTACATGAAAGTGCACTTAACAGTTATGAGATTGTAACCGAAGGACCGCAAAGTTGGTATCACGCAGCCCTTTATTTCAGACGAACAACTGTTTCAAACAATTTTCTACCTACTTTAACACTAAAAGGAAGACGCACGGTTTCTTGCTTTCTTTCGCAAAAATATTGTAAGTTGTTCGTTTCAACAACCATTCAGCTATTAGCATCGAATCCTTGTCATCAACTGTCATTTGTAATGGAGTATGAGTTTCCACTTTACATTGGCACACCAAAACAGACAGCGATTATTAGATGTTTTATAGCATGTGCCAAAGCAGAAAAACTGTTTTAAACAGTAGTTTTTCAGAAATGATTTCAATGTGTGATGTGAAGATTAGTGATATCTCACGACTTTAGACACTTGAAGATGCAAAGAAAACTATATTCAAAGGATGCACAAGGAGAATAAATTACCAACCATGAAAAACATGTTCAGAGATCGCATTTGGGAAATTATTACACTATTAACATTGTATTGCATTACCACTAGTCAAAATAACTCATAGAACAGGAGTACTACACTCACGTTTGTGAAAATTGCAACACCAAGAAGGAATCGTCATAATTGAATGCAATTTAATACACAGTTGAGTGGTAGTGGTACAAATAAATGATTAAATGTTCAAAGCAAACAAACAAGAACAAGAGATCAGAATCAGTATTTTGTGTGGCCACCACGCGCCGCAATAAGTGCTGCTACACGACGTGGCATGGAGTCAAACAAAGTTTGAATGTCTGACTGAGGAAGAGCATTCCATATCGTTTGTACGCGTACCCAAAGTTCGTCTGCAGACGCAACAGGACGAGGATCACGAGCAAGACGCCGACCAATGACATCCCACACATGTTCAATTGGCGACATATCCGGCGAACACGCAGGCCAAGGAAGAAGCTGTACCTGCTGCGCTGCAAAGAAGGATTTAACAATCCGAGCAGTATGAGGGCGGGCATTGTCCTGTTGAAATACAGCGCCTGGCAAGCTTTGAAGGAAGGGAACAGCTTCGGGCTGTAGAACTTCACGGATATACCGGTTGCTGTTCAGATTGCCCACAATTCGTAGCAATTGAGATCGTCTATGATATGCTATGGCGCCCCAGACCATAACTCCGGGTGTTCGTCCACTGTGGCGTTCGATAATGCACTCCGGAAGGTGGCGTTCACCGGCATAGCGTCTGACACGAATGCGGCCATCATGGTACCACAAATTAAAGCGGGATTCGTCAGAAAACACGACATGCTGCCAATCAGCACGCCAGTCTCTATGCTGATTGGCCCATTGTAGCCGCAGGCGGCGATGGTCGTGCGTTAGGGGGATCCTGTATAAAGGAGTCCGTGCGCGCAGTCCACACTGCAGCAGACGTCTACGAATTGATGAAGCACACAATGAAACACCTGTAGCTATTGACCACAGTGCTGCCAATTGTCTAGAGGAAGCTGTACGGTCCGTCCGCGCCATGCGGACCAGGTGTCTATCATCGCGAGCTGACGTCACATTTCGGGGTCCACTCCCGGATTTCCGAGTTGTCCGACACTCGTCCGTCCACTGCTTCCAAACGCGCATCACTGTGCTGCTGTTACGCTGCACACGAGAGGCTACTGCACGATACGACAATCCAGCTTCACGAAGGCCGATGATTCTCCCTCGTTCAAACTCTGTAAGTTGTTCAAATCTCGCTCTCTTTCGTCGACGAGGCATAAGTACAGATTGAGTTAACGTTTACCACTAGCAGATAACCACCGATAACCATACACGCCTCGCTACAGCCGTCTATTTATTCGGATCCATCAGCCGTTCAGAGGGCGCTGCTCAGCATACGCATGCGCTACGGATTTGCAATTCTAATCATTTGCATATCATGCGCTACTTTGCATTTCCTGAAAATTTCAGCTCACTCGCGTAAGTCCTTCATGGTGTTGCAATTTTCACAAACGTGAGTGTACATCAAAATGAGAACGCACTATCTCCATTAGGAATTAACAGCGGGAATTACAAAAACGAAATTAGGAAAACATGGACACAGGCGGGAATCTGCTTTTTCCCTCAGCAGAGAAATAAAGTATTACCCACAGACATGTTCAGGGCAATACCCAATTTTAATCAGGGATGTTAGAAAAAGAACCGAGCTTGCATTCTGTTTTCAAGGCATTCTTGAATGTCTGACCTACATGGCAGTTAAAGCTTTTAAGACAAGTGGTACACAAAGTGCAATGAATTAAGGTATTTTCTCCATTATTTCTGCATGCCTTCATGATGTAACGGTAGCACACTCGACGCGCATTCGAGAGATCAAGGTTCCTGTCCAGGTGAGGTTAATACTCATTTTTCATGTTACTATCATCTGAATAATCTTATGCCTGTACAGTGGCGCCCAATCTAAAAAGGTGGTGGATGATGATTCTTCACCACCAGGATTTGGCGATTGGGTTCTCTAATCCTCGGCACGTATTTGAGAGGTCCAAGTTCGAGTCCCGACGAGGGCTTGGCTCATTTTCCATATCTTCGTTTTCTATATAACCTAATGTCTCTAGAAATTCTTCAAAATGTATACGTCTTTCAAAATAAAAAAAAATTATGATTCTCATTAATGACACAATGACTCAAATCTCATAGAAGCCAATTTATACGCTCTGCTCTAGACACTGGGAAATTCCAAAATTTGGTGATTTGATTACATGCTTGATTAACGCTGAATGTTCAGTAATGTTTGTAATAGAGATATGCGATAGCGCGATGTAATCAGAAGTGCTCTGATATTCGATTTTCTTTCAGTTTTTTCTGATTAAAATATGCGATTGTGATAGTAAGTTTAAATATGGTATATAAGTGCAATACGTCTGACATAAAATTTACAAAATCTCTAGGTGTTCAAATTATAACATCGTAATTAGTTACTAGTTAATTAATAGTATTAAAATAAATATAGATGTTTCAATTATTTATATCGTGGTCGATAGGAAATAAAATGACAGGATGATAAAACAAATTAAAGAAACGTTTTTCATTTATTAAAATTTCATACAGTATTTTTTAACCAGGATCCTATGTCTAAATTTAAGTTAGATTTAAAATAATTAACTACAAGCTTTCCTAGCAGTAAAATTCACAGTTAAAAATTATATCAATTGATTAGTTGAATATTGTATAATGATTAACTATGTGATTACTGTATCATTCGGAGATTTAAGTCAATCTCTGTAGTCATGGACAAAACTCAGACTAAAAATTTATTTCTAAGATTAAAATGTAAGTAACCAATTTAAAATTGAGATAATGATGGTCGCTTCTAAGACATTGTTCAACGATTAGCCTCATTTCCTAAATAATCATAACGGCTAATGTTCCAATCCAGACCAACAATGACTATTGTTGGTCCCCCGCAATCCTTTATCCTTTCAAAAACCATTTATAGAAAATAAAAAAAGTATCACGATAAATCAAAAATTTAAATTTTTGTTAATCTCATCTGGACTACGTTTGGGCTTTAATGGGTTTGTCCTTTAATATATTTCTCTCTGAACCATATTACTAGACTTATAATTGTCCATACTTTTATTTTTCGACACACACTTCCTTATTTTGTCTTAAGTGCTTTTATCTAGACCTTATTTCATTTGCGAATTTTATGCTATTTATATTCTTTCTGAAAAAAAAAAGATTTTAATTCTTGTAAGTATCGAACCATATCACTTATTTTTTTTTTACTTGTGACTTCGATTATGTTTATTTTCTCAATTTGTGTGTTTTCAATTTTCATAGTCTCGCAAACTATTCCCCTTTCTCTAGAAGCCGTAGCAGACCTTCTCCCTTAATCCTTTGATGTGAAGTGAAACGTATCTTCCAATGAGGTCTGTGAAATTTTTCCTTTTATACTAAATATACGCTTCCTGCTCTTACGTTCGCGAGTTCTCATTATCTCCTGGATTTCCATCAGATGGGCGATTTTGCTAAGTTATTATCCGTTTTCTGCAAGTAGACGTAATGCTTCGCATTTTGTCTATCACTACATTATTGCTTATTTCTGGAATTTCGTGCCTTATTACTACGGATGTATTGCATAAATTAGGAGGTAAGCCTTTCCACGAAAGCCAGGCATGATTTGCTCTGTTGTTTGGCTATATGAAATCACTTCTGATAAACTGCCAGTGTTAAACCGTTGTTTTCCAACAATTTACTTTTAATTGCTCTATAATCTTTTAGCTGTTCCGAGGTTAGGTTTTTAATAACGGCTGCGCCATAACGGCATGTTGATTACTAGGAGAAAGGCAGAGAAATGATAAAATATATATGAGTTGAATGCCTTTTTCAGTTTCGTTTTCCACACTATCAAAGTTTTTTATACGTCCACAAATAATCTGCGTTTTCAAGTGATTAAGTCCACCATAGTTGAATCAATATACAACACTTCATTGCGGTATATGCATACGAAGATTTTGACGGAGAATTCCCAGAATTTCTGTCATGAAGTAGTTGTAGTTCTCTTTCTTGAAAAAGAGTCCTTGGTATATGCTTTTTCTCTTCCTATTCTTTTGACTATAATGAAACCACCGTAGTGCTCCGTAACTGCTTTCACCTAAAATTCCATTAGTAACAACAAAGCTCTTTTCATCACCACTTTAATGAAATTGGTATAGGTGTCCGTAACTGCTTTTATAAAAGATCATTTTTGTGACAATGGAGTCCACAGTTCATCTGTTTGTTAGTTTTTGAATTTAACTTGCAACTTAGATATTCCACTAAGTTCGCTTTCCCGTATAATCAAAGGAAAATCATACTTTTGAGGCAAATTTATCACATCCTTTTTTCGCCATCGTCATTATCCGGAATCTGTCTTTATTCGTAATCTGCTCTGGATCAAATAAGTTCTTTCGATCGTCTTCGAAATTATCTTCAGTTCCTAAACATTTTTACCGCGTAATGTTCGAGTCCCGAAAGTGCCGCAGATTCCCAAAATTTCCTCTGTGTTAAAAAAGTAACAGATTTTAAAAATTTATTAATACGGTAAAGGAATCTATACATACGCAAAAAAAGAGTTACTGTGTTTTAAGCAGTCCAAAGAGAAGAATTCAGACACTTTCTTTATCGTACAACGTCTCTCTCTTCTGCTTACATGTTTAGCTAGTCCAAGGATTCACTGTAACGACATATACACTCACGTTTGTGAAAATTGCAACACCATGAAGGACTTACGCGAGTGAGCTGAAATTTTCAGGAAATGCAAAGTAGCGCATGATATGCAAATGATTAGAATTGCAAATCCGTAGCGCATGCGTATGCTGAGCAGCGCCCTCTGAACGGCTGATGGATCCGAATAAAGAGACGGCTGTAGCGAGGCGTGTATGGTTATCGGTGGTTATCTGCTAGTGGTAAACGTTAACTCAATCTGTACTTATGCCTCGTCGACGAAAGAGAGCGAGATTTGAACAACTTACAGAGTTTGAACGAGGGAGAATCATCGGCCTTCGTGAAGCTGGATTGTCGTATCGTGCAGTAGCCTCTCGTGTGCAGCGTAACAGCAGCACAGTGATGCGCGTTTGGAAGCAGTGGACGGACGAGTGTCGGACAACTCGGAAATCCGGGAGTGGACCCCGAAATGTGACGTCAGCTCGCGATGATAGACACCTGGTCCGCATGGCGCGGACGGACCGTACAGCTTCCTCTAGACAATTGGCAGCACTGTGGTCAATAGCTACAGGTGTTTCATTGTGTGCTTCATCAATTCGTAGACGTCTGCTGCAGTGTGGACTGCGCGCACGGACTCCTTTATACAGGATCCCCCTAACGCACGACCATCGCCGCCTGCGGCTACAATGGGCCAATCAGCATAGAGACTGGCGTGCTGATTGGCAGCATGTCGTGTTTTCTGACGAATCCCGCTTTAATTTGTGGTACCATGATGGCCGCATTCGTGTCAGACGCTATGCCGGTGAACGCCACCTTCCGGAGTGCATTATCGAACGCCACAGTGGACGAACACCCGGAGTTATGGTCTGGGGCGCCATAGCATATCATAGACGATCTCAATTGCTACGAATTGTGGGCAATCTGAACAGCAACCGGTATATCCGTGAAGTTCTACAGCCCGAAGCTGTTCCCTTCCTTCAAAGCTTGCCAGGCGCTGTATTTCAACAGGACAATGCCCGCCCTCATACTGCTCGGATTGTTAAATCCTTCTTTGCAGCGCAGCAGGTACAGCTTCTTCCTTGGCCTGCGTGTTCCCCAGATATGTCGCCAATTGAACATGTGTGGGATGTCATTGGTCGGCGTCTTGCTCGTGATCCTCGTCCTGTTGCGTCTGCAGACGAACTTTGGGTACGCGTACAAACGATATGGAATGCTCTTCCTCAGTCAGACATTCAAACTTTGTTTGACTCCATGCCACGTCGTGTAGCAGCACTTATTGCGGCGCGTGGTGGCCACACAAAATACTGATTCTGATCTCTTGTTCTTGTTTGTTTGCTTTGAACATTTAATCATTTATTTGTACCACTACCACTCAACTGTGTATTAAATTGCATTCAATTATGACGATTCCTTCTTGGTGTTGCAATTTTCACAAACGTGAGTGTAATTCAAAATTTCTAAGGAAAATAAGCAAACAGAAGGGAGCAGAACTATCTTTGCCAATACTCGCAGTACCGTATAAATAAAGAATACATCATGAAAATAGATAAGTATAATAAAATACTCGTTTCTTAATTATTATTGAAGACAGAAAATTTAAAAAAAATCGAATTCACACTAAACTTAAATAAATAAATAAATAAATAAAATAATAAAGTTTTCAGATTTTATATTGCGCCCAAAGAATGTTTATTTAACGGTTTGCGTGTTACCTTTATTTATTAAATATCACGCTCTTTGAAATTAACACATAAATTTCAATTCGACAGCGAAATTCCAAATTCCAAATTTGGGCTTCCAGATGCCCATATTCCGAGGAGGATTACGTTATTCAAAATTGGATGGCTCTAGGTACCGTTATTTTATCACAGTGCCAGAAGCATACATATATTTATGCGGATTTTGCATTATTTATTTTCTTAAAATATGACACAGGACGATAATATTCGGTGGCAACAGTTTGAAAAGTGATACGCACTTTTACTGTGAATCGCCCCAAAATGATAAAACTAAATTAATAGCCCTTCTGGGCTAACGCTTCTTTGGGCTAATAACAAAGACAAATATATAAATAAAATATAATTTTGAACACCAAAATCAAATTAAATATCACTATACTTGTGTATTAACTAATACCTGAAAACAGATTGCCAAAAATATAGCTCTTGACTCTTAATTCCTTCAAGCGTTTGTCAATCCTAGAAACAGTTTCAGATTAAAAAACAAGTATGTCAATTTCTTTTTCCTTTTTTTGCTAATGTTCTTTGCTCAACCTCCTAAAAAGGGATAAGAAAGATTTTCTCTTTATTTATCCATTAGTTTTAGACCATTTAGAGGAAGTGTATATTAGTATTGCTTCATATTTTGCAGATATGTTCCCGCGAAAAAATCTCAGAAAACGTTAGCTCGTTTTACACTGCCTTTTACTGCGTTCTGAGCAATGCATCAACTCTGTTCGCTAGTAAAAGTACAAGGTATTTCTCCCGCCTTCTTAGCATGCCTGAGTGGTGTAGTGGTCAGCAAACTCGATGCGTATTCGAGAAATCCTTGGTTCGAGTCCCGGCGAAGGCATTGCTTATTTTTCATGAATCCTGCTTCAAAAAGAAAATCCTAATATCTCTACAATAGCGCACGAAGTAAAAAAGGTGGTGGACGATGATTCTCCGTCACCAGGATTTGGCGACTGAGTCCCCTAATCCCCACCGACTGAACCCTTTAAAAGGGTGAGTATATAAAGTACTTATTTCTTAGCATAGTTTCGTGGTGTAGCGGTCAGGAAAATCGACTCGTATTTGAGAGGTCTGTGGTTCGAGTCCCGGCGAGGGCATTGCTAATTTTTTCATCTCTCCAGCTTGAAAAAAATACCTAATGTCTCAACAAGCGAAGCAGGAGCAATGCATTTCATTATCATTAAGTGTCCTGTATTTTGTCAAACAATTTCTAATATTTGAAATCTTGTGGAATGATATTGAATACGAGGGAAAATATAAGATGAGAATCTAATATGAGCAACTGTGTCTGGAGGGCTATGGCAACTAACCACCTGGCGTGACTATGGTGTACTCCGACTTAATTTTAATTTGACACCAGAATTACGGAAGTTGGCATTCTGCCCTGTAAAGAAATTAAATTCTTAGAAATTTTTGAATTTTCCTTTTAAATGTTTTGATATATTTTTACTTTCCTTAAATATGTACCAAAATGACAAAATAATTTATTTTTCCAGTTTTAAATTATTATTTTTGAAGCAGAATGTATATACCTAAAATTACGGCTAGCACTCATTTTGACTGTTTTTTTATCCTGCTTAATAGGAGGCTATTGCGGTTTAGTTATCAGAAACTTGATGCTTTTTTTGTGAGGCTTGCTCTTCCCAAAGTGGCAATGTCCCAAACGGCGTTTCATGTTTCTTCTATGTCTGAAGGTTTTAGTAAGTTCTTCGCTTTGTTCAGTGTCCCACAACGTTCTTCATTTCGCTTGCACTTGCTCGAAGCCTTCTGACCACTATTTTTGATCTGTAAATTATTCTCCGTTAATCATCTCGCGTACAGGTCTTGGAAGGAAATGTCTATGAGAAGAAGAATTGGTAAACGTTTTAAAAACGTCATCCGATAACATTTGCGCTTCGAAAATAAGTTTTATGTAGAAACGAATACAAAAATTAATTCTACATAATCTGATGAAGATTGTATTATATCAACTACAACAAATAAATCTAATTTTTTAAATGGCTGTTTCATTCTTCCTTCAAAATGAAATTGCCATAATATTTCACTATCTTGTTCCAAGGAAGAACAAGACGTTACTTCATCATTTCTATATTGTGTCGATTCTAAAAGCAAAATTCTAGAAAAACAAAAGTTGCGGAGCTGCGAAGTTGAAAGAATATGTGAAGTTAGCATTGAAAGAGAAATCAGTAGGAATCAAGAGAGCAGTCGTGGTCCAAAGAGACGCAAAGACGTGGAACAAGTCAGAGACCAACAAGTAAACAGAGGCACATTCAATGTTTTTAAAAAGTAGAAAATCAGTCAGAAGATAAAAGAAATAGCAAATGAGTAGAGTGCGGGGGAAAAAGAAAATTATTTCAGAAAATTCTCTTAAAACTATTACTTACATTTTTATCCGAATTTTACGAATTTATAATAAATGGAACAAACAGAAAGATATGCGAAAGACTGAAAAAATAAGCCGGAGTTTTCAGTTACAATTGAAAAGTTGAAGAATTATCGGTTTCTTGATTTTCTCTGGTTGCCGTACTTTATGTAGTGAAAGTGATTACTGGTCGGAGGAAGAAGATCTCATGGTACCGATAGTAAAAAATGTAATGTCTCGAAATAAATATTTAGAAATTAAATCTGTAATCCATTTTGCCAACAATAATTGTACAGCAATGCAAAATTCGGACCTGGGATTTAAAATAAGAAAATTAATTAAGCATATTAATCACAATTTTCAAAAATCGGAATTTTCGATATACTTTTGTCTGTTGGTGATATGATTAGATAGAGTCACATTTTTTTCAAACAATTTTTTAAAGATACACCCATATGGTTTGGTTAAAAATTTTGTGCTATGTGTGGAGTAAAGGGCTACTGTTATAATTTTGACTAATATTATGGTGCGGAGAGTTTTGACAATACTCCTGAAACTTCGAAATAACCGGTTGGAACACGAGCGGTGAAAAAATTGCTAAAACCAGTAATATTGTTTTCGAGAAGAAAAGCTGACAAAATTTGAAATTTGACAGAAATACATGTTTTACGAAAATAAAACAAAAGAGTTTTATTATGTCTGTTACCTGCTTACATTAACTTAAAAAGTTCAAACCATTGATAAACTAGTGCTATATAATGAAGTGACCAAAATTTAGAAAGTCTTTTATAAATCTTAAAGGAAAAATATGTTTTAATTAGCTATAACTTAAAATTAATAAATTAATTTGTGGAGCAATAAATTTAGTGCTTGAAACATTTTTCAAATTGTATTTATTAATTACCAATTAAGAGAATAAATATTACAATTCCAGATATTCGAAAACATTTTTAATTAATTTTCTGTTAATGTAACGAGTAAAATATCAAAAGTAAATCTTAACCTAATAATCGAAAAATCTCGTGTACTGTTAAAACTAGCTGTTGAATTAAAATTGAACTACTGATGCTAAACACGCAAAATATTTGCCTAGAGGGAAAAGTGATTTGCAGTGCAAATGAAATGAATGAATGGATTTTGAAACAATGCTCAAAATACCATTTTTTTTACTACCTCAAATTCTAGCTGACTCATTTGTAAGTACATAAAAAATTGATGTGGGCAACGTATGACTTAGTTGTACGGTCTTTTAAATTATACGTAATTTTTGCTGCAGTTCATTTAAACTTATTTCTTCGAATTAATGTAACTAAATTACCCGATCCCTCAAAGCAAGCTAAAATGATATTAAAAATTGCAAATCGTTATTTTTTGTTGCCAACCATGTCTAAAAATATCAAGAATTTCTTTTCTGCAATAAATGTAGAGGTTTTAAATCTTAAAGTCAAGTTAAGGGAGTAAAATTCTAAAAGCAATCGCCTAAAAGTAAATTTGAGACTCACTTACTAAGTTATGGCAGGCCCGTCGGGAAAATAAACGATAAGAATTGAGACCTACGGTATTATGTAGATTATTAACTATAATTATAAGTTAAAAATTTTTTTTCGCTTTTGTCTCAATTGTTGCCGTTTGACGAAACGCGTAATGGGGATTACCTATGTGCTTTTCCCCTTGACGAGTCTACAAAAGCTCGCTCGACGTAGGCGAAATTGCCATTTACTGCCATTTTTTGGTATTTTTTCTGGTTTTTTAATTTAATTATGTTTGTGCTTAAATGTTTTTTTACGTGTTACAATATATTTTTTAAATGTTGATTTTCGTAAATACCAGCATTTAGTTTTTAGTTTTTTTATAACTTAGTAAGTGAGTCTCAAATTTACTTTTAGGCGACTGCCTTTAGAATTTTTCTCTTTTTGCTAGGTACATGTCTGTCATTTACTTTTAGGCGATTGCTTTTAGAATTTTACTCCCTTAACTTGACTTTATATATAGTATTATGCTTCTTATAAAACCGCCTAATTAATTAACGCTAAATTTTACAGTTATTAAGAAATATTTAAGCTGAGTATTAGTCCTCATGTTTTTTGAACTAGGTATGATAAAAAGAAATTTTTATTAAATTTAAGCAAATTAAGCATCCGGAATTCCATGTAGAGGTTTGTCAAAATATCTCAAAGAATCCACAAAAAATATAGCAAAGTTATTGATATTTTGAAAATTAGTAGAAAAATGTCATAGCAAGTTTTGAAAAACGAAGTTTTTTAAGGAATTTAAGGCAAAAGGGTTAATATATTTTTCAAACTGTATTTGTAATTTATTTTAATAATCTAATGCTAACATACATTTTACGATCAATTTTAAAATGTAACGAAAACGGGAAATGTGCACAGCATCCCCAATGTCAAACGATATTTGCGGTTAATTTTTCTGAAAGGCAGGCGATAAAACTAAAAATAAGGGAAAAATATATACTAAACCCCAGCCAAATTTAACTTATTTAATCATGTGGAAGATTTTGAAAAAATCAATATAATTCAATGAGCAGCCCTTTTTTTCCTTTCCCCGAAAAATGAGTTTTAAAAACATTTTGCCGGTATAGGAGAAGAAAATACCTTTTAGAGGACAAGATAGTGTACAGTAGCAGGAACATGAGGAAGTAGTTAAGTGAAACATTGCTTTCCCATTATAAAAGACGTAAAAATCAACTTTTTTAAAAGCATTCTTCGCGTTCATGTCACTGGTAAAATTCCACTGAAACTACAAATGTTCGTTTTTAAAAAGATGAAATCTAGTACATAAATACTCCATTCCATATATGATTTAGCTAATGCACGCTAAAAAGTTTTCTGTTCATAAAATTTATAAGCTAATTCGAATTTTCTGTTCATAATTGCCTAAAGAGAAAACAATTGATTGCGTCCCCCTTTGACAAAATAGTTACGATAAATAGATTTATCGTCATATAGAAACTATTCAAAACTGTTTTATTTACCGCATAACTGCTGCTGTAAATTAGCTGATAGTTAATATATTGTAGACAAATAAACTATTATGCGTTAATCTGAAGCATACATTTAAAAAAATTTCCCAGACAAAGAACAGATAAAGCTATAATAGTAAAATCCTTTATTATTTAATGAATCTGTAGATTCCATGAGCATTATTACCAGCCCAATACTACATTAGTTTAACATTCCCACTCTAATCTAGTGTATTACCAGAACGAATGCGATGGGCTGAGATGGTACTGTTTGAAATATTTGTAAATATTTAATTCCTATCTATTGTATTTTTCATTTATTGTTCTGTATGCCATATACTTTACCATATTTTTAATTTATTGTTTTATAGTGGTAATTTTATGTTTGTTTTGTATTTAGTGTAATTTTTAGCCATATGTCTTATATTTAAATGCCATATGTCATATATTTAAATATTTAGGTTTTGTAAATAATTATAGATATTTTAATTCTTAATGCAATGGGTTTCGAATTGTGAAAACAGCTCATTGAAACACGAAATATAAGCAATTTCGTACACAAAACGCCTTGGTGACATGTAGCGATTATTCACCAACTCGGAGACTTTCTAAAAGACTCACGAAAATGCACTTTCGAAGCCCTAGAGCATACTCTTCCAGAAGTTTCCAGAGTTCATGCAATAGGGTATACAATGGGTAGGAGAGCCAAGGAGTTGAGTTGGGAAACTGCTGTGAGACTTGGCAGTTAGATGAACTCCGAGTTAGTTTTACCCTAGAAGTTATTTGAGGAGCTTTGATTTATTTCTTGTGTTAAAGAGGGATTGCTGAATATCGGCTTTTGCTTGAGATATTGTACAGCCATTATTATGCTATGTGTACTATTTATTTTTAACTTTTTTCCTAATAAATTGTTCATTTCTTTCTGCTTATCTCCACTTATTATTCGAAGAAACATTAACGATCTCCTACTTTGGAACAGCTCGGTCAGAGTTTGGGATTTCAGGATGGATAACCAGGAACAGTGAAGACGAGCTGAAAGCCATAATGGAAATGATCGCCGCAAGAGGAAGGAAACTGTATAAACGAAGAATTTTACCAACAGAAATGCTGCAGAAATGAGGAAATCCATGGAAACAAATGCCGTGCAGATGAGGAAGAGAGCATTAGAAATAAAAGAATTATCTGCTCAGCCCTCTCTGAATTGAAAGAGAATATTTCCTCTGTCGAAAAGAAATTTTTCGGTGCTATATGCAAGAGAATAGAAGAAAAGCTTGAAGATCAGTTAGAGAAGGTAAACAGAAGATCTAGGGATTGTGAATGAAGAAATTAAAAATTAAGTCTGAACTAGAGATTGGAAAAAGTTATTCTAAAACTAGAGCACAAATTTATATAACCGACTTCATCCATAAACATCGTTATTCAATCTCACCAAGGAGCAATCTTCACATCTGCTATATTTAAAGAACTCTAGAATTCTCGGGAATGGAGGAAATTCAAACCACGCCTTATGTCCATAGTCGGACGGCATAGTGAAATTATTCAATAGAATAATCTTTGACTTCTCTCTTTCTTTGTATCCTGAAGCTAGCAGGACTGGAACCAAAAACTGCAATTATATCTGCTAGCGATTGCCGTTCATGAGGCCGTCACAAAGTGAAAGGGTCAACAGAGCCAACCAGAGAGTGAACATAAATGATGACAAGTCGTCCGAGAACGATTTCAAGGTTTTAGTCTCACTCTACAACCGAAGCGTCGTCGCGGAGTCTGTCCCAAACTACAGACATCCAGGGAAGTATCCTATTATGTGATTAAGAAACTGAATGACGTAGATTGCAAAGAACTCCTTCTTCTAAACTTAGAGTAGTTAACTACTACAGACTTGTACCTTATTACGGTAATGAGAACTAGACGTCCCTGGTCTTCGGAATTGCACTCCTGAGACATTCAGTCGTTAGGAGACGTGTCGTATATATCGATAAATATTTTAACCTTATTCGTTGTATTTTTTATTTTCTGTATCATTGTAATATTTTTATTGCTTTCCTTACCTATTTTATTCATTTACGGTTTGATAATAGAAACTGCATGGCTTACATTATGTTTATTCCTATTTGTAGCCACATATCTGGTATTTAAATATGAAATCATTGCAGACTTTATATATCTTTTAGTTCTTATTGCAACTCTTTTCGATTTTTAAAAAATAGCTTGATTAAAAGTCGAGATATAGGAAATTTAGTACATAAGGTGCCTTCACGATTTTTGTCTCCAAGTTGACTAGGATGACTTTCTGCAAGATTCTCGCAAATACAGCTTCGAAGCCGTAGTACCGAATCTTCCAGAAATACCCAGAGACCATGCTACTGGGTATACATAAGAGTTAGAGAGCTGGGGGAGTTCAATTCTGAAACAATTGAGAAAGAGCTGTGAGACTTCGCGGTTAACTGAACTAACATTTAGTGTTTTAACCTGAGAGTGCTTTGATAAATTCATTTATTGTAGGTTCCAGGATTTAGTATTTCGTGTGTTAAGGAGGATTGCCGGATATCCGCTTTCTTCCTAAGTTACTTAAAGCCATTTTTCTGCTGTATTCACTATTTGTTATGCCTCTTTTCCTAATAAATTGATAATTTCTTCCAGCTTATCTGGAGTGATTATATAAAGAAACATCAACTATTCGGTAGCTCATAAAAATATCCACTGTTGAAGTGAGAGATAAAAGTCGTTTATTAATTAAGAAACGATGCATACACTTTGCGACTAAGACTCAAATTATGCCTAGATATTAAATTTTGTAATTTTGGTGGGAAATTTATGCAGAATTTAAAAAATTTACCTTGGTGCAATTTTTTTTCAGTTTGCGCCAAGAATAATTCCCTCGGTGAAATTTTTAATTTATAGCAACCTATTTCCTTTCCATTTTCACATTGTATACGAGCGGAAAAATAAAGTCATCGTTCATGCTTTCAAATAATTTTAACAAAGTGTGTAAACCACATTTTCGTTATTATCGATTATAACATATTTAACAAATTTCAAAACGTGCCAATATGTAAATTCACGTCTATCTTAGTAAATTTTTAATAAAAACTTCGAATTTTTTGCAGGTAAGCTTTGAAATACATCTACTTTAAGATGATGATAAAAATTTCATAGGTTATAGTTCAAATGTTTTTCGAAAAATATATAAAAATTATTTAAAAAATAAATGATAAAAATATGTGATAATTATATTTGAATTACGCCAAAATTCCGAATTATGGAAGAAGGAATCAAATAAGTTTAATAAAAAAGGAAATATTAATAAATATATATCAAAATGCAATTAACTTAGAGTACCTAAAATTTTGAGAGGCAATTTTTTAAACACTACTCCTACGATTTTTACAAAACTTGGAAGTTTGGCATAATTTGAGTTGTAGAATCGAAATATGGAAAAAAAGTGGCTTGTCATGTCAGAAACGTCCGATTTTATAATCAAATGCCTATGTTAGAATACGGCGGTGTATAAATTTAATACATATCCTAAGTCGCGCTTTCGAGACATAAAAAACGCAAGTTGAATTTCGTCAATCGACCCAGTAGAATGGGAGATGTAGAACTGTCCTTTTTGTTTTCGCAGTGTGCTTATAAATGATAAGAAGTATGATAACTCTTCTAAAACGTAAATTATTATGTGCATATAATATATATATACATATATATATATATATATATATGTGTGTGTTTGTGTAAAAAATAATATTAAAAATTTTATTTATCATTTTAATTAGTAACCCAAAAATAATTTTAGTTTTTCATTCTGTCTAAAACTTTTATTTCTTGTAAATAATTATGAGTAAAATCGCTGATTTTAAACTTAGGCAGTTTTTTATTAAAATATAAACAGTTTAAGTGATTAATTTTACTTTTTGTTTTCTCAGGAAATATATCGCTGTCTCAAAAGTGGAAGAACACTTTTGTTGTTACACATGTGCTACACACTGCAGATAAATTTTCAACTTTCTCGTGGCTCTCGCACAAATGGTACATATAATTTTTGTTTACGGCGAAGGGAAAGATGACTTATAAACTAATTCTAAAACTTTTTTCAGTTAGTGTTACAGGTTCCAAATTATCTCTCTGTAGCATACCAAAAAGCCATCAAATTTAGCTCTATATCTTAAGAAGTTTCTATCTTTGCACCGCATGCATTTGCGAAAACTGAAAGATTAGACTACGTCTTAGAATCCACCCCGGTTGTTAAAATAATTACAAAGGTTTTCCATACAGAGCTGAGCGAAACAAAATGCAGTAAACATACAGGACACATAAATTTTCCGCATTAGAAGGCAGGTTAAAAAATGCATGTAGAATGTACTTGCTATTAGTTTACAACAATATTTGTTAGTAATTTAAACTGTAATTACAAAAACTTGAAGAAAATGTTTAAAAATCTTGAAAATGCGTAGCTCCTCTTTACTTGTGTACCTTTTCCTAACGTTTTTACAACTAACTTGCTTAAAAAATTCTATACGCTACGAAACAACAAAGAATTAAAACAAGGCCCAAAAGAAACGAACTTATTTTGTAAGAAAGTTTTAAAAATATTTCTAGTTTCAAAAGCAACTTATCCGAAATATATATGTTCTTCATTCCCGAATTTGTTTTCTTCTTAAGTACAGAAGCCAAACAAATCTTTTTTCCGATATAAAACCTTTCTTGCACACAGAATAGAAATTTTAGCCTGAGATTACATATAAAGAAACTTTGTAAAAAACACTAATCAAATAAAAAAATCTTTAATCAATTACTTTATATAATGTAATACTGAGCATCGAAAATTAATATTTAATTAATAATTAAATTTAATTTTAAAATATTAGATTGTTTCTTTACAATATAAAATATTAGATTGTTTTTAT
>KK118629.1:244922-261800 GCA_000611955.2 Stegodyphus mimosarum
CTGAAAGTCACTTATTTTAATTATTGTTTATTTTGTTATTATAAAGTAATGTTTATTATAGCACTGTGCTTTAGTTGTAAGTTTGGCTTCCTGTCCAGGGATTGTATTGCCCGGGACGTGCAGTCCTTGGGAAAGGGGCAATGTTACGAATTTCACATTTATTTGGCTATTTATTTAGAATTGTAATTAGATTTACTTCATGTTGCCTTAGCAACGCAGAGATTTTTGAAGAGAAAGCTACGTCGAAAAAAGAAATAACAATAAAAATAAAAGAGCGCGTGCATTTAATGCTTAATAAATAAATATCTCGTAATTACTGTTGCCATCCAGAAAAATCTAGAAAAATCGTGATTGTTCTACTGATAATTAAAAAAAAGCTTATAAAAGCCAAGGTGAAACACCTCATCTCAGTTGTTGTTGTTGCTGTTAAACTTGTAGCTGTAAAAAGCGAACTGCTGTTTGTTTACTTAATGCTGTATTGATTGTAGCGATTTCGCTGTGAGATAGAACTAGTTTATCTGTTTTGAACTGAGTTTTTGCTAAACGATTGAGATCTTGTGATATTGTGCGAAGATCTGTGAAGAAATATTTCAGCATTTTAATTTATTTCTTGTGGAAAGAATAAATTTTTTGTTAACTTTTTAACGACTTGTGCATTCAATATATAACGAACCCGTACTCACGTAACACTACTATAAATAAATTGAAACTGAAGTTTTTATATAGCCTTAAATCTTGCAAACAGCAAATACCCTTTCGTGCCAGCTACGTAGATATGCAAATATTATACATCTTAAGGAGCTATCAAAGACATTGCTATTGAATGCATGCATTTTGAAGAGCTTTTAAATAAATTAGTGATCTCAAAATATTTTGATTACTAGATAATGATATGATAAACATAACATAGATTTATGGTTTCACAATAAAATGCTTTTCGGAGATTATAAACGTTTCGCCATACATCAAGCACAACATTCTTCATTTTCTGTTATCTACAGAAACTTTGGAGAGCCTTATTTTCTTTCTGTAATAAATATAAACATACTCAAGTCTCATACTCAACATACTCAATATAAACATACGTAAGTCTGCAATAGGAGGATTTCCTATTCGAGGAGCTTTTACATTCTTCAAAAAGATGAAAGAAGCTTGCCAGATGAATGTTGTAATCGTTTTTAATGTATGGAAGACATACGAAACCTAAACATATAACATTCCACTGCTTTGTCATTATTAAATTAATCTAACCTAGTCTATAAAATCATACAGTTTCATGGAAGTTTCTTGATATTATGAAATCAGTTACTTCAAATATGTACACAGCGGGGAAACAAAAAAAGATAGTTCTGTATCTCCCGTTATACTGGGCTGATTGACGAAAATCAGATTGTGGGTTTCATGTCTTGAAAGCGCGACTTAGTATATATATTACATTTATATATAGCATTGTTCTCATAGGTATTTCGACACAAAATCGGACTTTTTGTGAAATGGCAAGCCAATAGTTTTCCACCTTTCGATTCTACGACTCAAATTATGCCTAAATATTAAATTTTGTAAATTTGTAAATTTACGGGGAAATTCAAAAATTTACCTTGACGCATTTTTTTTTTTCAGTTTGCTCCAAGAATAATTCACTTGGCGAACTTCTTAATATATGACAAACTATTTTCCCTTCTCTTTTTACATTGTGTATGAGGGGGAGAAAACGTCACATCGTTCCTACTTTCAAATAATTTTAACGAAGTGCGTAAACCACATTTGGCGTTATTATCGCTTATAACAAATATGCTAAATTTCAAAACGCGCCGATATGTAAATTCACGTATATCTTAGGAACTTTTTAATAAAAAACTCTAATTTTTTTGCAGGCACGCTGAAAAATACAAATTATGATGATGGTAAAATTTATAGCTTAAAAGTCGAAATTTGTTTCGAAAAATTTATAAAAATTATTTAAAAATACAAATTTTAAAAATAAATCATAAAAATGTGTGAACTTTGTTTGGAATGAACCTAAATTTCAAAATGTCAAAGGAAAAATTAAATAAGTTTAATAAAAAGGAGATATGAATAAATATATATCAAAATTCAATTAACATTGAAAGCTAAAATTTTGAGAGCTAATTTTTTAAAAAACACTCCAGCGATTTTTACAAAACTTGGCAGTATGGCAATTTGAGTCCTAGAATCGAAATATGGAAAAGAATTGGCATGTCATTTCAGAAAAATCCGATTTGGGTAAGATATCTATATTAGAATAATGCTATATATAAATCTAATACATATCCTAAGTCTCGCTTTCGAGACATAAAAAACGCAAGTTGAATCTGGCAATCGGTCGCGTAAAACAGTAGAAGTAGAACTGTACCATTTTTTTTTCTTGCGCTGTGCACATGCATATCATTGCTGATGGAGAAGTCTGTCTTCGAATACTTTATGCCCATATATAATTTGCGTTGTCCAGAGATACGTCTCAGAAATAATAAATTTCGTTAACTAGATATCCTACAGAAAACATAAATTTCATAAGGAAATCAAATTTTGAAGAGTTTTTCAAATTAAGTTTAATTGCACTTTTATGCTTTTATAATTAATGAAAAATTTGAACTCTATGGGTGCGCATAAATACAGTTCTAAAAACTGTACTTCAATTAAATACTGCATTCGTGTTTAAAATTAAGCCTAATAAAATTTGCTTCACCTTTCCAGACTTTGCATTATGATGGCAAATGAAAAATGTAGTACAGCTTTAAGGCAATTATATAGTAAAGACATTATTTAAAACCTATTGCATAATTAGAGCTATAAAAATACAATATTTATATTAGAAAAGCATGAAAATGTTATGTGATTTAAATTTAATACTTACATTCACATAAGGAATTTCTTTTCGTCTATGGATTCGCTACGTAACGAAAAAAAAATTGGGACGTTTCTATATATCCGGTTCTACTGGGCAGATTGACAAAATTCAAATTGCTTTTTTTCTGTCACGAAAGCGCGGCTTAGGATATGTATTAGATTTATATATAGTAGTGTTCTAATATAGGTATTTTGAGGCAAAATCAGACTTTTCCTGAAATTACATGCCAATGTTTTTCCATATTTGGATTCTACGACTCAAATTGTGCCTGAATATTAAATTTTGTAAAATTTGGTACGAAATCAAAAATTTATCTCGGCAATTTTTTTTTCATTTATCGCTGAAAATAATTCACTTAAAGAAATTAATTTATAGCAACCTATTTTCTTTTCCTTCTTTTTTATTGTATACGAGCGGAAAAAAAGGTCACGTTCAGTAGTTTCAGATAATTTTACAAAGTGCGTAAACCACATTTGGTGTTATTATCACGTGTAAAGAATGTGCGAAATTTCAAAACACGCCAATGTGTAAATTCTCGTATATCTTACGAAATTTTGAATAAAAACTCTAATTGTTTTGCAAGTATGCCTAGAAATACATCTATTTAATGTACATCTAATGAAAATACCCCTAAACATGATGTTAAAACTTTTATAGGTTATAAATTCCAAACGTTTTCGAAAATTTTATAAAAACTACGTAGGGTTTTATATTTACTTTAAATAACCAATTAAATTTAACTTTAAATTACTTTCCCATAAGCCTTCATTCCCCTAATTGTCAGTGCCATAATATTTAAATTTGATAGCGCGCGTAAGAAATTCAAATTCTACCAGTGGGAGAATAAGTTTAAATATTGACGTTCCAGTAGAGAGAGAGAGTGAGTCCGGGAAATTTCCGTGCGTGATTATACGCAAGCGTCCGCTTAGCAGTTACTGCTGGTTAGCTTAATCGCTATTATCTTGCTGCCATTAGACTCATCTACGCGCTGTAGGATGCAGTATTGTATGAGCCCTGTAGCGTAATTCTACTATTTTGAATATCTTCAATTTTAACTTTGATTCTGCTGTTTCAGTTACCGCCCAAGTTGAGGCGTAGTATGTTAGCGTCAAGTTGACGCACTTTAAATAATTTAAATAAGTTTAACAAAGGACGATTTTAATTCTTCTTCAGTGCATTCACTATTTCTCAAGATTCTACACAACTGAAAGAAAGAAGACACAAGTATTTAAAAATACAAATTTTTAAATAAAATAAATCATAAAAAATGTGCGAATTATATTTGGATTATGCCCAAATTTCGAATTCTGGAAGAAGAAATCAAGTACGTTTAATAATAAAAGAGATATTAATAAACATATATCAAATTCAATTAGCATTGAGGAGCTAAAATTTTGAGAACTAATTCCTTAAAAACTATCCGTGCGATTTTTACAAAACTTGGCAGTTTGTCATAATTTGAGTCTTAGAATCGAAATATGGAAAGGAACTGGTATGTAATTTCAGAAAAATTCGATTTATGTCAAAATACCTATATTAGAATAATGCTATATATATAAATCTAATACGTATCCTAAGTCGCGCGTTGGAGACATGAAAAACGCAAGTTTAATTTCGTCAATCGGCCCAGTAGAACGGGACATATAGAATTGTCCTTTTTTTCGCAATGTATAACACTATATAGCCTCTTATTACCAAGCAGCGGTTACCAGCATTCAGTTATATTTCCGTAAATAGACGTCATAGCTTAGCATTTACTATTGTTCTAACTCATATGACCTAAGAACAGTTGTAAATACATCTGACATCTGGTTTGTAAATATGCAGTTTTTTTTTGTATGTTATGGTTACGTTTTTGTCTCTTAAAAGTCACTTTTTGCAGCACAAACTGTTTATATTATCTCTGTGGGCTATCACTTGCTTTTCTCATGCAGCAACGTTACCCCAGTGCATTTAATGTTTCAGTAAAATGATAAATAAATATGTTTTAAAGAGCATTATTATCAAGCTTTACAAAGATATCTTAAAGCCAAGTGCATAAATAAACGGATTCAGAAGAGTTGCTTTGCAGCAAAACGGTTGGCATAATACTTTTAAATTTAAACTAACTTAACTGCTTACTATTATTTAGAAAGAAGACATTCGCTTCTTTTCTTAGAAAACGAAGAAGATCCTAGTTTTTGCTTGTTTTAAAATGAATAACGGAATCCTTATTTATGTTTTAATTCGAACTTTAATTTTTTCTTCATCCCACTCTTTTCTTTGCGTATTTAAATTAATCTCTTTTCAATAACGATCTGAACGTTTTCATGATTTTTTGCTTTTTTCCTATACGTGTGTTGCATGTCTTTCGAGTACCAATTAATATATTTGATAAAATGATACTGCCAAGAGCAGCTAAAAAAGTTCAAAAGCATTTCAACCACCCAGGCACAAAAAAAGAAACTAATCACTTGTGATTTAAGGCCTTTCAGAACCAAAAAGAGTAAAAATAAATTTTCGTTTGTTTCATAAACCTTTTACCCTTTTTTAAAAGAAAGGAAGAGATTATAAATCATCTTGATTTGAGCGATTAATCAATTTCTAATTTTATGTATATAAGATTATTTTTCTCTTTCTTACAATTTGATGTTGTTATTCTTAGAACAATTTTTTTATTAATTCGGTTTGGAATTCGCCAAGAATTTATTTGCATTTTTGTGTACAGTTCCTGAAACTCTTTCAACAAAACTATTTTTCTCTAGCAAGAAACTGGATATAATTCTTTAGTACTCTTGAGAATTGCTAACAAAAATCTTTTTGGATCTTAAAGAATTAAATTTGAGAAAGTAATTACTGTTATAACTATTTAAATTGAAATTGAATAATTTAAATTTTTTTAACTGTTTCTAAATTGTGATTCAGATTTTGCGAATTACATAAAATAATAAGAAATATAAATTGTGATTCAAAGGACTCATAATACATATACTATGCTCCTTTATATCTGCTTTTATATCTCTATATCTAAATTCAGCTGCATGTTTTTAAATAAATGAAGTTCAATGATACGTTTTTGATTTCTAAAGTAAAACATTCCATGTATATTCATGAGTACTTTCGATACATCCCAGTAATATTTTGAAGCCAGTAAAGCTGCATATGCCCAGTAATTTTTCATTTGTTTATTTTAGAAATGCATAGGATCTACCAATTATGGCAGGGACTGTTACAGTTTTATTGTCTCATATAATAAATTCCCAAGGGAATAATTTCCTTTATTATAAATTTCTGCTTCTTTATGAATATCATGACAGTGATCCATGTTTCCTGCAGAAAATGTGCCGTAAATGCTCTAAATCAGTAAATTATCCCGAGGAATATTTTCTTATTAATTTGCCTCGTAAAAATGCAGAACATTATTCTTAATTTTTATCTTTGGTTAAATTCACCTGCAACCTCAACTGAAGAATCATCGCTACGGGAGCTATATGAAGCATCAGATGCTTCAAAAATACTCAACGTATAAATTAAGAAAAACAACATAAAAAAATTTACAATACTATTCAACATCTTAAATTAAGACCTACTCTTTTCGCCAATTTTTAATAATATAACTTCCGTTTCTCTTGTGAAATCATAGATAATATCATTTTATTTAGCTCTTTCCCGTAATTTCCTTTACTAACAGTGGGGGATGTCCGATGTTGTTAGCTACTAGTATGTTCACGAAAGCTCTTAAAACTCCTCCAGATTTTGTGTTAATTATGTTTCATTAGTTGTAGCTGAAGAAGATGATAATGTTGAATAATTGCAAGCTGTTTTGTTAAAACAAACTCTAAGCCGTTCAGTTAAAGAAAAGTGATATTCCTATTAACTAAAATGCTTGAAATGAATTCCTATTTGTATGAACAGCACAAATGAATGTTATTAAAATCAACTGAGACTTTAAGCACTTGAAATCTCACAATCACATAATTATAAATAGCGATAAATTGAATAAACTTTGCTCTAAACATAGCCGATATAAAGTCTTAATTCAATCTCATTTTCTTTTATATTTAACTATCATTTTGTCTCTCATTGTACACAATTTGCTTTCTTCTCGATGTTTTGTCTCCAAACCGAATAATGGCGTAAATTCTTCATTTATCAGACGCCATTTACAATTCAAGTTGCCAGAGAAACATGTAATAAATAATAACAGAAAAAGGTTCAATGTTTGGAATATGTGACAATGAAAAGTTAAATTATAATGGGTAGAAATAGGATGCATAGAAGCAACATGTTAGTACAGAATGAAACATGTTTTATATTCTATAAAACGGCACACATTTTCAAGAATGTAGCATATGTTAAAGCGAAATAATTAAAGTAAAGCATTAAACCGTAGCTATTACCTTTTCCTCTATCACGTAACCCTTATGAAGACTTTGCAATATACAGTACTCCGAACCTAATTATTCAAATCTATGATCCCTCTCTTGTTCTCTCACAATATTCCTGCAAATGTATTATACTACCGTATTATTTTCATACCGCAAAATTAGTAAATTGCATTGAATAAAATCACAAAAATGTAATAAAATAAAAATTGATTAATACATCATTTATTTAGAATAACGGCAGTAATAACTTGCAATTTAAACCAAAACATAACGTTATTAACATACGTAATTACCTTGAATGTCAGATTTTCCTGAAACGTAAATCAAAAAATGAGTAATTTGATTAAATCTTTTACTGTTAATCAGATCTAGGCCTACGATAAAACCATAAGCATTCTTGTAATATTAAACCTACAATCAATTTAAAATGAATCATTATACAGTACAATAATTCACGAAATGAGTATATAGTATTATACTTCACTCAATTATTATATTGTAGGTTTCCTTATTTATTCAGTCACATTAACTGACAAGGAACGTAGTGAACTATTGCGAATAATCTCTTAAGTCTAAGAAACTTAAACTTAAGAAGGGTTAAAGCCTTTATTCGCTCAAAATAAGTTTAACAGCCGCCCCCTTTCTCAGGGCGTACAGCGAAGCCTCCATTTGAGCTTAAAATGTAAGAAATAAGAACTAACTAAAGAGATTTAGCCGAAGCTAACACAATTCTAAACTAGTTGGTCCGTAGTACTAAATTAGTCAGCGAACTGTGAAAAGGTACGTAATACGACCGAGCGTAGCATCAGCTTAGAGAGACGTAGCCCAAAGACAAACACGCGCTATTCAGAAATCCTAACTCTCTCTGTCGAAGTCAGTTGAACTTTACTTAAATAGCACTCTCCTTCTTATCTGCATTTAACGTGATTCTAACAAATCATTCAGGTAGGGAGTGTAGGTTGAAACAAGGAAAGATAGGAATTTAATTAAAAATAACTGTTATAAAATTAAAATATACCTTAAAATATAATGTGATAATTCACTACATTATTGTATGCTATAATAATTCACTAAATGTAATAATTCTCTACCTTATTTTATAATATATTAATTCACTAAATAGTATAATTCACTAAGTCTTTTACATTAAAGCAAAATTTAAGGCTCAGTTAAAAAGAAACTTCCATACATCAATGCTCTCATTAGCTGCATGGTAAAAAAGACTATTTTTTATTTTGAAAGACTTTCGATTCAAAAGCCACCAGATATGCCTTGTTTCTGTAAGAAAGTGTATTTTTTAAAAAAGAATACTGTTAGGTTTTCGAATTCGTTCTTCTCCAAACACGCATTCAGTCGCATCAAATTTTCATCAGTCGTACGGTTTTACCACTTTTACCGATATTATTATTCATTCTTTGAGAGAATTAATTCGCATTTTCATCATTTGTACTAGATGGCACAATATACGATTTTGTATTGGGATCTTCAGAGATTTTAGGAAAGCGTATTAATTCTCGTTTGTAATTGCGGTATTTTGTTTCTAAATGATGCAACAGTAACGAAAGTTCCATACTTCTATTTCATAGAAATTCCCTAATATTTTACAAAGAGGACTGGGGCTGCCTTCGTCTCTTATGAATAAAAATCGATATACTCGTAACAGACGCATTAAAATATTTTCTCTTCTTTTAAGATGGAGTTCAGAGATGGCTGCAGGCTGTTTAGAATTTCGCAATTATTTGTCAGTCTATCTCTTATCCAAGTAATAACTTTATTCTTTCCCAGCTGGTTCTTTGTAAATTTTAGGCGCAAACGTCACTGGTATTACCTATATTAGATATAGTTCGGGGGCAAAATCTGCTTCTAAACCACTTATCCATTTTTTCAACAAACCAACAACTCTACAGGCGCATACTCTAGTGAGAAACAAAACTCAAACTTTAAACAAATTTGACTGCAGTATGCAGAAAGACAGCTACATTCGCTATGACAAATCAGGAAAGAAAATGGCTATATGCAATGTGTAAGAAATAGAGCAATGTAAATGGTGTGAACGGAGTTAGTATTAGCTAATTATATTAACTTCAGTGATCTTTTTTTATTAATGTTAATTCGCAATGGAAATGCTTAAAATTCGTCTTTTTATTCAATAATGAATTTAAACTTTGAATGCCTTGCTATTTCTTACAAATATTCATAGTACTACTTTGTTGTTTTCCGCCATAGCAATCATTTTCTCGTGTACACCAAAGCGGATATCCTAAGCACAAGTTACCACAAGTTAGGTACCGCGAGTTATTACAAGTTAGGAACCATTGCATTCAAACACAGATTAGTTAAGTTAGTATGTTAGGTTATTTGAATAATGCAAAGCAGAATAAATTTATCAGACGAAGAAGAGAAACGCTTTCGTGGAGGAATTTCATAGGGAATCTAATTAAGATTCACGTTACACATGGGGAAAGCCTAGGAAAGTAGCCAAGTCGAAGAGTCGTTTGGGCGAGATCGATCACGGTTCGAATTTCAACCGCTTGGCCGCTGGTGAGGACTATTATCCCCTACTTATTTTCAAAGTGACAGCCAACACGGTGCTTATGAAATTAAAAGAATCAGCAAGATTAAGCTTAAATACAAGTAACTGTGACTACTATTGCTCATTATTAGTCCCTTTAAGATTTAGTTAATCGGCATATTGTTTTCTTACCCACAAACGTTTTCTGGGATCCCTGAACACGTAGAAATATTGGTATAACGTACGCTTTGGTACTTTTCATAAATTAACTTTAACGTCTACATGTATGTTTGAATTGTGTAAACATCTGGAACCTAAACAACCACCTTGAGAACAAACTAGATAGAAGTAAGAGTGTAACAAATCTACAAATGCTACGGTTGTGGTTTAAGAGAAATCAGATTCTGACAGAAATATCCAGATCCTTCAATCAAATCATCTCTACCTCCGAAAGATTGAATAACGTATTAATTCTACTTGCAGTACAATACTAAGTACACTATTTTACATGACTTCATAGAACTCTTCTGTAGAAAATAATAAAACGCCCTCTAACACCTACATTCGATTACTTAAAGTTTGAAACAAATGATTCATGACATGACTTTTCCAACAGGGGCTATAATACAAATGGAACTCTATTTACGTTTGTAGCAGCCTCTATGTAAACGTCAAAAATCAGTATCAAATGATAAATATAACAAAATATAAAAGTATTGAAAAAACTTAATTATGAAGTTCAGTAAGATTACGAAATGGTGATTAAAAACGCCTTAAAGTAATGTTGTATTTTTAATGACAATAAAACCCAGACATCGAGGACTCTTGACGAAATAATCGGCAAAATAAGGTGTTAGAATAAAGTAATTTACATATATTTAATTTATCAATAATATTTAACATCATTCATTAAAAGAAGCATTCTTGCAGTCATAAAACCATTTCCAATAAAACATATTTACCTCACTTTTCTGTTAATATTATTTAACAACTAAACCATATTTGTTTCTACTATGATCTTTGTAGTATATGTTATCTTATATATCAGGTAAGATTATTTGATTTCAAATTCTTTTTTTGAAGTTTACTCATGAGGCCACACAATTCTTTGCAGTTAGCAATTTATGAATTTTAATAGAGTCGAACTCATCTTTGAATGTATTTTATATAAAATAATGCATTCATTTCCCTCAATAATTTTTGTTTAAAATCGTTTTATTGAAGAATTCAATTCCCAGTGAATTTGCTTTTTGAGAGCACTTCAAAAGAAATTTCTTAAGTACACCGCACACTGGAGATCTAACCGAAAATCGATTATTTTATTTTATGGTACTTGAAATATGCATATTTTTAAATGACTGAATACGAATTCCTCATATTTACATTTATGCATGCAAATGATGTGTAAAACAGACTTGGATGAAAAAATTTATATCTAGGTTTCCTCTAACGTATCGAAACAGTTCTTCATAAATCTTCAAAAGTCGTGACAAACTCCTTTAGTGCGATATTTACAGAAGTTTGTATGATTTTTAAGTAACTCTTCAGAAAAAATGTCAGTGATAATAAAGCAATTTCATTGAAATGTACTCTAAAATACAGTAAACGTTTGCTTAAATTAAAGTAAACCAGACTTTTGGAAAGCGAGTTAGCGTATATGCGTTATCTTAATTGCCTCTGCTTAATTTGTCCAAATCGAAAATTTCAATTACACACGATACGCTACAGAGCTGCGTTGCAATGGACCTCTGTATTTGCTAGTTTGGAAATTAATTCATTACAGAAGGCAGATATTGATTAGAACAGCAAAACATGCGCAAGGCAAACCACAAGTTCTCCTTATTGCCTTTAAAGCTCCAGGACACAAAATGGAGCCATCACAATAAAGCATCTAAATGTAGAGGTTTTAGTCCTTCCACCAATCACCTCTTCTCTAATCCATCCAATTGATCAAGAACTCATAAAAACATTCAAAGCCTATTACACTCACGTTTGTGAAAATTGCAACACCATGAAGGACTTATGCGAGTGAGCTGAAATTTTCAGGAAATGCAAAGTAGCGCATGATATGCAAATGATTAGAATTGCAAATCCGTAGCGCATGCGTATGCTGAGCAGCGCCCTCTGAACGGCTGATGGATCCGAATAAATAGACGGCTGTAGCGAGGCGTGTATGGTTATCGGTGGTTATCTGCTAGTAGTAAACGTTAACTCAATCTGTACTTATGCCTCGTCGACGAAAGAGAGCGAGATTTGAACAACTTACAGAGTTTGAACGAGGGAGAATCATCGGCCTTCGTGAAGCTGGATTGTCGTATCGTGCAGTAGCCTCTCGTGTGCAGCGTAACAGCAGCACAGTGATGCGCGTTTGGAAGCAGTGGACGGACGAGTGTCGGACAACTCGGAAATCCGGGAGTGGACCCCGAAATGTGACGTCAGCTCGCGATGATAGACACCTGGTCCGCATGGCGCGGACGGACCGTACAGCTTCCTCTAGACAATTGGCAGCACTGTGGTCAATAGCTACAGGTGTTTCATTGTGTGCTTCATCAATTCGTAGACGTCTGCTGCAGTGTGGACTGCGCGCACGGACTCCTTTATACAGGATCCCCCTAACGCACGACCATCGCCGCCTGCGGCTACAATGGGCCAATCAGCATAGAGACTGGCGTGCTGATTGGCAGCATGTCGTGTTTTCTGACGAATCCCGCTTTAATTTGTGGTACCATGATGGCCGCATTCGTGTCAGACGCTATGCCGGTGAACGCCACCTTCCGGAGTGCATTATCGAACGCCACAGTGGACGAACACCCGGAGTTATGGTCTGGGGCGCCATAGCATATCATAGACGATCTCAATTGCTACGAATTGTGGGCAATCTGAACAGCAACCGGTATATCCGTGAAGTTCTACAGCCCGAAGCTGTTCCCTTCCTTCAAAGCTTGCCAGGCGCTGTATTTCAACAGGACAATGCCCGCCCTCATACTGCTCGGATTGTTAAATCCTTCTTTGCAGCGCAGCAGGTACAGCTTCTTCCTTGGCCTGCGTGTTCCCCGGATATGTCGCCAATTGAACATGTGTGGGATGTCATTGGTCGGCGTCTTGCTCGTGATCCTCGTCCTGTTGCGTCTGCAGACGAACTTTGGGTACGCGTACAAACGATATGGAATGCTCTTCCTCAGTCAGACATTCAAACTTTGTTTGACTCCATGCCACGTCGTGTAGCAGCACTTATTGCGGCGCGTGGTGGCCACACAAAATACTGATTCTGATCTCTTGTTCTTGTTTGTTTGCTTTGAACATTTAATCATTTATTTGTACCACTACCACTCAACTGTGTATTAAATTGCATTCAATTATGACGATTCCTTCTTGGTGTTGCAATTTTCACAAACGTGAGTGTACATCAGGCATGTTTACATCTCTGCAAATAAAGCACTAAACGAAGGAAAGCAAGAAAAACTAATCGCATTTTGGAAGAAATTCAATTTAAGCACTGCACAGAAGGGATTAAACTCGCATGGGAACAAATAAATTTCATAAGCAAGAAATGCTTTTCTGGCATCAGCTCTCTCCAGAAGTTGCAACTCATTTATAGGATTTACATTGATTGAAAATAAAGCCATGGAAATCATACAAATTTCAAAAACGAAGGACTTTGCGATATGTAGGAAGGAAAAAATTAAAGAATTAGTTGAGAATAATGATCGTGAAATGACAAATGAAGAATTGAAGAATTGGATGACCTTATAATCTAGCAGACAAGTAAATTTAGCGATAGTGGAGAAGATAAAGAGTCAAAAAAGGCACAGGAACTGTCTGGTTTTGATAACGGAGGTTGACCCAAATGTAAAAAGATATTGAAAAACTGGGCACTCCTTATCGCGAAATGTTTCATAAGTTGCGTCAGACATTGTCCAAGTAGATAATGGTATCACGTACTTATTAAACAGTAATAGAAATCATCTTAATTACTGTTTCGTTTCTCTCTTTTAATTACGAAAATATTTAGGTTTGTATAAATTATTCCTGCTTTCTCAGTCTTAAGTGTACCTTAACTGCTTTTTTTTCCATATAAAATTAACTTTGCAGAATGCGATTTTGCCGTATCCGTAATGTGTTAATGACGTAACTCCAGCGAACAGCAAGGGTTTACAGTACATTTAACCCAAAATAAATTATCTCTTTAATGCAAAAACTTTCATATTATTGTCCTTAATCTGCGCACCATTATTTTCTTTTAATATTAATTAATATATAAGTGTTTTCACTTTTTTAATGGAAATGAGGCACAAGAAATGCTACACACGGCACCACATTGGAAGGAAAGTTCCTCATTCTGACATTGGGATAACCCACCTTTTTCACAAATGCAAAATTTTTTCGTCAGTGTACATTTACAAGGGACATCAATGTACAATTAAAAGGATAGCAAACTCATCCACTAGCAATACTCCATGCAAGCGATTAAAAACCTCGTAGTGCCTGATATAATAATCTGGATTTAAAACTTAAAATGAACACTTACTGAGCGCACGATTTTAGTTGAACGTTAAATTTTTCAAATGATTAGCTGCGGAATATGGAGTTCCGTATTTAGCACGCCATATTGGCTTTTGTGAGCGACATATGATACTATTAATTATATTGAAACATTGTTTGTGACAACTATTTTAAGATGTTAGTATAAACGCAGAATGCTGTCGCGTCTTCTTGGGTCTAAACGCACGTTGGAAAAATAACTGTCATAACAATATAAAGCAGTGGACGAGCATTGTTCATAGTCTATAAAGTAAAACGAGTTCTGATTCAATCTCGTATTTCTGGAAATTTACTCATATGTAAGTTGTAACAAGATGCATTAAAACTTAGTTGTCTTTTCGGACAAAAATGGATAGTCTTGACAATACGAAAGCCAAAAATATAGCAATGGTATTTTTTCCAAGCTGTCTTTAAGCGCTGCATCAATTATGGATTAAATATCTGGATCCATAAAATGCGTCTCTGATTTTATATTAATTATTAAACGGTTCCTTTTAAATGTTTTGTCCCTATGAAAAGGAGGAAAGTATTGTCTGCATTCCTGTCAGACTTTATTTGAAAGGAAATTAAATTTTATCAGACATCGAAGTAATATTGAATTCTTGTTATATGTCAGTTAGCTTCCTAAAGACATTATAATTTAAGTATCGAGTAGAAGCAAGACATTATTCCTTCTAGATGAAAAGTCCACCAATTGAGGTTTTTCGTTGGAGCTTCTATACTTTCTTGCATTTTAGATACAGTTGCATTGTAGCCTCGTAACAAAAGTTTTAATATACTTACAATCAACCAAATTGGAAGATTGAAAGAACCAAACTGGATTACTAAAACTGTCTTAGAATTTAAATATTGTACCCTTAGTAACTGGAAGATATTGGTTAAAAAATATTGAACTTCTGTTATTTCCAAAAGACTCTTCGACACGGTCTTTGTGAATAATCATCGTACTTCGCTGTGTAAAAGATGTTCATGTTTACTGTCACTTTCCTTACGTAATTCACT
Organism: Stegodyphus mimosarum; assembly: GCA_000611955.2. Taxonomy (NCBI): domain Eukaryota; kingdom Metazoa; phylum Arthropoda; class Arachnida; order Araneae; family Eresidae; genus Stegodyphus; species Stegodyphus mimosarum. The sequence goes on from KK118629.1 coordinate 260,215, forward strand.
GAATAACTTAGAATAACCTGGAAATCAAGAAATATTTATTATACGATTTCTAATTATAGATCACTTTTGCATATCAGTTTGAGAAACAATGGCTCCTTCCATTGCGCTTGCATCATCGCCGTTCTGTCCCTCACATGTTTTTCGATCAGTGACATTATGATTCATGTAAGCATCAGTGAATTTCTACAGCTGTTGTTCTTGTATTTAATGGATTAAAAAATAGAATTTCGTCATTAGAGATATTCTCAAAATTATACCTCACAAAACAGATCAAATCGGCATTGTCCTATATACCTGCACTTTCATCGACGTTGGCATTATTTTAAGCAAACAACAACAGTTTCTTCAATATTATCTGCTATTTCTATGATTCCATGCTTTGATGTGTTATTAGAGCGAGACAACGTATTTATCTTGTATTGCTGTTTTTTATCACATACAAACATTATTATGATACTAACAGTTTCATTGCAGGAACTATTAGCGTTTTCGCAACTGTATGTCCAGTTTTAACACGTAACTGCGATATTTCATAAGATACGATAAATAGATTTTCAGTTAATCTCATCCAATAAAAATTCGAGGACATAGTCTCTTTCCCAGTTATTAATTCGTATTTATTAATTGTAAAGATAAGTATTGGCTTGCTATTTTAATTCGATGTTTTAATCCCAAGTACTGCTTCAGCTCTGAATGCTTCATGAATATATTTGAGAAGACCGTATTACAAATAACACATTATAATTTTTCATTAGCATCTTTCATGAAAAAAACATTCATATAATCATCAGAATGCTGTCGAAACCAAAGTGTTTCTTTATTTTTTGTTTTGCAAATGGGCAACAACTCATGCGGCCATTCTTTAGTGCCCTTCTCGGAACTCACGCTTGGCTAAAGACCATTTAACCGTTTATTGTTTATGTTGTCAACAAGAATTGTTCCTGTCTGGAAATCATTTGATTGCTAATCAGTTACAACCAGCACATTGTTTTGTTGTTTTATTAACCATATCCCACTAATGATTAGATGCAGTATCTCTACACATAATGTGTGTGTGTGTGTATGTATGTGTGTATGTGTGTGTATGTATGTGTGTATGTATGTGTGTATGTATGTATGTGTGTATGTATGTATGTATGTATGTATGTACGTACGTACGTACGTACGTATGTATGTATGTATGTATGTATGTATGTATGATTTTTTCGAAATTCGAATTAGAATTTTTTTTATTTTATGTTTTGTGACCAAATCGCGTCATTTTGAGACATAATGGGCTACAGGAAAGCGAGATTTCACTCTATACATTTCATTTTTACATCGTCGTGAAGCGTAGACACTTAGCTATTTTACGAACTTAAAATAAATTTCGTATTTCAATAAATAGATTAAATACGAATTTATTTAGGAAGTTGAGCTTAACACCTTTTCAACGGAATTTTTTTTTTTTAAACTTATTTTAAAAAATGTGCTGTTTATTTTCCTTTGATTTTTCGACACGTTGAACTTTAATCCTTCCGACTCCTTTTAAAAAAAGGAATTTTGGAAAAATAATAATATTTTGTATTTTTTTTTAATTTTTTAAA
>KK118629.1:267165-295596 GCA_000611955.2 Stegodyphus mimosarum
TTTCAATCTTTATAAATTCCTGATACAAATAGCGTGCCCAATCAAAACGTAAACTACCTATGCTCAATCTCTATTCTTAGAAATTTCATTATATCAATAAATAGAGGCAATACTGCTCCTTTTTCTAAGAATTAGGGATTAACACATTGGTTTGTACCAGTAGAAATCTTAATACTTTATATTTTTGAAAATTTACTTTATGTAGAAATTTGATTTGCAGTAGGTTTCTTTTCATAGTATTTAAAATTCCCCAAATATTCAAAGAATGTGTGTATTCTGAGACAATGAAATTGCGTTTCCATTCTCCTTTTAAACTCTACTTAATCCTTTTTCTTTATCAGGAAAGAAACTTCAGTAAAAGATAAATTGGTCTTCTTCGAAGGCTAAGAAGATCAATTCAGAGCAAATATGTTGCGCTATAAACATCCTTCACTATACAGATCAGTGTCGAGAGAGATTTACGGGAGAAGCACACCTCCGTTAAGAGTAAACACTGTGAATTATGTGTTTTAAATATGGTAATTTTCTATCTTGGTATCTTAGATTATCGGAAGCTTCAATGTGCTGAAAATGAATCTCAACATGTATTTTCATAATTTATTCATCACGTTATACTAAAATTAACAGTTGCCACGTTAAAATAAAACTAACTGCTTACATCAGATATTTAGCATTTTTTCCCCGAATTTGATGTGTTTACGTAAATAATTTTCTGAATTTCCTGCTTAGAGTAAAGTTCAGTGCTCCCAAAACAAAACTGACATGTCATAAAAATCTAGAGTTAGTTATTTTATTGCTAACAACTAAGTTAAAACATATTTTTAAGTCTCTGACAATCCCGCGATTTCCACGATCAACTCAAATGTAGCAATATTTGCTCATCCCACGATTTTCGCGGGCATGTGTTTTTCTTCCTTTATCGAGAAGCGCATCCCGCCTTTTCGCCTTTTAATCCGTGAAATAAGTCATATATAGATATGTTACTAAATATACGTTACTAAATTGCGACATCTGAAGGTAATTTGTATTTACCTCTCTTAACTTCACTATGTTTGCCGCCTTATCTAATCAAAAATGGCTGCTAGAAAACGTTTAAGGATTTACGAAAGGAAGATGGAAAGAAAGATGCAAGAAAAGATGCAAATGAAAAAAAATTCGCAAAGAAACACGAATCTGGTGTAAAGACTTTTCCTTCAACCTTGTTTCAAACTTTATCATACTACACTACATTTCTAAAATATGTTTTCCTCAGTGCTTTATATTTGCTGAAGTTTTATACATTTTACTTTTTTATGTTATGTAATAAATGAAAATTGTGTGTAGTTCAATTGAAATTTATTAATTTTTTGTGATAGCATCTGGAATTGATTTTTTCTGACAGCTCAGATTCTCATGATCAAATTCTATAGGAAAAATGTTTTCTAGAAAGAAAAAATGAATATTTGAATTTTAATATGTATTTCAATGCAGATTTCGGTCGACAAATTGAACAGTCAGAGGTTTAATAATACAATAATATAAGAATGAGAAACAATAAAATAAATTCTATTTGTAAATAATAAACATATCCAGTTTGAAACACACACACACACACAAAAAATAATAATCAGTCATTTTCATTTATAAGGCATTTCCTTCTTCCTTACTCCCTAGTATTAGTGGTAGTATGCCCGGCTTATAATCAAAGGATACAGAATTCGAATTTCAGTTCTTAGCTGAGTAGCGAAAACATGTGAAAATTCTAATCTCTGTATAAGTGTTGTTCCACTAAAAATATGGTGGTAGATAATTTCCCAAAAGCTTACAGCCGAAAACATCGCGGACGAAAACGTCGCAGAGAAAACAATGCAAGGCGAAAATGTCGTGGTACAAAACATCGTGGGAGAAATTAAACCAAGGAGAAAACATCCCGGCTCTAAAATATTGTGGTACAGAATATCGTGGTCGAAAATAAAAGGGGTCAGAAATTTGCAAGTTTTAAACATCGTCATCGAAAATATTTTGCTAAAAATAAAGTACCTACAAATCATCGCATGACGATAACATCGCACGCACGCGTTTTTTAAAACCCATACTGACATATTATGTGACGGCTTTCGTCATAACTAACAAATCGACATCCAAAAAATTGATAGCAAGCTATACATGAAAACGTTAACGAATACTTTATGAATAAGCAGAAACAAAACTAAATATAATTTTCAATAAAACAATATCTGATTAACAAACGTGAAAGAAAATAATTTAGTAATTAAGTAAATAATTTTTATAGAGGTAACCTTATACAATTATTTAGCTTCTTTTTTAAGCATTTTTGATTGTATTTTTCATAAAATTATCAATAAAACCTCATAAAAAAATTAATTTATTACTGACCTTTGTTAATTAACTAATTTTAAACTTAAAATTTGTATTTAAGTTCTATAACAGGGGTGGCCAAACTTCATGGCGAGAGGAGCCGCATTGAAATTTCATGAATGTTCGAGAGCCGCAAATACATATTTATACCGTTAAGGCATGTTTCCAATGAAAATAAACTTTTGAATTCAAATTAAAGAGAATTTCGCATTTTGTATGCGATTAACATGTTTGCATATAAATGTAAATAAATATTTTTTTTCTCCAGCCCTGTATTCAGAAAAGTAAGTCCTAAAAAAGTACGTTGAAATATCCACAATTTTCTGTCATTCGAATGTCTATAGAAATCGTCAAAGGGTGTTGGAACCCTCTATACCGACAATGTTAAATTGGCCATTTTCTATGTACCTTTTCTCAAAATCTGCTGTAGATACACTCTTGAATTTTTTTTGTGTAATTAACGTGCACCTATCTGATTATACTGAAATGAGCTTTTAATACATTTTGAATTTTAGACCAATTTATAGACTATTTTATTAAGCATAGTAAAATTTAGCAGTTTTCTCACACAAAAAAATTTCAATATCTTTTCCTTAGTTTATTACAAAATGCTAAATATAATAAATAAGCCCAAAAACTTTTAGGTACATGGGAACAGTAGTTACTGAGAAAAGGTGTATCGAGTGTAGAAAAATTACTTTTGGACAAAAACGCGTTTTAATGTAAAAATCCTCATTCATCAAAGCATTCGATGATAAAATAAAACTAGATTTTTTACAGTTCTAATTTTCATAGAGATTGAAATATGGTACTAAATTTAACGGTATAAATATGTATTTGCGGCTCTCGAACATTCATGAAATTTCAATGCGGCTCCTCTCGCCATGAAGTTTGGCCACCCCTGTTATAGAACTTAAATATAAATTTTAAGTTTAAAATTAGTTAATTAACAAAGGTCAGTAATAAATTAATTTTTTTAAAATTTGAAAATGCAAAAATCCCAAATTACCAGTTTTTGAAGATATTTGGCTTCCAACACCCTCTAAACATTTTAATCCAAAACTTGGGAAAGAATAGTTAGCTGATGTCCAGTATAGAAAAGTTAACTAAAAATTAAACTTGATTGCAATGGTATCTGGATCATCAGGTCACTCCTGATGGATCTGAGGATTACACTATTTCAGCATCTAGCGAAATCTGCCAGAATTTTTATGTAATCATTACACCTCCGCATCGTTGAATTGCTAATAAATCTAGCGGCTCATGTGACGTTATATAAATATTTCGTAGGCCACGTATTTCAACTGTCTACTTGTCGAATCCTTCAGCCATGGCTGTTGAATTCTGAGCTAATTTCAAATACAAGGAAAATCAGAACTAATGGTACAAAACGAAAACGTAACTATAATGAACTATTATAATGAACTTATTTCTAAAATGCAGATATAATATGTGTAACAGAACTATTTAACCGTAACCGAATTATATTGAACGCCACTGAGTGGCGAAGACGAACAGTCTAACTCAGTCGACCTCCAGCCGCGATGACGTTAGGTTGTCATGTAGTCGATGTCTGTAAGTTCTTGCTACACATACGTATGGATACATCGTATTCAAATTGTTAAATATTGGACCCATAAAGGCTATCAACTGACTTATCGTTCTCTCTTAAATTTTTAAGTAAAATAACTCCAACTCAGGGAAAAGAATAAAACAAAGCTTTTTTTTTATTTATTTAATCTTCATCCTAATAGTTACACAACCTGTGTAAAAAAACAAAATCCGAAATGGAGTGTGAAATGGTGTATGTGCAGGCGTAGGAGAGTATTATGGTTTTAAAAAATGAAAGATCAGACTTACAACTGTAAATCCAGCAAAATTGCACATTGCATTGCTTGAAATTTGTAGTGATCAGGCAGTGGATTCTGGCACTACAACATTCTTTTGGGTTACAGAGCTTTCGTGAAGAACGTCTCAGACGTACATGACGTAAGAAGATAAAAGTTATCAATATATTAAAGAAGTATAATACCGGTATAACGTCAGTGGCAGAACTAAGAGTTGAAAAGTTTTAGAAGTACTGGGAGGCAAAAAGTATGATATTTTTGACGACATAGAAAGAAAGAAGTTCGTCAAGCAACGTACGAGAAATTAGCACAAGCTGAAGGGATTTCATCTGCATCAGTATGCTGTATTTTGAAGGAAGTTTTGTAGAAGAGAGATATTTTTATTCAGTTGATCCTTTATTGCTTGATGATGTATTTGAAAGATTTGTATCTCGAATGACATCAATTGACAAAACGTGAATTGAAAAGTTTGAGCAGAATTAAAATCGTTGTGAAACAAGCGGTTCTTCCCGAAACCTCAAAACTTTTAGAATGCTTAAACATTGACGAGTTGCACGAGAAAACTGTGTTAATTGTAGCTTATTACTGGGAGGCGTTGCAAAATACGTGAAACAATTGCATAAAAGTAATTTGTCTTGCTTAGGGATGCTGAAATAATTTTGAAGGACACTTGCACATTAGAAAATTGGACACGTCTCCTAACCCAAATAAGAACGGGAAATTGTACTTTACCAATCCTAAAATTTCCAGATTTCGAATTCCTCCTCAAATTGGAACAACCGTACGTGAACAGCTATTTTCCTCCTTGAAAGAGGTTTTATTCAGTTATCTAAGCCATTCAAGGACTGAAAAATTGCAGTATTCTACAAAGAATAGCAAATCTGAAATAATAAATGAAATAAGTATATAAATGAAATTACGTTTAAATTGCCTCGTATTTGTAAATTTTAGGCTTTTTTGACGGCCATTATCTGCTCTAAAAGTAATAAACCATGATAGAGATTGACAGAAATGTATTTTTTTTGCGATTTTACATGTTACTCTGATGATAATTCTACGGTGGACAGTTTGAAATCGATTAAATTACTGAAAAACGTAATTTAAGAAATTAAATTAGCTATTAATAATGGAGCGGAACATTGCATAGTTTTTATTTCAAAAGGCAATTATATTTTAAAAAATAATTAATTTTTTGTTGCAAAGAAGTCGTATTTCAGAGAGCCAAGTGCAGCAACTAGCTCGAGAGCTGCAATTTGGCCATGTCTGTTCTATAAGTTGCGTTAATTTTCTACTCAGTTTCAATTTTTAAATGCTTAAGTTTAATTATGTTTTCAGCAAAAATTTATTAGTTCATGAAAAAACATGTAAAATGGAAGTAAAAGAATCCCTCTTTCCTTCTTGAGTTCCAAAATTAGTATGCGAATATGCATTTTTAACTTTTAAACAGTGAAAGCTGCGATGTTATCGTCATGCGATGATATGTAAGTACTTTATTTTTTACCACGATATTTTCCACGACGATGTTTTTGAACCGCTTTATTTTCGAACACGATATTTTTGTACGACATTGTTTTAGAACTGCGTTGTTTTCTCTTTGCTTTCTTTTCTCCCATGATGCTTTGTATCACAACGTTTTCACCTTGCATTGTTTTCTTCGCGACGTTTTCGTCCGCGATGTTTTTGCCAAGATATGTTCGGTTCACACCTCCCAAAATGTAGCTTTAGCGATTGGATTTACTTGCTGTCCAATCGCTCTTCTTGCGGGGGAGGACCATAAGTATTTTTCCAATTTGTACTTCCTCAATGCGCGCCTTCGTGGTGTAAGTGATAGTGCATTTTTCTAAGGAAAAAAGATTCTTTAATCTTGGAGATAGCAGATTTTCAGGTTTTCTGCCTATGAAAGTTTAATAAACTTTACAAATAAATTCAATAACTTCTTAATTGATATATAAAGTTTTACCACTATCTGCAGATTGTTATTTTCAGAGTAAATTCAGTTAAAAAACCAACATGATTGTATTGTATTTTAGCGAACTCATTGTAATATCGCATTTTGAGCAACAGTTTATTAAACATAAAGTATCACATTTATTATACGTATGTCATATTACACAATGATTTATTAGCGTTTATTCTGCGTTCACAAAATTCCTTACCCGGCCTTTGTATACTTCATCACTGATCATAGAGATATGCATACAGTTACAAAAATATTTTAAAAGTCACAAATATTCATTTATTGATGTTTTATAAAAGTTATAAAACCTAATTTTTATTTACTTCTCTGCTTCTTGGTTTCTATTTAGGAAAATGATTGTGTTATATATTACATATTTCAGTTGTGATTTAAATTGTTTTAAGTGTAATGATTTAACTTATTTCTGCTTCAGACTTAAAGATTAATTTGTTTTTATTTTTGTAGTTGAACTTAAGTTTCTTTGCCTTGTTGAAAAGTAATTGTTGTCATTTAATTTGTTGTCTTGACAGTTTTGGTTAACGCTTTTTTTTAAGTTGCTTGAGTAATTAATTTTTCTTCTTTTACTTTTGGTTGGTTAAATATTTAAATTTTTGTTTGGTTAATATTTTTCTTAACTTGGTTGTTAATGTTAATTTCTTGTTAAGTTGACCCTTAAGGTCAATTTTTTTAAAGTTCTTCTAAAGTTTCGTTTACACAAGTTGGTGTTTAAAGTTTTAATTAAATTTTAATTTCCCCCTTTTCTGCTAAATTTGGGATCCATATTTTCTGACTATGGTGGTCGTTTTGGCGTTGTGGAGAACATAAAATTTTTTCATACTTGATTATTATATTTTAATTGAAGTAATTTTTATTTCTTACTATGGTGGTCGTGTTTGGTGTTGTAATAAACCTAAGAAAATTATCTATGTAATTATTATATTTTAAATTAAAGTACTAGTTTAAAATAAAAAACTAATACCATATTCTTTCGAAAACTTTTCCGTTGCCTTGCGGGGATTCCGAATTATTTACGACCTTGTTTTTCACGCCAGACTGGGTCTGGGAAGCATCTGTCATCTAGAGAACTTTTGCACCTTGCTGGAGAGGGTAATTCCAACACTACTAACCTTACGTCAAGGTCGAGGGGACGGGGTGTTTTGCTTACTCGCAGGCTTTTTCTATGCTGGAGTGGGACCCCTCGACGAGGCTAGTTCTGCTGTGAGTTGATTGACCTTGGTGTATCAGCGATTATTCGCCAATTTCACCCCTGGGGTTGCCGGGCTGTTGGCCGGTTTCTTACCATCTAAAATCGCCAAACGAGCATTTTGGCGAAAGGAGTAAAAAGGCTGGGAGCTAGCTACAAGGAGGAAGGAAGGAGACGGAGACTGGAGCGGGGAGAGAGACGTTGGCGACGACAAAAAAGTACTGTCTGTTGTGCACGAGAGTTGCTGTCTGCGTTCCTAGAACGATGTATGAAGGAAATGGGGAAGAAAAACCACCTAGGTTGGGCGACGAAATGAGGACGAATCCCACATAGAAGGGGCGGAAGGCTCCGAAGCTACCTTTTCCTGTTCAGATTTCTAATTTTTATTCTTTTCCTTTTAGAAAAAAAAAAGCGGCTGGGCTGCAACGTAGTAGAAGTTCGATTGTCTGCGATGAAAGCCATCATGTATCTTCAATGTTTCTCTTCACTGTTTGGAAGGGTATGAAAATTCTGTTTATGATATTACCACACCACCACCACATATGTAAAAATTGTGTTAAGGCAGTTATCTCTTAATAAATTCTATATTTAATTTCAACTTTTCTTGTAATGTTTTCACTTTTTAATTTAGAACACTGGACCCAGTAGCATTTAAGCACACAACGCATTAATTTAATTATTCTGTTGGAGCTAAATTTTTACCACTATTGACTGTCTTTGAAAACTAGTTTTACTGTATATTGTGTTTATCATGTATGTCACAAACTTTACATATTCATGTTATTTAAAATGGTTATCCAAATATTGACTTTCATTTGATATTGAACTTAAAACATAAACTAAACTCTTAAGTTTTAAAAAACTCCAACAATAGGGACGAATAAAAAGTTTGATTTAGTAATTTTTACAAAATTTATTTTTATATATTTAAAAATCCCCGAAAATGAATATTTGCATTATTTAAAATACTTTTTAACTGGAGGTGTATGTCTATGAAGTGTATGTTGATAAAATAATGACTCTTTAAAGGCTTATGCCGACGTGGTGCATATTGAACCATATGGTACTTAATGGAATTTCGATGCCTCATGGTTTTCCCCATTTTAAGACTCCAAAAGAAATATAAATATTTGTAACTGTAGTATCTCTTTTGAGCAGGGGTACTTAAAATGGGTTGATATATAAGAATACTCATCTCATTTAATCTTGAGGGACTCATCCACCATGTTTGCTCGATATGAATGTGCATTATCTTCCGCAAACCTGAAACCTGGACCACCTGCTGCAGGCAGCAATGAGGTTTAAGGACTTCAGCATGGCATCTTTCAACAGTCGCATACCACCTCTAAAAACGTGCAAGTCAATGTCATGTCTCAAAGCAATTTTAAATCCATACCATGTATTGCTTTGAAGGCATAGAGGTTTATAACATTAGTAGATTTGTTCTACGTTCCTTCTACTCTTCTGATCCTTTCACGCTTATTTTCTGATTTCGACAAAAACCTTAAAAGGAATGCAAGAGTTTTCATTTCCATTATAACCAGATTTTTCTATTAGCAGTAAAAATGAAGATGATCAGACTCGTTTTGTCTGCTTCCAAAGCTTTTTATCAAAGAAAAGCACGCTCATCATCCAGGATGAATGAGGACATCGTTACTGAGTTTCATGATGCTGAACATCATGGAATAAGAGAAAGTAATAAAAACAACAATTTGAATTAAGTGTTCAATATATGCAGTGTTTATAACTTAATTTACGGAACTATAGATGTGATAAATTTTGTAGTAATGGCATTTTTAACAAATATGTACTTTTACCTTTAAAACAACAACACCATTCAGTCAAAGATATTTTTCAGTAACATAAAAGAAATGTTATGTAGCACTTCTAGTCTCAGGCAGTTTTCTAACTATGGATTCCTTGACAAGAAATAGGTCATCACAATACAGATTGAGCTGAGAAACAGGCTTCGGTAACATAAGATAAGAGGAAGTAATAAAAGTCTATTTTTTCTCTCTCGAAGAAACAATGTAATTTCTTTTCTTTCCTTACTGAGAACCTCGCCACTAGGCGTTCTGAAGAAAGCGACTTTTGAAAAACTTGAAGGGCGAATGTTAAGTTTGTTTATGTGCACCGGCTACCTTTGCAAAATAAGACATTAATGAAAATAGGCACCAGACTTTCATCTGTGTTGTTTGATCTGTGATGAAAACAGAAAATCTAGACAAGAGTATTGTTCCTTATAGGAGACGTTATGTCGGGGCATTACATTTTTGAGTTTTTTTCCCAGGAAGAGGCAGGTACCCTAATAAGATAATAATAAGATTTATAAAGAAGGATGTGCGGTGCCTACTCAAATTTGTTTCAGAGTTATTACTGGCTGGTATAGGGTCATGACAAACTGAGATTCATCAATTAATTTGAAATGAGGCGTGATTGTGTCGGTCGTTGCTTTATAATTATTAATTAGGCGAAAAGTTAAAAGAGAGAGAAAGGGGGCTCAAAGTTTTTTTTTCTTCAGCTACTTGATTTAAACGGAAATGCGGAGAGTTACCTACTTGGCTTTTTTCGTGTGAATGACGTTTAGATATTCATCTTTTGCTTTGAATTAGATACACTTGAGTATCATCAAGAAGAAACAAAAAGGAGAGGAAGGAAGAAAGGACGAGTATGAAGACTTCGTGCGTGATGACCAGCGGAACTACATAATTTTGCATCGTATTCCTATGAGAATCTGAACGCTAAACACGCGGTTATTCCAATTTCAATACAGCTTTGATGATATACCTAATTTGTGACACTACACCCTGGAAAAGATCATCACAAAGTCCCTTTCGAGACTGTTTGTTAATGAGTGGAGGACCTTATAAGCGTCAACGTACCAAATGTTCAGACATAGCAATATCGATTTTCCGAAGTTATGAGGTCGAAGATCAACGATACATTTACGAGGCCGTTATTTAATGAGCGAGGGAAACGGTGAGCGTGAACGTACTTAAACTCGAAGACTTAGCGATGCCGATTTCCCGAAATTATGAGTCCTTGCAAGAAGATCAACGACAAACTGTTAGTCAATGACCTTAGGAACTGATGAGTGTGAACCTGCGAAATTCGAGACTTAAAAATCAGCTGCCGAAGGTTTCATATGCAGCGATCCGGACCTTGAATAATAAGAAGAGACTGAAATTCGACTCTTAGTGTGTGGCGGAAAAATGACTCTCAGTTTAATTTAACTAGCGAAATCTAATAGTGTAAGACTCTGAAGTCTGCAGACTTAAGTTCCTCTATTTTCTCTCAGCGTGTATTTGATATGAAATTTTAAATTGTTTAGATTCTTTTAGATAGGAAAAATTGTTTAACTGATATTTTCTTGTGTATTTAATATGCTAAATAGGTATTTATGACCTTGGAACTGCGTAGCAAGGGTATGTTATTATTTAGGTGATGTTTTCTGCACCTGTCAATACGGTTAACAGACTGAAAATTACATTATATTGATCGAACATGGGTAGTTATCAAATTAAGTTATATTTGTACTAAACTGTCAAAATGTTCATTAAGATTAAAAATTTGTAGTTTCTCAAAATTTGGTGTGTGATTATTTTGGCATCAAAACTTCTGCACAACAACAAAATTTCTTCGAAGTTCTACAAGCCAAGAGAGACGTAAACATAACACTTTAAACCTGCATTTTTTAGGATAGCTATTTTTAACATTAATCAAAAGCGCAGTAAACCTTAATACAGTATTTTAGAGGTAAATACTGATACGTTTTAATTTTTTTAGTGTTAAGTGCATTTTGTTAGTAAATATTGACAGTCTTCAACGTGGATGTCTTAAGGAAAACTAACTTTCTACTTGGAGAAAGGTAAAAGAGCACTTATTCACTCCATTTCTAACTCACATCTTTGTTCAATAACAGAAAGACAAATTATTAACGAGCAGAAATTGGGCCCCCTGTATCTCTAGTGGAATAATAAATTCAGATTCTGAAAAACATTACTCATAATTTTAAAAAAAATAGTTCATAGCACAATTGATGTTCTTTCAGCGAGAGGAGCATGTATTATTCCAAGACAATTTCAGCCAGGTTTCACTGAAATTATCAAATTCCGAAAAACATACAAGAAATTAATTTTTGTCAGATCAGAAAATAAGCATGAAAAGAATGCTTCAGGGTTTTTATTATTTCATGTACTTGGAAGACATTCAGTTTGTACATTCAGTGTTTGTTAACACAAAGCAAAAACTCAAGTTTTGAACATTAAAAGTGGAAAGCGATATTTTGATACAAGAAAAAACTCTCTATTTCACATGGAGATTATTAAGTTCTTTTCTTTCATACTCCGTCTTGGGAAAAATAAAGAAATACTCGTGAATTTTTATCTAGCTTTAGGCTCATAAACGGTAAGAAAAAGTATGGTAGAATATTAAGAAGGCAAAATTTTTTACGCCCAAAAGAAGATTGTAGAATTGTATAATTGGATGTACTTCTAGGCAGAGTAAGTTTCTTTCCTTACCCTTCGAGGTTGGATGATCATAAAGAATGTTTTTGTCCAAAGAGGAAAAGATGAAAATAATGAAGATTTATTTAAATTATTAAACTGAAATACTAGAATTTTAGAGTAAAGCAAGTTGAAAAGAAAAATAACTTAAGCAAACATGCATCTTCATCAAGTAAAAGAACATTTCACTTTGTAATACATTCCAAAAATATTAATATGCATTGTCGTAGTTAAATCTAAACTGCTTCTGTAAAAATAATATTTTTATGCCATTTATATAAATGGTATCTAGGAGTTTCTACCTTTGTTATTAGATTGCAACCAAAAAGTTAAAATCATAAAGTCAAAATCATAAAGTTAAAATCATAAAGTTATAACCATAAATTTAAAATCACAAAAAAGACTCATCTGTATAGTCCCCACACATTACTGTACTCCATGTATCTACATATCAATTAAAATTAAATTACACATGCATATGTATCGATCAAGATTACACATGCACATATTTTTCAAGATAATAATGTGTTTTTAATAAAAAAAAATTCGGAAAAACTTACATTATTTAAATATAATGAAATTTTTCAAAAAGTAATTTAACTTTATGAATAGTTTCTCTGAGATATTTTATGTTATTATTCTCAGTGAATTCAGTTTTTAGAAGCTAATTACTAGGTTTGCGAGTTAAACTTTTTGCATTGCGTATAGTTTAGCTTAGATCATACCTTTTTGCTTTATGTAATAAAAATTATAGGAATAATTTATCATTTCCTTTTTAAATTTCCATTATATGGAATTGGATAAGTAATTTCGTTATTGCTTTTATTTTTGTACTTGTCCGATTGCTGTCTAACAAGGAAGTAAGACACGCTCATCGGCGACACTAAGTGGCTTAGAGCGACTGCCCTTGATGTAAAAAGTAAATGCAGTGAATTTTACTTCTCTTGCTAATAACTCCTTATTACATTTTACACTTTTTCTGCTGTATTACTGTATGTCTGTTTCGTATGATTATTTTTATTTCTACAAATTTCACTTTCTACAGTTTCAGCACTTTATCCATGGCTCTTGTTTTATTATTCAATTCTTGTTTACTTGTCAAGCCGTTTTACATCTTTCGGTCATACAAATTAACGCGTATAAGCTCTTTGCTATCCTTCTGTCCCCTTCTTTTCTTTCCATATTACTCGATGTTTCTTAGACACAAATTTTATGCACATATGCGCTTGATATTTTTCTGTTATCCAAGCATTAGCTTGGCATTTCAGCTAAGCATTTCAGTTTAATATTTTAAATAAAACATTTTTATTTTTAATTTTTCCTCTTAGGATAAAAACAATCTTTATGATCATCCAACCGCGAAGGTTAAGAAACGAAAAAGTTTATTCTGCCTAGAAGTCTACCGAAAGAATCACTCTAGATGTCACCGCTGTCACACATTGCGCCCAGACAAACTAAATTATGTTTACTTCTGTAGGACGCAGTCGTGGTTAAGGCAACGAAAGACTGTAGATTACTTTCTTCTTCATCACTTCAGAATGCATTGCAGCATATACCACACGTTCATTTTCTTCTTCGTTTTTTCACTTACCAGACATTTATCCTCAAAAATTTCTCTTTCTACTGTAATGTTCTTGCTAAAGTAAGGTTCTTTAACTTCTAGAACCTAGTAGAACTGTGTAGCAACTATTCTTTAAGTTCTTATGAGTGTAAATAACAACTCTGAAAAAAGTAAATTGCTCTGATATTTGAAGTCAAATAGTTTCACAGAAGGGCCCTCTTGGGCGTAGAAGAATCCAATGCTTTTGGCTTGAACTTAAAATAGAAAATGCAAAATGAAATTGAAGCTACGTAGAATAAACTCCTAAACCACACAAAGTTATTAAAAAATGGCTTTTAACTAAAAATCACTGACGTATACAAGCAAGTACGTAATAAGCACGGTCATAAACTAGGGCTAAAAACGTGGCCATATGGCAAAACGCTCTCTAACTGAAGTACCTCAGACCTCAGTATAAGTAGTAGTTATTATTCTAAATTGCATAAAGTGAAAAAATAGAAACTCATTCTGGTAAGAAAGCGTAGGTAGGAAAATGAGAAAGTAAAGGAAAGGTTGTCTTAAAATAGGTATTAGAAAAATAAAGTTAGACCCTACAAAACAAATAATTATACTATCTTCTTGTACCACCATTTCATAATGCACTAAAATATATAGACTACGGGGTTCTATATTTTGCCACAAGTATATCATACATTCTTTCACCTATATGCTGCATGATTTTACAATTACATTTTTTGTGTTTCTGTTTACAAACTATATACTTCAGTGTGTAATCAAACTTTTCGTCTTAAATTGTAGTTTAGAATTTATAGTACCTTTATAATAATGTCTGTCATAAGAATAAACACTAATTTTACCACTTGTTGTTGAGCGATAAAATAAATTAACACCGACATTGCTACCATGTTACAATACTTGGCAAACGTCTGAATATTTCGTGATTTCACCACGTGTGACACATAGGAAAAGGTTTCTCTTAAAACATCCTCCACGATTCGTTCCTCTTCTTAGACAGGTAGCCTTTTACGTAATCCGAAGAACAGAATCCAATGATACACGAAATCGCATGATAGTCATTTTGCGTATGAGTTACTTATTAGTGTTGCTATGAACAGCGTATCATCTTCTAATAATAGATTTTATATGAAGAAAATTCGTTTCAAATCTTTATATTTTAATACAACTGTATTCTGAACTTAAAGATTAGACGTAATACTCGTTTTGATTATTTACTTTCTGTATTCCAGACAAACATAAATGTCGTGGTACTTTTATGCAGGAAATGATACATTCGTTTCCAGCACCTCAAGCGATGGTGTCAGTTTATTTCGCACTACCACTAAAATACCGCTTGCAATCTGTCTGCTTTTGAAGAGTCGATGAATAGTGAAATTTTCCATAGTATAATACTTTATTTTGTCTTCTGTAACATTTGCATCTTGAATCACCAGAACATCGAGCTTCTCCTCAACGACTATCATCTTAATTTATAAAAACTTAGCGCGAGGTAATCCTCCAGCATTCCACTGCAAGATAGGAAAACAAAACGCCGCCTTAGCCATAGCTGTTATTCATTTAACATCACCCTGGAGGCACGTGTGAATTAAGGCTATCACGGTCGTGAGTAACATTACTTCTCTTGAACTTTCTTTATAAACACAACAAAACAATCATTTTTCAATGGATCCCTTCACATGTAGGTATCGACGGTAACGAAAGGACAGCCTCACTAGCCAATACTTGAGCCACAAGACAGCAAAGCGCTCCCTCCAGAGTCACTCGAAAACAAATTTTTGTGAAAATAATGGGTACTCTTAAATCTGACCAAGCAGCAAAATCAACAGGAACCATTCAAGCTGGCTAGCATTCAAAACAAGGGGAAAAAGTTTTGTCAAAATCCCCGTAAAGAAGCTGTGGAAAACTTCAGACTGCAAACAGGCCACGATTGCATGGTACATCATCTTAATAAAACTGGTATTCTTCCATCTAGTGTATGCCAAATTTGCAATTCTGGCATCATGAATGCAGAGCACCTTCTTTGCTGCCGAGAACTAGATGAAGAGTCTCAAAAACGTGGTGAGATAAGTAAACTACACTGGAATTCCAGAACTTTCATGAACTCCTTATAAAGACTACATCTCTTATGTTCTTTTCCTTGTTGTTTAAATTTTTAACTTTGTACTTTTATTCCCAGGTTCATTTATTTTGATTCTTACTTTTAATGTTTGTTCTTTATTATTTATCATTGTTCTTGCATAATGCTTGAGCTATTTTATATGTTTGGATTTATCTTTCCGATAAAGCCATATGTAAAAACAACATCATATATTTGTGTGCAAAATTAAGAGAATCTGCAAATTATGCCTTTTCTTACAAGACGTATTGAACAAAAGGTACTAGTAGCTATGCTACCGAAACATTATGCAGTTATACGTGAGCGTAAATATCCGTGTCTGCAGCAGTCTTACTAGAAATTTAGGCGCTAAATTAGCAAGCAAAGAATCAAAACGTAGCCAAAAGTGGCAAGCAACGTCAGAGATCACGTGATTATGTAACGTGTTAAGTACGTAAGGTCACATATTCTCTGACGTTGTAGAGTTATTAGGTTATTTCGAAACAGGAGAGAGGAAAAACGAGCGACACCCTCGCCGGGATTCAAACCTCGGATCTCTCGAATACACACCGAACAAGCTGACCACTACATCACGAAGGCATGCCATAAAGGCGGGAGAAATACCTTACACTGTTATCACGAATTCATTGTCCGAGTGCTCTGTAGGTTGCGGATTGTAATTCGAATCTTAATCGTTATTTAAATATTGGTTCTGTTATTTAGAAACACGGTATTGTTTTGATTTTTAAATCGTTCAATTGTTTATTTCTTAGCAATATTATAATCTGGGAACTAAATTCCAAATACATGGGATTCAGTCCAAAAACCATAACGTAATCATTCTGGATTGTTAGACAATAATTGCGGGGTATTTGATTTAAAACCAGCATTGATATAGAGATAAAAACGTCAGTGAGGCGAATAACATTATTATCACGTAATTATTTTTATATCTACGAAACTGGCCCCTCTATCAATTATACAATACAATCTGTCGTCCCATAATTTCGAAGAGAAGTTTAAATCGCCCTTCAAAAAAAAAAAAAAAAAATTAAAAACCCCCTTAAAAAAAAAAAAAAAAAACCGCAGCTGGAGTACAAAATTTTACAATCTTTTCAGTTTTAATTTTTAAAATTATCTGCATCGTTGTTTTTTAAATATATAGTATCTTCTTCCTCCTCTTTTATCTTTAGGTGTCAGTTGAAATGGCTTTATGTTGCACACCCTTCCCTATGTTTGACAAAGGCTCCTTGATTGCTATTAGGTAAATAGAGGAATCGTAGAATCCTATGTTCAAATTCTCGGCACACTTGGTCCTCGACTCTTGTTAATGGACAAAAACTTTCGTTCCACATTGCGCTCAGCTGTCGACGATTAGGTGGAAAGTGGGGACATTCGCTGCATGGATTTGTAGTCCAAATGACCTGAACGTTATTCTAAATAGCATATTTGGGATTCTCTTAGGAAGGCAATTGTATTTCGCTATGCATTTCTAAGAACCATCCCGGAGTTGTAAACAGCTTTGCAGCAGAAATGGGATCGACAACTTCAGAGTTTCCACAGTTGCCTTCTGCCCAGTAGGCCATCACACTTCTTGACCTGTCTGCCTATGAGTATAGTCTATACCCATATTAGTCTCATTTTAACCCGGCGGAAGGCGCACTAAGAAAAGTTACTTGAGCGGGCGCGTGGGGTTTCACATACCCCAATATTTAAAATAAGATAAAAAAAAGGTTTTATTTAGTTTTAAATCAGTTTTCTTATTTATTATACGTGAATAAACCTTAGGTTACCAAAAATTAATTTCCAATATTAAGCTTATAGAGTTAAAATAAAAATAAATGAAAATAATAACAAAACAGACATCATACCTTAAAGTTTTGTTGCATCTCCATATGCACAATGCTTATTTTATCTGGTTACACTTTGAACATAATACATTAATATGTTCTTGACAAAGAAAGATTTCACATTTTATACATCTCATTCGAGTTTTTCTATCCTTAGCTCGAGGACATTCGCCACATCTTTTGTATTTAGTTATTTCGAATTTCATAGATTCGTTTGAATTATTCGTAGAAACTTCTGCTCTTCTTTTGCACGCCGTACGTAAATTTCTCGCTAACGTATTAATATCTGATCTTTGTTCAATACGATTTTTAATTAGTTCTAATGCTAAGTCCTTCAAAAACAGGCGTCTGCTTCTATATCTGGTTGGTGGATTAGCAGTTGAAAGCAATATGATTCGAGCATTTATTGCAGCAATATTCAGAGCAGAAAAAAAAATTACCATTGGCCATCTCCTTGTTATTCTGGCAACTGAATAACTTGCTGCCATTTCGTCTACCGTATCCACTGCTCCCTTAGTCATATTATAAAAACATATCATTTCTGGCTTTTTCCTTTCTCCAGTAGTATCATCTATAGCATCATCGTTATGTAATGTTGAAAGCATAAGAACAGTTTTTCCTTTTTTAGGAACATAAGAAATTAATGTTTTATCTTTTTCAAAACCAAAAAGTGTAGAAAATATTTCCCTTCCCTTAGAAGTAACAAAAGTAGGAGGAATTTCCCTTTTGTTTTTCCGCATTGTTCCTACAAGTGTCAGCTTTTCTTTTAGAAGATCCGCAGCTAGTGGGTAACTCGTATACCAGTTATCTGTAGTAATGTTTCTGCTAGATTTATGCAGTGGTTGAATTAATCTTTTCACAACGTCAGATGGACTAGTACTGACCTTGAAGGGACCATCTGGCTGTGTACCGCAGTATATTTCCATATTAGAAGTATAAAAAGTTCTTGAGTCTACCAGTGCAAAAATCTTGATTCCGTATTTTGCTGGTTTGTTCGGCATATATTGCCGGAACCCACATCGGCCCCGAAAGGGTTCAAGTTTCTCGTCAATAGTGACGTACTCACCTAAATTATAAGAATCTTTGCAATTTGAAATAAATTTTTCAAAGAAATCTCTAATTGCGGCTAATTTATCAAAGAGTTTTCTCTGTGGCCTGTCTAGCAATTTGTCGAAACGCATGCAACGTAAAAGAAATAAAAATCGCTTATAGGGCATTGTTGTGTGAAAAATTTCAATACCTGTACCGTCAGTAGCCCAAAGGTCCTTTACGTTGAGATGCGATGACTTGTGAAGACCACATAAATATAAAAGTCCTATAACTGCTTTTATCTCGACCACGTCAGTAGGTTTTGCATCTCTTTCACGTTTATAATGTAAAACTATCTCAGAAATATATAAATTCGTACATTCTACAATTATTGACAATATACTATTATCAATAAGAATATTCCAACTACTAAAGGGATCAGTAACATTTCTGGCTTCTCTTACAGGTCCTGGAAGATGAGTCATAATATTATGCGAACGAACTCTTACATTTTGCCTAAATTTCTTTTTTTTCCACACCGTTTTTCCATCTTTTCCAACAAAATCATCAGAATCATCATCATCTTTAGTATTATCCAGTTCATCATCTTCTTCTGTATCTGTATTATGTTCACTAAATATTTCAATGTCAGTATCACTTTCAATTTCCGAAATGCAATCTTCATCACTTTCAACAGTTTCTAATAAATCTCGCAGCCGTTGCATCTCTAATTCATAGGGACTCATTCTTTTTGCCATAATGCACTAAAAAATCTTTAAAAATATAATTTTAGCTACTTTAAAATCCCTTGCGAGTAGAAATACTTATTGTTATACTCTAGAATTTAATTTCTGAAATAAATATTCCGTCAGGAAAACACTTACGTGGACAGGCGCGTGGGGTGTGTCATACCCCAGTTCCAACAAATGCCAATAAATCTTTTTCTGAAACACATATGCAACAGTAAACCGGATCTGAAGGTCATACACTACTAGAAACTCAGCTACTGAAAGGCGCACAAAATTGCGGTTTCACAAGTTGGGAATATTCCACTATTTTGTAGGGGTGGGGTATAATACACCCCACGCGCCTTCCCGCGGGTTAAATTCGATATCGAAACGTGAATTTTGGACATCCCTGCACAATGAGCTGTACTGTTAATCATGCATACATAGAATGACATTTGAATGGCATATCCCTTTCTCTTTAAAAAACGTATATTCATACCAAATTCATTAAAATCTGTACATTAGTGTTTTAGAAATTCGACATAATGTGCGAATTTTAATATTGCACGAGTGCATGTTACTCATGACATTTAGTTTAGTAAAAGGTATGTGACTGTTAGAAAGCATTATTTTTTTTTCTTATAACGTGCTCCGCCCTTAGGCACTACACGAAAAGGGAGGGATGCCCCGTGGAGGTCTTTTTGAGGGAAACTGGCTCGTATCCACGTTACACATGGGGAAAACCACGAAAACGCCCATGCAGCCAGCCCGTTCGGCGGGACTTAGAAGGCATTATTACCTCATGAATTGGCACTATTATTTTCCCATCATTTTTTTTATTGATGCTATTTCAAAAATTGTTATTACGCATTAATTTGATTTTTATTTTAATGGTCACGCGTTTAATTTTTCTGTGTTAATTACACTCATGTCTATAAATTAAGGATAATTCGGAGTCACGCTGAAATCGAACTCTAAAATAAATATATCACCTGTAAAATCACTACACACATCTTCAAGAATCATATGCAAATTTCAGGAAATAACCAGATGACACCAATGGTACGTCACAATGACGAGAGTGTAAGAGAGTTATATATAAGAAATACAAGCAAAGAAGTAAAATTGTTCGCAGGCTCTTTATAAGCATTTCAGTGCAATAACCGAATAGTTATGACACAAAGGAAACATTTGGATGATTTTTGACGTGGTAGAATTACCGGCCGTCTGGAATGTGGGCGTACCCAACTGGAAATATGAGACGAACTTCCAGTTGGTCATCTCCATCTGAGTGTCATCTCCAGGCTTTGCAACGATTCGAAGATGACGGTAATGTGAGTAGACGTTACAGCACTGGTCGCCCCAGAGTTACAACACCGAATGAGGACCGGTATTTGGCAGTTACTGCCAAATGAAACAGGCGGAGCACAGCCTCAGACCTGTCTCGTCAGCTCTCTTCAACCACTAGTACGACAATTTCAAGGCAGACCGTGTACGGACGCTTAGAGCAGATTGGTCTATATGCTCATAGACCTGTCAGATGCGTTCCACTTACTGCAAGTCACTGTCGCCTGCGGTTAGCCTGGAGTAGAGAGCCTGCATTGTGGGCACCGCAACAGTGGGCTTGTGTGATGTATTCCGACAAGTTCAGGTTTAGCTTGCAGTCTGATTCTCGCCGGACTTTCATATGGAGAGCTCCAGGTACCCGTTACCACCAAGAAACATCATTGAACGACACCGTTACGGTGATGTGAGAGTGCTCGTTTAGGGTGGAATTATTCTGGGTTCCAGAACTGACATGCATGCTCCAATTGGAACCATGACAAGCCAAATCTATCGGGACGTCATTCTGGAACAACATATACGTTTGTTTCGGGGCGCCATGGGCGCACAATTTGGGTTTATGGATGACAACGCCCGTCCTCACCGTGCAAACATCGTGAGCGAATGCCTTCAATCGGAGGATATCACCGATATGGACTGGCCAGCATTCTCACCGGACTTGAATCCAGTAGAGTACGTGTGGGACATGCTTGGCCGACGAGTTGCAGCCCGTCAACCTCCTCCTACATGTCTACCGGAACTTCGGAGAGCATTGCTTTTCGAGTAGTGGAATATCCCACAAGATCAGATCGATAATTTGATACTCAGCATGTCTAGGCGTTGTATGGACTGTATTTCATCGTCTGGGAGACATACAATGTATTAACAATCATACCAACCATGTAGTATTGGTTTTTTGTAAATAGGTGTTTTTTGTAATTTGCTCCAGGGAGAAAAAAACGCTAATTTTTTTAGTAATATCAAACATATAGCATCTGTTTTTGCTCTTTACCTTTTGTTTAATAAATAAGCTTTACAAATAAGTCAAATTTGTTATCCTTCTAACTCTTCCTTTGCCTGATTTTGCATTATCCTTAATTTATGGACATGAGTGTATATACTTACATAAGATGATTCATAATTGTATCTTGCGTTTCGAAAACTACCTTAAATTTTAAATACCGTAAAGATGCATATCAATACATAAATAAATTTAACAAGTAACATGTTGCCTCGAAATTTGCATTGCAGGTTTGAGGCAGAGGTCCATCCTAGCAAAGCAAGCATACCTAATGTTTTCCTTCAGAATATTCGTTCTGCATTGCACAGAGAGCCACACTTCTTGATCTTGTGCCACTCGCGAATTGTAGGTGTCTGATTCGTATTTCGTACGAATTGATTCATTGATTTCATGTTAACGATTTGTAAGATGGCATAAATTTTACCAGTAAATGCGATATTTGCGTTATACTGATAATTAACTTTATGACTGGCATCTAACAACTAAATGTTCAGTGACATGACGGATGTCTTATAGGAGCAATCAAGCAATATGTCTTACAATTAACATGCATTTTTTGCTGTATTTGTTAGTCATTTTATAACCTTAGTTAGAATTATGAATCCCTTATATTTGTTTAATCATAGATTTCTGAAGGAATATTCATGATTTTGGATTTCTGGTGCCTTTCAGCTCTGGCAGCTGAATGGGCTAACTGAGGAGTATTTTCGTGTTTTTTCCCTTATGGTTATGTAAATATAATTTAATTTTTCTGAGCGGATACTTAACGTATTTGCAGCAAGAACTTCATGTTGAAAGTGAATTCTTATTCCTTAGAAGATACCTTAGTATGAGCTATTACAACAAAATATCCTAGCATCATGTATATAAGACATTTTCTGCAAAATAGTTACATACGAAATTTATGACATGGACATTTTAAATGTTAATTCTTTATTTCCTAATGCGGTATCTCAAATTGCGATTGTTAATCAACAGTTTTCCATTTAATCTGTTTAAGACAAGTCAGAATTTTCTTTTTTATTATTTCATAAAACCTATCGCTTTCTTCCGTGTGTTGTCTCGTGGTCTGAGTGGTACTACACTCAACTAGCAGGTAGAATATTCGTGGTTCAAACCAGGAGAGCGTATATTTCATTGCTGGTGCTACTAGGATCCGAAAATGTAATTACTGTATAAGAGAAAATTTTAAACTGATGCCATACCACATGTCAGTTCTTTGCGAACAGTAGCTAAAATAAAATTGGCCCGGAAAGTAACTAAACACTAAATACGCCTATACCTCTCACTTGAACTGTTTACTAAACACTTACCCTCTTTCAAGCAGCTGATTTCTGTTACGTATCTGCGCATGCTCTTCTCACCCCAATTGCTTCTGTCCCAGTTTCTAATAATTTTCTTACTGTTTAGGGTACATTTTTCACAAAATTCATCAAATTGATTTCCTGACCTTTTTATTTTAACCATCCTTTATCTCTTTAAGTAAAGCGGCGTGTAAATAACATGATAATTTTAAGCAGTTAACATAAAAGCATTCGACATTTATTATGGATGATAATCTATTTCCTGTGATGATTCCAAGAATGGAAACGTATTTGTTTGGAAAAAGTAAAATTTGCTGTTAAATGAAGTGCAAGTCTAAAGTTATGCTGCTGAAGACATGACAAAATTTCAGTTGTCGATACGAGAACGGCCTTTTATTGTTCCTCCATAAACAGATGAAAATTACAGTTTGATTATAAATGGCTTTTTTTCAGTAATATGGTCCAAAATTCCTGTGCTGTGAAAATTTCGGTTTTTCTGATTATTAGATTCAAATTTATTAATTTAATTTAATTAATTAAATTTTGAATTTCAAGTTTCAGTTCATACATGACTACTGGAAACAAAAACGTCTTGCTTGCGTTAAGAAAATGGTTAGTTCCAGATAAATTTAAATTAGAAAAGAAGTTAAATCAAAGAAAATTTAACAAAATATCTAAATGAAAAAAAATTAGCATACATTTTTCAGCTAGAAAGAATTTTGTAGAAAAATCATACCCGTAAATTTAAACACTTCATATTTTCTAGAATGGAATATTCCGTATTCTAATTTTAGTGAGTCTGAGGTGAAAATAAGAACATGAATCGTTCTATTTAACTTTGAAAAATAAATACACTTTTTGTGAGAGTCTTCAGCTTTCAAACTCAATTACCATAATCTATTTTCAATAACAAAAAGCGAAGTAATATAGTTTTCAAAATCCAATTCATTGTTATAATTAAATTGCAAAAATTTGTGTTTTACTGTATCACGTAATATAACATTCAATTAATTTTGATTGCTCTCTATATTTATATCTAGAAAAATTGAAAACACTTTATGTATAAGCACAAAATTGCGTTTTTTCCCTTCTCTTTCGAGAAAAAAATTATCTGAAGCATTAGTTGCAAATAACATAAAAAAGCAATTATTAGATTTGTGTTAGAGAAAAATTAATGTTCCAGAACAATTTGCGTTTAGAAGGATAAATGATAAAATAATTATTCAAACAAGATCTCTTAAAACATCCATTAGAGTTCCACAATTGTAAATTGCTATTAGTTTTCTCTTATGAGTAAAAGGCATACCCTTAGATGCAATTAAAAGTACGTCTATGCTAATATCAAAACTATTGAAATAAAAAATTTTAAATTTCGCATTGCTTATAAGGTTGTTTATAAAATCTTGGTTATTTCTGGTATGAGTAAATTAATAGTAGCCTTCTTATTATAATAAATAACTTTAAAGAAAATTTCCAGATTCTTTCATTATTTATGTATAATAAATGTATACAATTCTCTTTATTATTAATTGTCTAAAGGTAATTTATATGTCTAAAGGTAATTTATAGTTACCGTTGAACTCATTGCCGAAAAGAACAGGAAAATACATTCACAAAATATGATACTTTCTACCTACAATCATTATTTGACTTAACTGCGTGCATTTGCTAGCGACTAAGAATTTCTTTCTATTTACAGTCGATTACAGTCATGTGGGTTAATTCCGCTTGAAGGCACCTAATAGATACGCCACTTTTGCCTTCTATGAAGGGACGGACGGTCAGCTACAAACTTGCCTTCTCCAGGATTTGAACCCGGGGCCGTTGGCATCGCAATCGGTTCTCCTATCCACTATACTTATCTGGGAGGCTTAATAAATGTTAAACACGAGATTTTTCATACACAATTTGCATTTTTCCATAGATGGGAAATCTTTCAGAGGTTTCCGTTTAATATTGTTGTTTCTATGTGGAAAGAATAAGTACTCAATACTGATGGGAGTAATTAGCTACACTTCGATTAAAGTTTCACTATTTTAAATGAGCCATGTATTCTTTCTGAAGTTATTAAATAAAAAAGGCAACATTATCTTATAATAATATGCACCAACTACGTCTAAAAGCATTCAGAGTACCTTACTTTCATGTGGCTTTATTATCGGTAGATATTCTAGTTATTTATTTTCATTAATCTCTGAATGCCTTATCATAGTAATAAAATTTAACTGTATATTAAAAATGCAGAATTCTTTTAAGATTTCAACTTGGAAGCTGAACCATTTCAAAGTACCAATGTTAGACAATTCATTTAATTACGTTAAGGAATACTTTAGTCTCAGTGGCATAAAGATTTTAAGTATGAATTCAAGTTAAAAAAGTAATCTTATTGTAACTTAATCTTTTACTGAATTTCAAGCATGATTAAAGAGGCATATTGCACATTAGAAAAAAGTTACTAAGGATTAAGCTCTCTTTTGAAATGGACCCTAATCTTCTACTTACCCCAAAACTCATATTATAGGGAAGATAACACCACAGAGAAAATACCTTTCATTCTTTTGCAGAAATCGATTTTTGGAATGTCTCGCACCTCATGGAATTTTTTTGCGTTTACGTAGAATTTGGAATTTTTTGCATTTTTCTCATGGAAAGTATTTTGGCTTTCTGCAATAGAACATCTTTTCCAATATAAAGCGGGAATACGTTAATCGTTGAGCTATATATAAAAACGAAAAACTCGGTAAAATGCGGTATTTTTGAATGAAAAAGTAATTTGTTTGGCAAAGAAATTTATGAAGAATTTCATTGACGTATTCATCATTTAGGTATTGGATAGAATATGCAAAAATAATTTCGTCACAATGATGAAAATAAAAATTGACAGTATTTTGTATTTATAAAATGAAAGGAAATAAAAACTCTCCACTTTGGAAAACACGATGAAATGACCAAAAGAACCCTTCAATAAATTCTTTCACTGGCTTATTGTACGTATAGGAATGAGCAAATCTTGACGTAAGAAAGTTAAAGCTTTATGAGTAAAAAATAGCATCAGCTTCGAAATATTTTTTAGAAAAGCTTTTATAAAATTTCCGTTTAGTTAGAAAGTCGAAAAATCAACTTAATTTGCAAAGAAAGCACTGAATGTCCAACACGTTGATATGCATCCTTGTGTTCATTAAAAAATGGCATGTGTTCGTAAGTTAGTTATATTATAATGTATTTCTCCCCGTTCTTTGCATGCCTTCGGGATGAAATGGTCAGCATGCTCGAGGCATATTCGAGAGGTCCGGGGTTCGAGTCCCGGCGAAGGCACTGCTCGATTTTCATCTCTCTTGCTACGAACTAACGTAATGTCTCTACAAAATACGGCACTTTAATAAAGTACTTAATTTATACATATTTTTTTTTAAATTTTAATTTCGAGCATTCCCATAATTTCAAACTTTAAAACAGCGTCATTTAGGCCAAGGAGTTATGACTACTGAATATTCGTAGTAATTATTCCAGAAATAACCATGTTTTTACCGAAAATATGCCCAAAATTATTAATAATTTAGAGCACTTTGGTTCACAATAGCACACACTGAGCAACGCATATATTCTTTGTATAAAGAGCAATAACACTGTCTACCTGCTATAAAACATTTGCTGAATTATAATGCTAGTGAGCAAGTTTTAAGAACTGGAGCATTATTCTTCATCTAATTCGTCCAATACGAAAGTAGTTCATTCTATAAAAGTGAAATAGCTTTATGATATTTGCGAGAACTTTTTCAAGATATTCAGTTGGCCCTTAGCTAAATAACTAACTAAAAATATGATAAGAATAGTAATAAAGATCTACGTTATTTTTAATTAAAAACATGGTAAATTAAAACATGAAATATACGCTTTATTTCTACATATGATGTGAAAGAAGCCTCAGCATTTTAAACTGAAAGAAAAATATTATTCACGATTTTTTAATTGATATTTGATAAAGTGTCTATTCTAAAGTAATTACCATTCTTTTTTTCTCTTAAGTAGTTTTATTGATTCAAGTTGAATAACTGATAGTTGTGAGTATACAATGGTATCTATGTTTTACCGAGGATCACGGGATTAAACCTTCCACCGCAATTTTCTGCGAATACCAGGCTCTTTTTTAAGACTATTTCTTCTTCATTAATGCTTGAGAAGATGTGTAAAAGCTAATAGATTATATATATATATATAAAAATGGAAATGTTTAAAATGGAAGCTAGTATTTAACGCATTTTACGTGTACAGGAAACTTGAGAAGACATGGAAGAAAAATTTTAAACGTAGTTGGAATTCGTAATCGAGTGAAGCATTCTTCATTAGAGATGAATCTATTTACAGGAAAACTGGTTTAATTTCCATGCAATAGCTTTAAATTTCTTTGGCATAGAATGAATCCAAACTTAGCATGATAGTACAAGACTAAGAGTTTAGATCCAAAATTTTATGTTTCAAATATTTGCATGAGGTGTAAAATAACAGACGATTGTTTTTCTCACGCAAATAAAGGAGATCTCAGAATTTCACTAAAATTAGAGTTTCAAGAAATAACCTTGTTAAATTACTGAACGTAATCTACGCTGAACAATTTTTACGCTTTGTAAAAATAAAAATTTACACATCAAGATAAAACATGTTATTAACTTTAAGTTCAAACCAAAATTTTCTACTTCTTTGGTTTTTGGAACATGCCTTAAAATAATTTTAAGTCTGATGGAAAAGAGTCACATTCTAATGCTTTAATATATTGGAATACTACTATAAATATTTAAGCACAAGCATTAATTTGCTTTGTCTATAACTACCATATGAAATGATATGTTTAATTTACAGTGGTACAATTCTTTTTAAATTATATAATATCGACTCCTCTTTCTAATTGCTTCCTTCTTCCTGTAAAAACTATCATCTCGAAAGGAAGCGCTACAGCTTAGAAAATATCTCACTCTTTCCCAATTTCAGTTTTTTTATACTTTTTACAGCATATAAATGGAGATAAAAAAGTTATTATTGATTTCTGTTATGTAAAGTGCTAATGATTCAGTTTATAATAGTATAAAAGAGCGTGTTATGCCAATGGATTGAAACTAAATAGCCTCATTAGTAGATTTTTCTTATCCAAAAAATTCTTTTCCTGATAATTTATTAGACTATTTTCATCTTCTCACAGATCACATAGCAACTTTTTAGGTAAACTTAAAATATATAATTTCTGTAAGACACTTCTTTTAGACCAAAATAAAAATTCATTGATTCTGGAAAAGATTCATTAATGAAGATTGATACATAGTCTAATAATGAATTTTACTGATTATATTCCATATTAAATGTAAGATAACACGTTCCAATATCTTAATTTTATCAAATAAACATTATGCTTCTGTTTAACATACATGTATTAGTTTTATATTAAATACTACTTTGCTATTTTCCCCGTGATTCTAAGAAGTAATCAGTAATGATTAAAAATACCACTAGCAGACCGGAGCGAAACGAAAAAAACATCAAGAAAAGCTACTAAAATGCTCGTATCGTGTATCGTGTCTGGACTACATTTAAGTTAAAGGTATTTCTTCCACCTTCTTAGCATGCCTTCGTCGTGTAGTG